>OX418216.1:144960691-145402383 GCA_948455865.1 Conomelus anceps
CTTTTATTTCTAAGTTATTCATGTATATAATATCCCTTAAATCTTTTGTCATTTTATTCTGTGTTGCAAAGTCTATATTGAAATCTCCCGCTACAATAATGTTTGTAAATCAAGTAGTAGTATTCTCTAAAAGCCTATTCAATTGTTCACAAAAATTGTTCCATTCCCCATTTGGTGACCTGTAAATACCTAACACCGCTACTTCGAAATTATTGTCAATGTTTACTCTCAAACCAGTAACTCCTAAATCCATTTCCACAGCAAATTTTTCTACATATCCTTAGCATTTTTAGTGAAGATAGCTACTCCCCCACTTCGATGAGATGTCCTGCAATACGTCGCTTTCAATGAATAGTTTGGAATATTAAGTTGTGACAATTTATCTTCTTTTAAACCATGCTCTGTGAAAATAGCTATATCAGGAGCCTCTTCTTTAAAAAATACTTCGATTCTATCTATTTTGTTACAAATGTATTGTATATTCTGATGGAACACAGTTAGTACCGGTACTTCCCTATTATTCCTTATTACTTTATCGTTGCTTTTGCATATTGAAGTAGATCCACTTAATCTCTTGGGAGCCTATCAGATTGTTACAAGAGTTCCCTCCACTAATGCTTTCCTGATTTTTTGATCGGTTAACGTCTTTTAATACAATTGAAGATATGAATTTATCATTTGAAACTAGTTTCCCTTCCCGGTTTTGAGCCACTTTACTAAAAACGTTTCGTTTGATGATTGTTTAGTAGAATTATTGACAGTAGATTGCAAACGACTTTCAATCAGCTCTGCCAGCCTATAAAAAAATATTACTTTGCCAGATTGATTTAGATGTAAACTATGTTTAGTGAAATTTTGTTTTTTCAGCCTTTCATTTAGAAAACAAATTCCCAATTGCTTAGAATTCTTATATTTTAGGCTGTTGGTTGTATTATGAGTTGAGTTATTTGTTGAATCAATGGTTTCATATAGCTCTGGCCTATCAAACCGATACGGAATTGATTACATTAGTTTTTCGGCTGAGTGGCATAATCTCTTTAATTTTCTCATTTATTTCAGGAAGATGTTTTAGATTAGGTTCATTTATATTGTTTGAGCCACCTAGTACTATCAGGAAATCGTTTTTAATAAAATCTTTAGTTTGTTCCTGTGCTGACTCTACGATTGCGTTTATAAGGGCACTTGGCTTGAAAAAGCTCTGAACTTCATACTTATTTTTTAATCTTTTATTCAGTAGGTCACTGCAGTCTCGTCCATGACTGGATGTCAAGAGCAGTTCTCTCCTATCGTTATTTCCCCTCACTTTAGTTTTAGTTGCTGTTTGGAAAACCTGACTATACGTTTCAATTTGACCAATTTTCATGATTTCCCCATTTCTTTGTATTGATCAGAGATTGAGATCTTACATCAGCTACGTTTATTTTTGATTTTAATATTCCGATTTCCTCTGACATAGACCTACATTAACTCATGAGATTTAGTATTTCAGTTTCATGGTCTTCCTGCTGCAATTTTACAATAACTTCCAAAGATTTTATGTGATCTACCAACTCTATTCGTTCTTCCTCAGAATTTATTAGTGATGATTCTAATTTTAGTTGAGCAACTTTTCTTCTACATCTACAGTAGCTTAAAGAGCTGTTGGAGATTTTTTGGTTAATAATAGCTGAGATCGCATAGTTACCTGAGTTTTAGTTAAACAATTAGATTTAGATGCCTTGTTTGGACTCATTTTTTTAGCTAAAAATTGTTTTTAATTGATTTAAGTTGAATTTTTAATAAAATATAACTCAATTTATTACAATAAATTGTCAACTCAAGACTATTTAATTACAAGAAAATTCATCAATATCAGTACACCTAACCTCGAAAATAGAATTTGACTTTTTATCAAGATACTTTAAATTATAATAGACAAATTAATAGTGGAAATTATCAACATATTACAAAGACCAATAATAATAAACAAAAATACTACTTTTCCATTTGAATTAATATTCTATTCTTCAAAATTCGCCGAGCCTTTTCTGACAATGTGTGCACAGTATCACTGCTACCTCGATCTCCCACAATTCAACCAAATATTGACATTAATAATAATACCCAGCAGTTTTTTTTTATTTTGCCCAGTTGCCCAGTTCAAATGAAGTTAGATTATCTGGAGCATGACGTTGAGTAATCTCCCTATTTTCTACTCCCCAATTCAATTTGATAGCCTAATTTCAATATTTCTCTCCTTTTTCTACTTCTTTTCCTTCTTGTTCTCTTTATCTACATCTTTATCTTTACCTTCATCTTTATGTACATCTTCATCTGCATATTAGGTATGCAATTTTAGTTTGGGGTAATTCATAAAAAAAAACCTTGATAGGGTGTTAAAGATCCAAAACAAAGCAGTTAAGTGTATAGAAAGAGTTAATAGATTAGATTCATGCAGGCCGTTGTTCAAGAGAATTGGTCTCCTGACTGTACCCTTCTTATATGTGTATGAAGCTACTTTATATGTACTGTAAAAACGAATGATATTAACCAAAATCTTGACGTACACGATTATAATACTAGAAGTCAAGGAGATTATCACTTGGTGAGTCACAATAGTAGCTTATTCAAACAAAAACCTAGTTATATTGGTAGGAAATTCTACAACAAGATACCGCATGTTTTTGAAGAGTCTTGAAAATGTAGAAATATTTGAAAAAATATTTAGTTGATAAAGCTTTTTATAGTGTACAAGAGCTCCTTTCACATCAAAATTAAGCCTCACATCAACTAATTCATATAGTTATTATGATAACTAGTCTATAGGCCGATTCACCTTAAGAATTCAGCATTGTTTAAATGGAGAGCATTGTTGCCAAGTGTATGTGCTATCGCTAAACAGAGCAATCGACACCTACTTTGAATGTTGGGACTGTACTCCAGCCGTCTCGAGTAGGCTTCGATTATAAATAACAATTATATAGTCACGTCCGGCTCGGTTCCAGTGGAAGTTAACATCAAATTTTGTGTTTTCCCTTTTCTTGGTGTCATTTTTACGAGAACATGATATTTACATTATCAATTAAATATATTTACATGAAATGTTGATTGTGCCATCAACGCTGACAAAGATTCTGTTTAATGTTAGTTATCATTTTATGGCAACTGATACGTTTTAACGTACTTTAAACTTATCCATGATGAAGTTATTGGATTTTACAATTATTAAATTGTCAAATATGTTCAACTTAATTAATATGTTCAATTCCCTTTCAATGTTATAAATTTCACTGGAGACATCCAGTAACAATTGACAATTCAGTCAATTAACAATTCGTTTAACATCCAGTAACAAAGTATCAATTTAGTATTCTTGAGAATGTCCTTTCTTGAATTTATTGTGTTTGAAACATGAATCTTAATAAATCATTGATTTAAAAGAGGACAATAAGATTCAATCAGCAGTAAAAATTTTATGGAAAGTGTCAGCTGGTAACTTAGCTGCTGAAAAAACTTCAATAGAGGTCTACAATAAATTTTGAAAGTTGGTCAATTTCAATAAAATTTTAACTCTACTTTGTATACACAAAATAGATATCAATTATGAAAAGAAAATTAATTATCTTCACGCATTCCAAAATTTTGTAGTTTGTAGGTGTATGACGCATCGTTTGCTATCGCTGGATTTGTTTGTGTTACGAGCGGTACAGTCTCTGCTGAAAGTCAAGATCGAGCACGACAAGTGCGACAAGTTGGTCAGTGCGAGTGGGACAGATACATTGGTAACTGCCTTGTGATTAACAAGGATAGAAAGCCTCCATTTAAACAATACTGAATTCTTAAGTTGAATCGGCCTATATAAGAGTATAATTGTTGATATGAATTGTCTTATACTCCTTATCTGGAGTCTCCAAGACGTAATCTACAAAAAATCTTCAACTTTATCTTCATCTTTATCTTCACCTCTATCTTTTTCTTTATTTTTCACCTTTACTTTCATCTATATCTTTATTTTTCTTTACTGTCTCTGCCTCCGCCCCAAACTCAGAACCCCTTTATTTCACAAAAATAAAAATAAAATATTAGTTTTAAATTAATTTATTTATAAATTAATTATTGATGGAAAAGTTTCCCCCATGTCATGGCATTTTGAAACCTCAATAGGATTCAATACATGAGATTTCAAACACAAATCATGAGCAAATTCATTGCACACAGGCCTGAATAGTTCATGATTTCTTCTGATTGATGGTGAAATCTATGAAATCAACAGGAAGCTAGTAGCTGACTAGTGAGCCTGATGAAATAAGAAATGAAATACTAGAGTGACTACTACTTACTGCTCCTTTTGAACAAACAGAAATGTCCATCTCTTTGAAATTGAAATACTCAAAAAATGTTTCATCATCCAATACCATGCTGTGTTCGTCCAAATGTATAATGATTCTTGTCATCAGCTTACTTTTATCATACTGTTCTGTTGTATCCGTACACCTATTGATAGAAAGATGCAGAAAACGATGAGTTTCTTGACAGCAGTATAAATGTTCATTATCAGGAAATTAACTGAGTTGAAGTTTTCAAAAGCTGAAAGGAAATTTACAAACTTGCTATTTCATACAATGTGTCAAATGACGGTCATGGTGCATGGATCAGTCAATGCAGGTTTATGCTGTTCATGCATTCTTATTTTAAAGAAAAGTCAAAACGTAGGTGGTCAGTTCACCTATAAATGCCATGCTTATCAAATTGCTTGTTAAAGTATTGAACAACTCATATCAGTGATTAATATTGATTGTTGTATCATGCATTTAGGGTTATGCTGAATTCCAGTAAAGAAAATACATACATAGATCAATTAAAATTAATTAATGTCTAATGAACTGTTCAATAACTCAATAATAAATAAGTGCATAAACTATGCACTTACTGACACTATTAAAACACAATTGCACTGTGTATAATAAAGCATTGTACCGTCACAAAACAATTGAACAGTGACATCATTATGAACTCAGGAGATCTGTATCAGGTCCGACCCTCTATTAGCTGGCATCTTTGTATTTATACAGACATATCGTCTACAGAAAATGCCAGACCATTCTTGAAGACTCTTTTATTTATACAGTAGATTCTAAAACAAACTAAAATAGAATATAACTTATTTATTTCGAATTCCTCAGAATGCTATCAATTATAAATAATATTGATTGATGAAAATCAATGAATGCTACTGCATAAAAATACTCAGTCACCACCGGAAATCGAACCACGGATCCTCCCAATTGATGGTCAGGAATCATGGCTTCAGTGAAATTGTATTTAAATGATGGGGAGATAAATTGAGACTTGCTTCAAAATATCCCAGGATCATAGTTATGAACATTGTTCTAGTGTCTATTGACTTGAGGGAATCTTGAACTGTAATATATTTGTATAGGCATTTCAAGAATCCTCTTGTCAAGATACACTGAAGAAACGTTCATAAATACGGCCACAGTGCCTATGAAGTAGCCTCGGTGCTAGTGGAGTAGTATTTCAAATCGCAGGGAAAATAACTTGAGTTTTACTATAGGCCATGTTTATTGCATTAGTGAGAACACTTATCCATTCTTCCCAAGAAAACTAATTTCACAATTGTATTAACTCACAAGAAAACATCATTGAAATCGCCGACTTCCTTCTGCCATTTGGTGCCAACATCTATGTTTAAACCAGCAAGATTTTGAATTTGTGTGGAATCCTTCCCTCTTGGTGTGAATATTATATTTTCCAGTAGCTCTCCACCGTTCTCGCTCTTCTTGTGGTTTTTGTACCTCAACGATCCCTCTCTTTGTTTTTCATATTGGGCAAGAGTTAGCGGACTAAAAGGACATGTTAAAAAAAAATAAACGGTACCCTTGATTCTCTGCCAATCAAAAAAATGAGATTACATCATACAATAAATTAAATAATAAAGAGCTATTCAAAAATAAGGAATGGATCTCAAACATTTATTCGTTCAAAATTACAAAAGATAGAAATATAATGTATTTGTTTATATTATGAAGAGAGGAAATTTTAAGAATATTCACAGGCCAGATAAAAGCCCAATGATGCTGTAGTATTACTTATTTTGAACCTTACATTATTCATGATAATGATAATTATTATTGATAATTATTCATGATAATAATACAAAACATGGAATGGATTTGAATATAGTACCGTGAATCAAGTTCATTCAACAATCAATAAAATTTATTGTTTACATTTACATTTAATGTAAAAATGATTGAAGTAATTTTGTTGATGTTCTGTATGTTAATGATACTCCTTAAAATAAATATTCCCGATTTTGCATATTTAAAAAAGGGTAATTATAATAACAAGTTTCATAAACGTACATCTGAGTTTTTTTAACTAAAGTTTATATTGTAATATAATATTATGTCATTTATAAAAAAATGTAAAAACTTTTGAATTGACTTCCAAACAAGAGCAGTCTATCAATTTGACATGATTGTATTCTTTTCAGTACATAAATTACTCAAGCGCTATAACACCGATTTAGATAATTGTTCTTATAAAAAAGAATAATTCAGCGGTGATCCCATCCAAGTTTCGAAAGGATTGGCCCAATATTCAGCCCAATGTCAAACAAAAATGAGAATTCATTATCTCTTAATTTCAATTTTGTTAAAATATGACAGTCAAGTAACTAGTGTCATTTACCAGGCCGATCATTGGATGTATCATAATATGGAGAGTTTCCCCCTATCCAATTTTTGATACCATAATGATGCAATTAATTTAATCACGCCAGGTAAACCAAAGCCGGTTATATAAAGCCAGTTATGTGTGAAACAAGCCTGTAATGTCTCATTTTGGCTTATCAGTTGAACTCAATTTAAATTAGAAATGAGAAGATAATTGAGTTCATGTTATGAAGTCGTAGGAATACGATTATATAGTTTCAATCATGAGTTTGAGTGGAAAATCTTTTTAAGGGAACAAATCAAAACAAGTAATCAAAAGCCATTCAACTTTTATGAATTATTTAGCTATTATAATTCTCCTGAACACAATATTCTAAATTCCATGAAGTTGTAGGATTCACTTAGATTATTAACTCAGATTTTTAGTAACTTCAATCTATTAGTAATATTGATCATACTAATTTGCTGAATATTCCATAGTGTACAAGATATTTCTCACGTTTAAATATTGAGCTTAGAAGCGTAGAATAAAAAAATTGAAAACAAAGAAACCAGATTCAATAAAATGTTGGGCAACTAAAAAATCAAATACTAATGTAGTAGAAAGTTTAAAGTAAAGAATCCACTTTAAACTGAAAAAAATAATTACAAATTTAATACAAGTAACCATTTGAAGTCAGTGCTAAATATTTTATAAGTTTATGAAAGTTATGAGTAATATCTTATAAGTTTATGAAAAATTTGGCACTGACTTCAAAAGGTTATTTGCATTTAATTTTTAATTCTCTCAGTTTAAAGTGAATACTCTATTTTAAACTTTTTAGCATAATTTCATTGGAGTTGGTTTCTTGTTTGTTTAACATTTTTTTTTTATTAAAAGGTTATATCACCCTACCAACAAAATATTTTATCAGTTTATATTGTTGTGGACACGGAAAAAACAGTGATTTTTAGCGTTAACTGCTGTGTCAATATTGATTTCCAGGAGAAATTAATTACTCTCCTCTTTGCCTTTTAGTTTACTTTTTGACAATTTTATGATATTTAATTAGAACCTCATAGAATTTAATAGAATCTTATCAAGTGTTGATCGAAAAATGTAGAGATATCCAGTTAATATCTCAATCATGGAAAAATGTATAAATAGGAGAGACTTTTGTAAAGTGAGTTCAGTTGTAATTCGATCTTTAATGCAATAAGTGGCAGTAGTGACATTTGGATTTCATAAATGTTCTACAATGGCTGGTAAAGAAGGTGGTGTACAGGCCATTTTGAAGAAAAAGTTCATTAAATCTTTATTTTTTCATTGGTCAAGCCATAAACTGATTCTTGTGGTCAATGATGCCAGCAAACTATTGGAAATAAGAAACTTAATTGCTACTGTTAAGGGTACAATATCCTTCTTTTGTGAGTTGTCAGCTCAGTGGCGCCGACTTTGGGGGGCAAGGCACTTTCTGCTCCCCCCCCTCCCAATAATTACTCTGGGGGCAATGCATGTATTTTGCCCCCCCACAATGTTCATACGATTCCAGAAAAAATCACATCAAGTACGAATCTTTTTCATTTATTCCATCTTCAATTCCAAAAAGCCCAAATAAAACTACGTTACCGTATACAAAACAATGGACCTGTCTAGCTATTTTCAGTGTATTCGAATCTGTGTTATTACAGTGAACTAAAAGCTAAAGGCTACAGTGTTATTTTGAAAGATTACTTCCACAAACCATAAATATGTCAGACAATCAGTCCTTTGAATCGTTTGTTTATTATTTCCATTGCCCAGCTAGGCACCTAGGCCTAGGTTGTAAACACCAGATATGAGTCATAGATGCTTTTTGCAAGTACCATTTCCAAGAAATTCTTTCATTAAGACTTGATATTGTTTGTTCTATGTATAACTTTCCCACTCTCCTTTCTTTGAACATATATAGTACAAATGCAAAATATAGATGAACAAACTATATGAACTTCGTGGCCAGAATTACTTCAGTTTCCAGTTAACTGGTGAGAGCGGTCCCTCGGTAACACTTCTATCCATGAATTTCGTGCGATGTGTTTGTGGTAATAAGTGAAAATAGAAAAGTTTCTTATAAAAACTAAAGTTTCTGATAAGAGTGATCATAGTGTGAGTTCCAGTTCCAGTGATAAAGATAATAAGTGTCATTTGGATCAAAATGTACCTTAAACCTCTTCATCGTCTATTGACTGCCAACAATCTAAAAAATGTGACAATAAAGTGAGTGTTACTTCAGTTATGAAAAAAAAAACTAAAAGGTGTTTCAACCCAAAATGGAAATGAAATGGAAAATTTCAATGGAGTTCTCATGACAAGGAAAAAGATATCGTCATATGTGCTACATGTAGGAAAATATTATTTGTTGAAAAACACTTTCAATTTTAGATAAAAAGAATTAACGTTTATTCAATCCGAATTTCAGAACTGGAAGAAAAGGCATAGAGAGATTCAAATCACATGAACATTCAGCTTGCCACAAGGAAGCCATCATAAAAATGTCTTCAATATTAGGCAGAATAAATAATGTGATTTCTCAACTTTCGGAAGAAAAACAGAAGCAAATGATGAAAAATCGTTGTTGTTTATTGAAAATGTTTTCTTCCCTTCTCGATCTTTCAATTCAAGGTATTGCCATTAGGGGACATTCTGATGATAGAAGTAATTATAACAATTTACTGAAATTATGCTGTGACGACTCACCAGATTTGCAAAGTTGGCTTCAAAGAGACAGCTACACATGGTGTATAGTCATGATACTCAAAATGAAATGCTGGATATTTTTGGCTGAACGCTTCTTCGGTCTCTAATAACTAAAATTAAGAATGCTGAATATTTCTTGATAATATGTGACGGAACATCAGATGTGAGTAGGAATGAACAAGTTTCAATTTGTTTGAGAATAGTCTCAGATTCTTTGGAGGTAGATGAACTCTTTTTAGGCTTCTATGAAACAGATAATACTACATCTTCTGCTTTATGCACTATCATTTGTGATTCCCTTATTCGATTCAATTTATCATTAAATCAGTGTTGAAGTCAATGTTTTGATGGTGCTGCAAATATGTCAGGAATTTACAATGGAGTGCAGGCGAAAATTTTAAATGTCCAGAAAAAAACTTTGTTTTTTCAAAGTTGCACTGCTTAGCACACTCTCTGAACTTAGTGGTGCAAGATACTATAAAATCGATTCATGAATGCAGGGATGCACTCAACATGGTGAGGGAAATAGTTGGGTTTGTCAGAGACTCTCATAAGTGACTTTCCATTTTCAAATCGCTAAGAGGCACCGAATCAGTTAATCTTCGACCCTTGGGCCCAACTAGGTAAGGTAAACGTCTCTTTCTTCTGTTCTTGGTAATTACTCAGCATTGTTCGATTTCTTCACAACTATTTCAGATAATGATTCAACTGAATCTGGTTTCAAAGCTGCAGCTTTTGCCAAACAATTTATTTCTTTTAATTTCTATTTCATTTTGAAAGTACCGGTAAATTTATTTGGTCATATAGACTCAATGAATAGTGCTCTACAGAAAAAACTCTACATCTTGATCAAGTGCGAAAAATGATTTTGACTCTCAAAATAAGCATACAGTCTTTTAGAGAGGAGTTTAAGAAAACTTGGAATGATGTAAATAACAATAGACCTATCGAAGTCAACTCCCCACAACTTTCCAGAAGAAGGAAAATTCCCAAGAAATTCGATTGCTCTGAAGACAATTCTGTTAGTCAATTTGATTCAGTAGAAAAGAGATACAGATAATTGTACTTTGAAATAATAGATCGGACAGTCACTTCATTGGTTTATAGGTTTGAGAGAAAATCTTTCAAATTCCTAATAAACGTGGAAAAATGTATACTCAGAGCAGTGCTTAATTTCTAAAATCTTAGTTGTGGGAACGCTCATTTATTTTTATAAATCACCATCTCTATTTTCTAATAAGGCCTAGTTGAACATTTCCTCACCCCTACGCCCCACCCCATTAAATCGCAGTGCCTACTCTAAATTTCTGATAAAGAAATCGATTTGCACCAATCATTTCGTATGAAACTCACAATAACCAAAACCAACACACTTTTTTCAATGAATGGTGAGGTAAAAATAAATAAAGTCATCTTTACATTTTTATTTATATACCTACAGTACAGTATAGTAATGATATATATCAATATGTAAACAGACTGATGTTTTTGAATATTTTCTGAAAAACAAGTATGTGTCCAAGTGCTTATTGTCCATTTTTGATGTCACAGCTTGACCTGAAATTTTTTATATTTTATAAAAACATTTTGCTTCCTAAAAATTGCAAAACAATTCTTTTAACTTCAGAATAAACCCACTTCTCAAAAAGAAAGGAAAAGAAAGGACAACAGCCAGAAAAATAAAAAGTTTTAATAGCCTAATTATTAAATTAGAGCACTGAATCTGAATCTGAAATTACAAGTTCTCTATCTCTATTTTTACGTGATTTAGGTTTCGGTGGAGAGTATGAGTCATACATTCTATCACTGCAGATTGATTCTTTCAGCGTGCTAGCTGCCCACAAAATCATTCAGCTTATCTGCATGAGGACGGTCTGAACAGCTTTTCTTATCTAACACGGTTTTCCCATTTAAGCTAATGTGCTCTGCAGAATTAGCGGAAAACTGCTGCAGAAAGTGAGGATAGTTTGAACGCAGCATTTGAGGCTGAATAAGACACCTTTGGAATCAGATTGACGCAAACTGTGCGTTCCCTTGCGTTCCCACTGAAATTAACCCCTGGCTCGGAGAAGATTCTCTCTATGATGAAATATCTTGTTTCTGTAAAGGCGATATAGACTTTTAATGCCTCCTCCTCCATAGAGAAATGATCCAAAATATTCCAAAAGATGATAATGTTGAGAATCTACAAGACTATCTATTTTCAAGAAGAATCCACATCCAAAAGATCTTCTACCAGAATTTCACAAATTTGTGCATATAATTTAAACAGTTCCGCTATCAACATCAACCACAGAGATCGTTTTCTGGTCTCAACAGATTGAAGACGTTATTACGGTCGACGATGGGTCAACAAAGACTCAATTCCTTGAGTCTCCTGAATTTCCACAAGGAGGATGCCGAAAAATTGGATTTGGACCTGGTGGCAGATGAGTTCATCTCGAAAAATGACCAATGAAAGTGAACATTTTCCCAAAATAATCCCATCTGTAAATGATTTTGATGATTATACTTTTTTATTTGACATGACGACTGTAAATGAATGTACATAAAATTATAAATTATTTTAAATGAGAACAGACAAATTATGTGAGGAGAGTGAAATACTTAATATTTGCAGTATTATCCATGAACTTCAATATTGTAGTGTACCTATATTATAGTGTATTGAATGCTATTGACAGTATAAAAGAACAAATAGTGTAACAGATAGTGTGAAAGAATCGATCGATGGCGGTGTAGCCTCAACCTCTTCCAACATACAACTGTATCAGTTCTAATTCTGAAAAAATCATCATTACGATTACGCCACTCCTGAATGGTGAGTGAAATTTGATAACTGTGTTCATATCTTTGTTCATATCCTGTTAAAAATTTCAAAATTGTAGGAGAAACTTGATTCATTGACTAGCTAGAATCACCAAATTTTAATTTTAATTTGTAATAGAATAAATAGTACGATCTTAGAGAATTTGAGATTATAGTAAAATAGCAAGTTAATTGTAGTATGAAACAGATAATATCTATATTACAGACTTCTGTACAAAATTGCATGCATAAAAGCAGCCTTACTTGTAAACTCACATATCTTGAAACCCCCCCCCCCCCCCCCATATTCCCATGGAGTCGGCGCTGCTGTGCCAGCTTGCAGGAATTTGGCTCCTAATTTATCAAAGCTCTGTGAGACCAGATGGTCTGAGAAATACAATAGCATCAGAAAATTTTCAGACAGATTCCATGTAATTGTCAATGTACTAGAAAATCTTTCTGTTGAAGGAAACTATAATACAAGAAAAGTTGTGCAGTTACCAAACCGATATTTTCATAATAGGCTTAGTCATGATCGCAAAGTACTCTGCAATTTTGGAACCTGTTGTGAATGTTCTACAAAGTAAAAATATTGTTAACTTTTCATGTGAAATTTAACGACTTGCAGTCAAATATTTGTTAAGAATAAGTATAATAACTCACTTAATCTGGCCGAGTACTTTCGAATCTATCGTTATGCAAGTCGTTAAATTTCACATGAAAAGTTAATATTAACAACGCAGTTCGTCATGGAACAGGAAATCCAGGAATAAAAATATTGATTTGATTATGGTGAGGAAACATATTTGTGAAATCCTTGATGTCATCAAGAAGGATCAACAAGACATTGAACATGTTTCTGATGAATTACTTGAAAACTCAAAGGATATTGCAGAGAAAGTCGATGTTGAGTTGACAGTTCCACGAATTGTTCAAAAGCAAATACACAAGAGTAATCCACCATCTGAGACTGCAATTGAATACTGCAATTGAATTTAGTCGTTGATCATCCCTAATTTCGACTCTCTAGCTCAATAATTGAATGTTAGATTCTCAAACGAAACTACATCTGTTTCTGCCTTATCCCATCTTCATCCTCCATACATGCTGAAATGTACTTCAAAAGATTTAGAAAAAAAAATTAAAATCATCCATGGGGTTCTATGAGCTGGGTAGTATCACTGCAGAATTATATTTGTGATATAATCTGTGGAAAAAGAAGGACTTAACAGGAGACAAATAAAAGGATATTGAAGTAGCTGCACTTTTGGAGGAGGCTAATATTTCTTTACTGCAACAAGGCATTCACTTCTCATTCTAAGTGCTTTCCCATTCACTACAGCTACTGTTGAACGATTTTTAGTACCCTTCATAGAGTAAAGATGTAGGTTCAAAGTACAATGGGGGAGGGTAGATTGATTGGGTTGTGTTTGATGAGTGTCCATAGAAAATTCTTTAAGGAAAATCAGGACTCGATTCAAAAGAGGGTTTTGAACAAGTTTTCTGCAAATCCAAGATAGTAGTATAAGTACTGTACACATGAGACATGTTACTAGAATTTTTTCCAAGCAAATAATTGCAATAACTTAGTTGATAATAATATATAATTTTCTTAATTTGGTTTTATCTACCTTCTCCATGATAAAATGTTACAATTTGAATGACCATGGCTTGCCACCCCCCCCCCCCTGTTTTGATTCTGGGTGCGCCCTTGCACTGATAGCATCATGCAGAAATGATCTGACATGTAGAATTGTAACATAGAGAGAAATGAAGAGCTTGTGCCAGACCCTAACAGAAGAGTTCCTGAGTTTAATCTGCCCTGACTACACTGGGTATGCCTAAACAGTTTCAGAAATGGAGAAGGAAGATGCCAAAAAAGTATGTATTTGTGGGGGCTTGCTGTATCTCCCAATTGCGAATGTGATGAGAGCCAAACTATCACATCATTTCAGTGTGTTCACCAGGTGGGTGCTTGGACACTGACCTCCCTGTCAATTTGTGATGAAATGCATAATTTTTAAGGATACAATAATTCAAACTATATTTCATGTTTCTGTCTTTTATTTGTATTTGACAAGAGTAAAGAGAGTGTGGAAGTCTTGAAAAAAATTTTAAACCTTAGTGCTTGGAAGTCACACATGCTGTGACATGGCTAATATTTGCTAGAGATTGGGGTACTATGGAAGCAAAAGCGTTCACAGCTTGGGTGTCACACATGCTGTGCCTTCCTCTATAGTTGCTACTGGTCAGCGCTGAGCTCACTACGTTTTACTGCCTGGCTTGGAACATGATGCATTTTGCTCTCAAATCAGCCTACTTCATCTATTCAAATAGCATTATATTTTTTGGGCAAATAAGTTGATAAAATATGTTGTTGTAATGATGAAATATTTATTTATAATTCTAAATGACTAATTACAACTATCAATAAAAATCAGAACAATATAAAAATACAATAATAATGTGAATGAAGCTTCACTCTAGTGAGTTGAACATTAAGTGAATATTTTCTCTTAGTGGATATTTTATCTTAGTGGATAGTGGATAAATTTCTTTAAGTGGATAGTTGTCTCTAAAACATATTTCTCCAGAATGAAGCTTTTTTATTCTTTTTCTTTGATGATGCTACAGCCCAAATCGAGCCCTGGCCTTCTCAATTCTGTGCCTCCATCCATTGCAATCTCTTGCCTCAACTTGCCAATTTCTTATGTGAAGGAGTTCTGCTGCATCCTTTGAAACACCATTCACCCATCTCAGTCTCAGTTTGCCTACCAGTCTTTTGCCTCCTGGTTGTCCTATAAATATTTTTCTGGGGGAATGGGTGTCTGGCATATGTTCCACATGCCCTGCCCATTTTAGTCTGACATATATGGACAGAGGTGGCTCCTTGTATAGTATGGCCAATTCATTATTATTTCTTATTTGCCAGACATTTTTCCTCATCACACACAATGTTTTATATTTTCTCTGCAGCATTTTCCTTTCCCAGTGGTCTAGATTCCCTGCAGCCTCAGATGTCAATGTCCATACTTCACTCCACTGAGAAGTCTCACTCTCTTCTGTCTAGATGATGTCTGCTTTGATGTAGGAACTTGGTCTTTTCAATATTTACTTCTAGACCTAGCTCATTAGCTGCTTTATCCGAATTTTCAAATGTCTCTTTGACTGCTGCTACTAATCTTCCTGCTAAGTCAAGGTTGTCTGCATACCCTAATATCTGTTGCACTTTATTTATTAATGTACCACTTGTGTCAGCCAAAGTCCCTCTTGTCACCCTTTCCAGTGCTAGGTTGAAGAGTCCTGGTGCCAGGCCATCTCCCTGCT
This sequence comes from Conomelus anceps, assembly GCA_948455865.1. NCBI lineage: Eukaryota > Metazoa > Arthropoda > Insecta > Hemiptera > Delphacidae > Conomelus > Conomelus anceps. The sequence goes on from OX418216.1 coordinate 144,976,220, forward strand.
TCAATCCTTGGTTCACCTCAAACCTATTTGTCATTTCTCCATCTATCTTCACCTGACAGGTGTTTTTCTTCATTGTTGCTCTGGCAAGTCTTACAAGCTTTGTTGGTATGCTGAGATCAAGCATTATTAAGTAGAACTTTTTTCTGTTGATATTGTCATAAGCCTGTTTGAAGTCTATGTATAAGTGGTAGACATCTATGTTAAACTCCCAGAACTTTTCTGCTATTTGTCAGGTGACAAAAAGCTGGTCAGTAGTTGACCTACCTGAAGCCAGCCTGATACTCTCCTAGTACTCTCTCAGCACAAACATTTATTTTATCTTTTATGATTGAGGTGAAAATCTTATATGCTGTTGATAGGAGACATATGCCTCTATAGTTCCTTGGCTCAAGTCTATCACCTTTTTTATAGATCAGGCATATGATACTTGTGTGCCAAACTTCAGGGAGAATTTCACTTTCCAACAGAGAGTCTATGAGGTGAGTCAATTGCATTAATAATGGGCCACCTCCATAATTCCCCTGGTATTCCATCTATTCCTGGGGCTTTGCTACTCTTTATTTTATTCAAGGCCTTGACAACATCATCAAATGTGGGTGACTCTATGATTATTTCTTCACCATGGGATTCTAGTCTCTGGTTTGACACTTCATTGTGGTCTAGGCTGGGACTAAGTAACTGACTGAAAAAGGTCTTCCATCTCTCCATTATATCATCTTTATTTCCAATTATTCTTCCATTTATGTCTTTACAGAGAGTTGTTTTTAGCTTGTATCCTTTCTTGAACAGATTCACTCCTCTATAAGCTTCATGGGGGTCTTTCTTCTCCCATTGAACTTTGGTGACCTTGTTATTGTAATATTCTCGTCTTTTCCTTTCTGTCACACTTTTAGCCTTTCTTCTGAGTGTCTCATATTATGTTTGTTTTTGCTCTGGTTGGCCTTTCTATATAATGATTCTGAGCCTCATTTCTTTTTTGAGAAATGTAAATCCTCCTTTTGAATGTAAAGGCCTCCAATAGCCTCCTCTGATGCTTGGGTTATAGCAGGGTATAGAAGGTTATAGCCTTCTTCAGATCTTGCCATTCCTCATCAGTTGTTCTATTTTCTTCTTGTGCATGTAAAGGAGATTTTGGTATTCTTTCCTTCTGCTATCCTCCTTAAATTCATCTATGTTTAGTTTTGGTGACTTCTGCTGCCTTGTTTTGTCTCTACTTTGGATTTGACATCTGAAATCAGCTCTAACAAGATAGTGATCTGAGTCACAGTCTGCACCTCTGCAACTCTTGACGTTAGTGATACTGGTAGCAGCTCTTCTAACAACCAAGACATGATCAATCTGATATTGTGCTGCCCATCTGGTGATGTCCATGTCCACTTGTGTATGCTATTTCTTGGAAACTGTGTTGAGGCCACCATCATGTTTCTTGACATTGCAAAATCCAAAATCCACATTTTATTGTCATTGCTATGTTCATGCAGACTATGTGCTCCTGCCACTTTTTGGAATACTGTCTCCTTGCCAATTTTTGCATTCATATCTCCTATAATCATTTTTATATTATTTGAGGGGATGCAATTGTATGTCTGTTCAAGCTTGCAGTAAAATTCATCCTAAACAGCTTCATCTTTGCCTTCATTTTCAGCATGCACATTCATAATTGAAAAGTTGAAATATTTTGTTTCCACACTTAGAACACACATTATCTCATTCACTGGCTTGAAATCTTATATACTTTCTTTAATACTATTTTCGATTACAAATCAACCAATTTGATTACTTGTCATAATTGCAGAGTTCAACTTCAAATAAAGCTAAGAACATGAATGATGAGTGTGACATGCAGTGTCTACTGCCTCATCACTGCCCAAACAAAAGTCTAACTCTAGAACAAAATCAATGAAGAAATGTTGTGCTGTTGAAGTAGTTCAGATGTTTTCCGAGGTAGGGCAGCACTTGATAGGGATGTGATATGAACAACAAAATTAGTAAACTAATAACTGCGTATCAATACACTGGTCACAGCATATGTGCTGAACCAAGCTGTAATGGACGAAATAGGAGGGCACAGCATGTGTGACATCCAAGCTATGGGTGCTCTCTCTCCCAAAGTAGCCCAATCTCTGGCAAACATTTGCCATGTCACAGTGTCTGTGACTTCCAACCTGAGGACACTATATGCTATTTTCCATTCTGAGCACTAAGAGTTAAGATAGTTGAGAATGATCAGCTGCATCATGGTACAAGAAGTGATTTTCAGCAAGCCTTTGTAAATATGTTGGGCATTAAGTTGGTCTTCTAGGCCACTTCCTCTAGCATCTGGCCAGTGCTGCACTGTCATATCAAAAATTCTATTCAATGAAAAATTCTCAAAGATAAATGGCAACATACCCCCAGCTGTATGCACTTTGGCTGGGGGCCAAAGCTCTATAATGCATGCACCAATCATTGACATGTGGCACCAATCATCCTCAGAGTTTCAAAGTTTTTAGTAGAATTGAAGTTAGAATAATTCATTGGTTGTTTATAAAATTGTGGATGCAGTAGTGGTAAGTGACATTCGTCTTATTCTTTCAATCATCAAGTTCTCCATTCAATTTGATCAATGTGAGCTGTGATAAGTATTAGTTGACAGTATTCAAAATTAATTACATGGATTATTTGAAAAATAATGTTTGTCACTTTAAAATGCAGTTGGCAGTAAAAGAGCTAGGACCACCAAAAATGTCCTGCATAATACCATTACACAAGATCACTTTAATTCCCTAGCAATGCTTCCAATAGAGCAAAAATTAATTTCTAAATGTCTTATCTTCAATGAACTTGTGATTGAACATTTTGCTTCTGCTAAAATCCATAAAATTGAGTTGACATTCAAATCTTGTTGTTTAATTAAACTGTCAATAACTTTCTGATGATGTAGGCTATTAAGTAGTGTGAGTACATATTTTATTGTCAAATTGACTCTATGTTTAGTGTGTCTCATATTCAGTTCATGGTCTGAGCTAATTAAAATAATGCCCACTTTTTAGAAGTAAATGATGGATTATGATATTTATTTAGTAGTGGATTATTAATACCTATTGAATGAAACACTTGTGAAAGTGAGACCTAGTTATAAATCTGGTGATAAATCTGAGCATGAGCTTATAATCTGGATAATATGCTGTATTCAGTGCCAGGTTTCAAGATGGAGCACTTATGCACTCTATTGATATGAATAGTAAGTGAGCCTACACATTAATTTTCCTACTTTTCACAATGCAATCAGTTTAAAAAAAATAGCCTTTATTCAAGTACATATAGAACTATATGTGCATTCAACTATTTTTGTGGAGTTGCTCTGAGGGGGGGGGTTTGAGTTAGTTCCCTCCTGAAATTTCTCAGTCAGAGCCGCTGGTGTTCACTATATTTTTTTCCTTGAGGGCTGCCAAAGTTACACCTGGCAGATGAAGAGGTCATACTCTGGCTGGAAATAATAAACACAATATATAACATAATTCTTGGGCTGGCTTATATTCTGTCTGTCTCATCGTTGTTGTTTTTACTGACTAGTCCATATTCTGGAGTCTCCAAGACCACTATCAATCCTGTTAATAGCTGATGCCCTAAACCACTGTAGCACCATATGCCAATAAATCATTGTAAACACAGAAACACTGACCAAATTTCAGTTCAAATAAGAATCTGTTCAGTTGCTGGAACATTGTTAGTCTATGAATGATTGGTATACCTGAGTATGAGTAGATTGATTCAGAAAATAGGTGACAACTTACTCAACTCTCGAATGAAGTCCAAGTTTATCAACTACAAAATGCAAGTGCATGCTCACTGACTGTGCTAAGGTTTGAGAAAAGCTGTGAGTGAATCAATTTTCATTCACATCCAATGATAATAAGCATATGGCTTCATAAGTAGTTCCATGTTGCCATTTTAGCTGAGTTAAGGGAATGATGGTGGACCCACTATTTTTGGCAGGTTCTCAACCACCAGGTAAGTGATAATGAAGCTTAAAATATATGATCATGAGAAGCTCTGAAATATGCTGGCTAAAATATATGAGAAACCCAGCTGACTCAACTTTCTTTAAACTACCTAGTGGTTTTATGTTGTCAACACCAATCCCAATAAGTTGAGCATATATAATTATTATTGAGGACCCTACAGGATCTTATTGGAGTCGCGCTCTTGTCCATCCATACAACTGTGCCCTAGTATAGTGATTGGATGAAAGATTCTAGACTCTTGAAAACTGATATGTAGCTTTTCTCATAGCCCAAGTGAGATCGCTAATAATTTCTGAGTTTGGGAGTCGAATATAAAAATATTCATGATGTAAATCAGATTACAGTACCAATATTATATGCTTTAGATAATTTTTGGCTAGGGAAAACCAAACATCGCTGTTAATTTCTACATTTGGAAATTACAGGAGCTTATGTTCAGCCCAATTATCAACTCAATTTTTCAAGTTCTTATTCATTTTAGTTCAGAACTGAAATGCAATCACAACTTGTTTGTTTATTGGACAAACAAGTTGTGATTGCATTCATTTGTAATAGAATACATCCATATTTTTGTTATTGAATAATGGGCAACTTTTTTATTTGCTGATTTTAACAAAATATTGGATTTTCCTGGATAGTTTGCTCAAAGCATGTGTGACTAAGTTTGTTGCAAATGTTTTTTCAAGTGTTCTGTAAGCTTGTCTGGTAAGCTTGGTTAAGGCCTTTTGTTCAAGTTTTCCTGTTGAGGAAAGCTTGTGTCAAGTGTTTCAACTGGAAACTAGAAAGCTTGTCACATGCTTTCCACAAGCTTGCTTGTTTGAAATGGAAAACTTGAGGCAAGTGTTCCAAGCTGTCATGGTAAGTTTTTGGAAAGTTTTCCTCAAGTTTTTTTTGCCACCTGGGATATGATGTTCATAGAAACCGAAGCAGTTGAATTGCAAAGTTAGTAGAGAGGTTGGTATGCACCTTGGTTGAATGGTGCACATGCCCATCAGCACAATTCATTAAAAAAAATTTATTATTATTATTATTCAATTAATTGGGTCCTTGGCTACTCTATTGTATCAGTTAATTATTACCTTATCAATATTAATTTCTGAGTGGAACCTAAATTAATATTTCCTAATTGCAGATGGAATTTATTAGAACAACTGATGGAGATGAATAGAACTTGACACATAAGATGAACGCTGAGACATTGAGTGGACAAATTAGCATTAACATTATAATTAATTAATGCACTCTTGTTCAAACTCTCAATTATTTAATGATTTGTGAATGTCTTACCGGGCCAACTCTATTGAAGTTCCATCTTTGAATCTGTCATTATTCTCATATATGTTTGTGATTTTGCCTTCTGTAAAGATAATAGTATTTGTTATTGATTCAAATAGCTCTATGTTTTAAGTTGAAAAAAGAATTTATAAAAGTATAGCCTATTTGTTCCTAAGGGTGTTTACAAGTGGAGCATCAAGTACTCACTGATAAACAACATTGCAGAATTGGATGATGAACGAAAATATGAATGTAGAAAAAAGATAGGAATAAAGGGGAAAGGAAGAATAAAAGAGTTGAAAGAAAAAAGAGTTGAAAGAAAAAAGAGTTAAGAAGAGAAGAAGCTGGAGAGCAAAAAAGGAGAGTGGGAAAGGGAAAAGAGAAGTACAGGGGCAAGGGAAGGAAAGGGGAGGTAGGTGAGGAAAGAGAACAAAGAGAAGAAAAAAAAAAGAGGAAGATGAAGAAGAAGTAGAAGAAAAAACAACAACAGCATCAACAATAACAGCAGTAACAACAACAACATGGGGTAAAAAGAAAATGAAGAAGGAGAGGGTCAAGGAGACCAAGAAAGAGTAAAAGAAGAGAAAAAGAGATAGTCGGTGGCCGATAGGCGGTGGGCTTCTTTGCCCATGCTTCTTTCATTTTTCTAGAGTGGCGTCCCTTCTCTTCCTGAGTCCACTCTCTCCCTTTTCTACTGATAGCTATTTTCTTCTTCTGAAAATCTAAATTTTGTATTTTTTTCTGAATATAACTGTGTTTTTCAAGATCCCTGTGCCTATTGAATTGTTAAGTAGGTCATTTTGTCTATTTCTCCAAGCCATGTTATCTTATTATTGTGAGTGTTAAGTAGTTCAAAGATCTGCTTTGTCAATCTGGTGTTTTCCATTCTGTTTATGTGTCCATAAAACGGCAATCTTCTTATATTAATTACATCTGATATTTTTTCTATTTTGGAATAAAGTTCTTGGTTGGTTCTTTGTTTACATTCTGATTGTGTATCAACTTTTGGACCTAATATTTTTCTTAAATCCTTCTCTTGATTATTCCTAATTTCCCTAATATTATTTTTTATATTATTATGACAAATAGAATTCTTATCATCACACTCACCAAACTTTATTACTTTGGGAATACCATCCAATCTCTTCATAAACTTCACCTCCCTAATAAAGAGAGCTTTTTTATTTTCATACTTATCAAACCACACTGTTATCCCATCTGTGTAGTAAATCTCTGATATTTCTTCAGGAGATAGGATTATATTTAAATTCACGACCTTGGTGAAGCTTCCAAACTGTAATTGAAATAACACTATTTTGTAGGTTTTTACAACTTGAACCATACAGAAGTCTGACAGCTGTATCTCAATGTCTAATCTACTGGTAGCAATAAAACGTGTACTCTATATTCTGAGATATGGAACAATTTAACATCAGCCTCATTATTAATACATTTCAATATTACATTATAATATTAAAATGGAATAATAATATTGCAATACTCTATGTGTTTGTGTTCTCTGGCTTGTTCACTAATGCATGTGCATGATCCTACAGAGAAGCCTTTTGAAAGTGTATAAACATCAATTCTATGTATCTCTATGTATCAGAAGAGTGAGCACTCTTGTCCACTAGGAACTATCGCCTGGAACTGTCGCCAACTAGAAGTGAGAGCCGTCTTTGTCGGTGACAGACCATGCTTTGTCCATTATACGCATCAAACCTGGGTGACATCTGTCATTCACAAGCGGTTAATCACTGTAAAAAACTAATTCATGACTGTCAATGGACTGATCAATAGCAACTCATTAATGTCTAATAAACTGTTCAATAACTTAATAAGAGAACTCTTATATGAAACAGTTCAAGAACTCAATAATAAACCAAGCACCTACTGGCATTAGTCCAAAGAAGTTCAATTATCAATGACTATCTTATCACAATCATTACTCTCACAGAAATCCCCAGACTAATACCAGTACTGATTATAGTTACTGTATGCTTGCATGAAGAATGAAGAGAATAATAATGTTGGCTTTAGTGTCGGTTATCCATCACTAACTCATTATTAGCAAGAGCCTCTGACTAATATAGAAAAGCCTTTTTACTAGAAAGTTCTTGAGTTATCATTTAAATGTCTCTTCTGTTTACAAAGAACTTTCAGGGAAAGGAAGAATGAAATATAGCTAGATTCACATATTATGTATTGTATGGAAGTGAGTGTGGAAGTGAAGAGTTCAAAAGAGAAATAATGAACTTCGATTTGTTCATTCCACAATCATTGAACTCTTGTGCAAATAAAGCACTGCTATGCTTTTTCCAACAAAGTACAGTAATTCAAACAAGCTATTGATTGTCATTTCCTGTTCATGTTCACCAAGTTGATGGATTTGTTCTGTGGGATTGTTAAGCATATCATTGAGCTCAAGAGCACAATTATTGATAATTAGGATATTATTTTACTAGTTTTGATTACAGAATTTCGTTTTCCATTGCTTCACTTCGACACATTCACCTCTCCACCATCTTTTGCCACCAAAACACATAAATTTTCAGTAATGGGTTTTCCAGTTCTACTCAAATATATTAAAGGATCTTTGTGTGATTCATAAACTGTATTTCTGTATAGACTATCTGTTATGAAAACATATTTAATATTTCCGTTCATATAAGGTTATGAACTCATATTAACCAATAAAAATATAAAGAATCCAACATCTGATGAAGCTAAATGGCATATCCAAGAAGGATTTTGTTGGAGGATCCACACGGAATCCAATAATGCTACAATCTTCAATTAAGCATGAATGAAGTCAGCTGTTATAAAATTACCATTCAAACACTGATAAATTCTTTATAACATAGTCTTGGATCAAAACAATTGTCTATTTTCATTCATTTTACCTGTGAGTTTTTGCATTCATAGGCACTCCTTTTTTGATCAAAAATTCTAGGTGTCTCTTTCACATTATCATCAAGAATTGCTTCAACATCCAATTCTTGACTGTCTTTTACAATGGAGAGAATCCTGGGACGGTACATTGGATCGAATGTTTCATCAACTGATAAATAGCACCTTGATTGATCAATAATAAAACAATTCAAGCTTTGAGTTATCAAGTGAAAACAAGCTGCTATGTGAGCTGCTATCAATAACAGGTTCTGATGTGAGTGTTCAGTTTCATTGCACAAAAATATTATATCTTTTTAAAAGCTACAAAAACCTGTCTATAGAAGCTAAAAAAACAACGTCTATCGTATGTGGTTTTATAAAAAAATCATCCAACACACCATCTATTGTGATAAGAATATCATAAGCAAAGACAAGCCATTTGAAAGTGCCTTATTTGTTGTGCTTCTGAGATAGGATTTTAGTAGATAATTTCACTGAGACAATATGCAAAAATGTTGAAAATAAATAAATCTTCTTCCTTACAAGAAATAAATCTCATGATCCATGAAATTTAAAACAAGAAAATCTCCAAGATAAACATCTCCAAACAATTTAATACTTCTCACTCATATGAAAAAGAAAAGAAGCATAGAAAACAAATTAAAAAATTCCGGATACAACACTGCCTTTAGTACTGTACCCTCAAAATGAAACAATTATGATCACCCTATTCTAATACTTGCAACAATCCATACACAACGTTTGAGTTGATGTGTTCTGATTGCTTCAAGCTGTACATAGGACAGACAGGCAGAGACTCCAAACAGAGATACAAGGAGCACATATCTGCTCTCACCAACTTCACTGAATTAGTCTCTGTAAACCATTAAATGGAACATGGACACAAGCACAAAGATATAGAGAACAACATGGAACCTTATATAAGTACAGTTTACTGGAACAATAAACAGAAAATTTGAAATTTATAAACATGCAAAAGAACAAAAACACAATATCCTGATTGATCAGACCTATTTCAAATCACACTCCCTCTTCAACCATTCACTTATGCTGATCCTTGAACCAAATTCAACTGAACTTCCCACCAACCACCCTCGAAGATGTGAGAGCTGACAGAAGATCTGTAATATTAACTAGGCACTGAGGATAGACATCCTGTCAAAAAGCGCATGATCTGTCTCAAGTACTGTTTGACCAGCGAAAGAATGCCCCCAGCAAAGTGGAGCAAAGGAGCAGTTCAGTTGCAAGTTTGACTAGCTTTATTGTGCATTCCCACAAACATCAGCCTTAAAATAGGAAGTGTTTCCAACTATTTATGAAATAGTGAATTATGAATGAAAAGAACGTCAGGAATCATTTATGTCCAGTAACAATTTTTCATAAAAAAACCCATTTTAACCCGGGAGTGGTTGCACCTATTATGCAGCCTAATATGGTCACCACAGGTCTATGTGACCCACATTTAAATAGTGTGTAATGTCTCATTGAACTTATATTTAACCCTTAGCATTGCATTTACAAGTATCTTTGATTTATGGAAGTAATGAAAAACGTGATTTGCTCAGAGTTATATAATGTTTTATATTTTATTCAAAATTTTACAAAATGTAACTTTTTTGCAATGTGGTAAGACTATGAAATATACACTTGGAATTGGTAAACATATTTCACTTATTGCGTTTGCATTCTATAATAGTAAGTATAAATGAGGTAGAAAAATATATTTAACTACTTAAGAGGAAAAATTTAAATAAAATAACATAATGATAATCAGCTTTGATATCAAATCATAGCTAAATAAATAACTAAAGCATATTACAAGATTGAAATTACACAGATAAGACAAATACTAACTAACTCACTTCTTACTAATCTATTTACAAGAATAATATGTCATTAATTTCACACTTCACTTTATATATCAGAATGTTCATTGTTTTTTAGTGTTCATCCAAGGGTTGACAAACGAATGTTCAACTTCTCTACTAGGTGCTCTTTCCATTACTTCACTTCCAATAGCACATATATTCCATAAAATAAAAAACAAGTGTCAAAACTAAATTTGTAATCATAAAAAACTAGAGAATGTTCTGGAGATGCGATAATAACAATAAAATAAAAGTGTATAACATTTTGGAGAACTTAAGGAAGTAGTTGCTGTGGGTCAATGTACAGTCTGGGCAAACAACAATAGACGCTCGCAGGTCACCATGACCCACAGCGACCACTCCCGGGTTAAAGATAAATTTGATTTTTTTTGTAATAATGATTTTCTTAGAAAACCCATAAATTTTGGTTTGCAACTAATTTTTTCAATAACTATTCAACAGAATTCGATGATTTCTGTAATGAATGTTCTTGGATGCTTCTTTAAACAGATTTTATAGCCATTTTCACAAAAAAATTATTGATTTTTTTAATAATGGGTATTTCTTGCATCAAGTCTGGCAATTTTAATGGCAAAACATGAAAAAGTTTGTAATTGACAATATTTTACAAGGTTGGAGTAAAACAAACAAATGAATTGCAGTAGCGGCATGTCGAGTTTTTCACTGGTGGGGGTAATTTATAATACACCTGTGGGATGGTCGTGAGGTCTATTTCAATCAGAATATTGTCAAGATCAACCAGTATTCAAGTCGAATCCTTGGATTTTTTTCAAATCATCTGTTTATATATTTATTAATTAATCAATCCATCCATCCATCCATCCATCCATCCATCCATCCATCCATCCATCCATCCATCCATCCATCCACCCATCCATCCATCCATCCATCCATCCATCCATCCATCCATCCATCCATCCATCCATCCATCCATCCATCCATCCATCCATCCATCCATCCATCCATCCATCCATCCATCCATCCATCCATCCATCCATCCATCCATCCATCCATCCATCCATCCATCCATCCATCCATCCATCCATCCATCCATCCAACCATCCATCCATCCATCCATCCAACCATTTTTTTATTTATTACAGGCCTACGCCCAAAAAAGCTTCCTTAACACAGTTTACATAAAATCATTTAACTGTATAATCATTAAAGTTAAGATACCTTACATTTATACATTTTTAAGACAGAAAATGGAAAAATACTGCAAAATTCATGCAAAGAATGTAGAATACTAAAAAGAGAGAAAAACTTATGAGTTATAAGTACCTTATTATGGTGTAAATTATTACAGATAAATGTTGAGGTTGCAAATAGAACATACTGAAAAGTAATATAAAAAAGTAGATCAATAAAATAGTAAAAAAAGATTTTTTGAAGAGGATGAAAAGAAGAAGAAAAGGAGAGGAGTAGAAAAAGAGAAAACGACAGATAAACATGAGAAAATATCAGTTAATTTTCAACTGAGGAGTTTGAATGCTTTCACTTTGAGAGAGTTCCATTTTTCTACAAACATATCAATATCACTGCCAAGGCTATTTATCAATCTTGGAATTCTATTAAGAGGAGAGAAGTATCTGTTAACAGTCCTAGACCTGGGGATAAAAAATAGTGGGTGGTATATCTGTGGCTTAAAACTGGAATTGAGAAAAATATTTTAGAAATAAGGTAAGGTGAGTCTATTCTATTATTGAGAATGCTATGGAAAATCAGAATGGATGCTACATCACGCCTGACCTTCAAAAATGGTATTTGGAAGAGATTGCGGAGTTGAGATGTAGGAAAATCAATTATGCAGGTCTGATTAAATTTTTTATAATAAATGTATCGTAAGAATTTATTTTATAACAGGTCTAAGTATCCTCCCTGGTTTACCCAGGACATAATTTTTCAGTGTATTATGATTAACAATTCAAAGTGGTAAGAACTAGAGTGAAGAGAAGAGTCCAGGCTGCTTATGAGTCTTACATTCTACGTACAGAGGGCATGATTGATGGAGATATTAAGGAATTTTGGAAATTCATCAATAACAAACGTTGTAATCGTGGAAATGAGGATTTTATAAGGCATAAAGATCAGCTATTTAGAGGAAGTAAGGTCCGTGATGCCTTTGCAGATGTGTTCTCTTTGATATCAAGTGAAATCTTAGGGAATTCTAACAGTCAGTGCAGTGTTGATGTGGAAAATGAGAGCGATCCTTTGCAGGATTCATTCTTCTTGAAGGAAGTGTCAGTGAGAGATGTTGAAATCGCTATTAAAAAATTGAGACCAAGCACATCGGGTCCTGATGGTGTACCAGCTTTTATTGTCAAGGGATGCTGGAAATTACTCATTCTGCCCTTGCAATATTTATTCAACCTGCCAATCGAAACCTCCAAATTTCCTGAGCTGTGGAAGGCTGTGGAAGAATCTCTCAATGTCTCACAACAGGCACAAAAGCATCAAAACAGGCATATATAATTCTATAGAACTCCTCGACAGCCAAATCTATGTATTTTGCAATCATAAACAGACCTCCATGAGACAAATTGAAATGATCTATACAATTGCAAAAAATCAGCATGTCTGAAACAGTAGCTGCCACCTGTTGACCCTGAATCAATAAGCCCTGACATTTCTTGACTCTCACCATTCAATCTCTGCTGCTGGAAAAACGATAATGACATAGACAATGCAGGGTGATGGGAATCCTCTCAACTTCCTTTCCTTTTCAACTTCAATAAGATGAGGAGTATTTGATCATATCAAATCAAGAGTTCAGCCATTATTATTCTGGACAGAGTTGTATGACACCAGATGAAAAAAACTTATGAAAGAGTCCAATGCCCTAGCCATTGGCGTTCCTGTCAAAAGCGAATAATCTTTATTATTTATTTCAGGGATATAAAATACCCCATCAAAATGAAATTTTTCACACCAATGACATAACATTTAGACTCTATGAATTCAAAATACTCCAGAAAAGTTTGAACGGTAGAAGAAGGTGGAATATATAGAGCATTGAGATAATAGAGTGAGCCAGAAATTTCAAGTTTTACCCAAATACTCTCAAAATCAGAATTAAGAAGATCAGTACATAAATCTGCTGAGAAACACTTCTTAACAGCAACCAATACACCTCCTCCTCGAACACGGCTCCCAGGGCGATTGCATCAAAACACTTGGTAGCGATCATCAAATAATTCAGAATTGTTAATCGACTCACAAAGCGATGTCTCCGTGAGAACAATAACATCATAATCACTACTACACACAGAAACATAGAAAAGATTAGTCTTGCTATGCAACCCCTCTAACATTCTGGTAATATATGGATATTAAGTCACTCATGATATTGGGAAAGAAAAATTAAGAAGAAGATTAGAATAGGGAGAAGAAAAAAAGAAAGGAATACAAAATCAATTCTAAACAAAAAATAATAAACTGGATCTCTAAATATAATATAAAAATAGTAATACAAAATAATTGAATGAGATTTTTAATTCCTCTAACCAGCCGCCTCTAAATACAATAATTCAATGCACAATCAGCACGAATCATAATTACAAGCAGGAACCGTTTCCCTATTCAGGCTCGCAATAAGTTATGATCCGGTCATAATCCGAACGCCAAAAAGTAAAAAAAAGTGCTTACAAAAGAAAAACTGATCTCTAAGGGGAAACGAGAAAGAAAGATAATCATTCCTCATCTCACACCTACACTCAGACAATGTTAGTCATAAAAGTATGAGTAAATACAATGTATAAGAAAAATGAATACCGGTATGGACAATTTTTAGTTGTGTGCATATGGAGTTGTGAATAAATTTACTGTTTTAAAGAAGCCAATAGAAAGAGATTGGCAAGATATAATGACCCATTTTTGAGCCAGCTTATCGGAGTAGATAACAGCATTATCACATTCAGGTTGTGAATCAAGGTGAGTTAGCTGTACTGAATCAAAAAAAACTGTCAAAGCAATGTTCTGCTAGGCCTATATCAATAAGAATATTATCAAGTGAATAGCGATAATAATGAATAATGAAAAGCAAGATCACAGACTATTAGACGTAGAAAGTACCGGTAGTTTATAATAACAATGTGGAGGCTTCTGTAATCCACTTTAAAACAAAATCACCTGGTAAATTAATTGGATTTTAATATGTAATTTAAAAGCAAAGTATACCAATCAAACGATATAGCACATATATAGGTTGCACATACAACTACACACAAACACCCAGGAAGAGATAAATCAGAAAAGACAAAGTGAGCGAAAAAAGAAAGACAAAACGCTCACACGGGTAAGTACTGCATAGATAAAATAATATAGAATGAGTTAAGAAAACAAAAATTAAATCAATCATCAATTTCACTTATTAATCAAGATGAGAATTTAGAAAATTAAAATTGAATATCAAAAATTATTTTGCTGTTCAAACAGTAAGTACCAGTATGAAAAATTCAAATTTCTCATCTATTCTGAACACTTCTACTAACTTATTTACTAAGTGACAACATTTATAGCCTACTATTATACTTACAGTTCATCATGGATCAACAAATACTAGATATGTTTCACTTGAAGTAGGATTCACATCTTCCTCACTACGAGAAATCTATTTTCATATCATTTATGTCATATGAGATAAATAATAAAGTATGATTCATAATAATTGCCAACATTCAAATGTTGATTTTAAACTGACTTTGAGAAGGTTTGTTCATCAATTACTCAAGCATTCGTCAACCAATTTTAATATATATTTTTTTCAAATGAAAGTAGTTCATTAAGTAGTCCTATCATAGATTAGGGAGTCAGTAAGATGGTTCGTCTATGATCCTATCATCCAGGTTCTACCAGGATCAGTCGGTCCAATATTGTGCTGAAAGGAGCATTCATCGATGTCTATTCATTTAAATTTTGTTCAAAAATATGCTAGTCTCATTCATAACCACGGCAGCCTGGTTACCAGTGTAGTTTATCAGGCCAAGCATTGTATCACATGATGGAGTGCTTCAAACTGAACCAATTTTTGAAATCATATGATGCAAAGTAATTATTGGGAACATCCAATTTCAAAAGCTAAAGCTGGCCATTCACATTCCAACTTGCAGTACCACTTGCAGTACTGCTATAAATGGTCGATTACATTGGGATAGTTACTCGCTAAGCGAAAAATTCAAGCTAGGCCAAATTCAAAGTTGAGAGCCTGTCCACTTTGAATTTGGTCACATTTGATACTCGCTGGCAGAGTAGCGAACACCAAAATACAATATTATTGTGGCCTAAGCCGCCATTCAATCATGCAGGCTGCCAGCATAACAGTTCAGATGAAATATATTGTAGATTGTTTTGATGAAATTTTATTGAATAATTGTTGGTAAACTTCATATTTTAATTTTGTGTTGCAAAATTGTTTATTGTCTTTGAAATTCCATAGTATGAGGTGATTCTGGAAATTAAATTCTTAATATAATTTGGCTTGATATGCTGAGCTGCTGTAGCACGGTCGGTTAGTAACGTCCTACTCGCTACTCGCTTAGCGAGTAACTATCCCAATGTAATCGACCATTTACAGCAGTACTGCAAGTGGTACTGCAAGTTGGAACGTGAATGCCCAGCTTAAGCTTGTACATTTCATGAATTATCTTGATAGTTATAACAGATTTGTAACAGCTACAAGTTACAGTGTATATGACTTCAAGCCTGAAAGTTGTGTTTTCACAGCTAATTCCACTTCCACATGGAATCTGCTTTAAACGGAGGCACTAGATATTCTTGATTGAGTGAATTGAAAGAGTTAGCTGACTACTTTTCAGCTATCTCTATTCCTGTAACAAAACGTTGCCTGGCCTATGTTTACATGATCATTTTTTCTTTATCATGATAGAAGGAATGAGGTAATGCCATATGGCAGATTTCTCCTTGAACACTTTGTTCGTTGCACAAGTCACTGCTAAAAAATCCTTAATGCTTTAATCCCTTTCTAGCTGCTTGCTCACTTATGTGCGAGGATGCGGTGGAACTGTAAAAGAAAGAGCTTACAATAATCAAGTTAATGCATTCTTACCAAATTCAGAGGGATATGTGATGAATAGTACAAGGTGTGGCAGTGAATCCGGTGATTTGACAACACTGCAAATAGTCTATTGCTGTCGTGGTAGAGGAACGCGACTGTAGGCGATCAGGAGTTGGCCGAAAGATCGATCGTCGCGAACTCTGGGCGGCATAAATCGGCAGCAGTGTAGTGAGTTAGTTGCATTGTTTATAATAGCTAACATTGGGAAACTTAGCATAAAAACAGGATTTAAAGAAGTCAATTGCATTTTTTTAAGGAAATCTAATCTAGAAAAAGGTAAGAACCTTGTAGAGAGTGATCATGGTTTTGATGTGGAGGAGTGCGAAGGTATTATATGTGGAAAATTGATGAGACAAACTAGCGTCAATGCTGTTTTTCAATCTGTTTGTCAAAAATATTTATCAAAATTTGTTTATCAAAAGTCAACTGCCTAGAGGTAGCAACTGCCTAAATCTGCCTCTGCTTACAATAAATTAATATTATGCAACAATGACAGAAACATAACCTCAAAGCTGTTTTCAGGATTGATTTCTCTAATTATTACAATAATATCAATAACACAATTGCATAATTAACTTCCAATTTTCATTAATCAGCAATCTTTTACACATAAAATAATTTCTAAATAAAACTCACTTAGTCCTTTGAACATTAGAGATCCATTTCTCATGTCTATCCTTTTCGTAAGGTCGACCAGGAAATGAATAAAATGAAACACCTTTTCCTTCTGTATTCTCATAGGTATTACTGCACCCATATACACAACACATAATACGGCTCTTGGGCATTTTTTGTATGTTTGTCTTAAGGAATATTTTTTTGAAAAAACGTATTTGAAGCGAGACAATTTAGCACACGAATTAATGGTGATCAGATTTTGACTCACTAAGTTAGTGCAAGATCCTCCGCTCCGAGCGCTGTCGGTCGATCTCCAGATCGCCTATGGACGCTGTTAGTGTGACGTCGCAAGCCCCAATCCGCCATTACATGTTTCCATACAGCTTTATAAGTCCATTTAAAATGCATGGGACCAATTTTTAGTTGCGATTTATAATCAAACAAAATGGTTATGTGCTTTCTCTCTGATTGAAAACATTACAGCGAGTTTACGGTTTGCAGTTTTTATAGATTTCCAAATGATCCCAACAAAAATAAAAGCTGAATCGCTGCAATCAGGTAGGTACTACATGCATAGGTTATGTTATTGTTCTTTCGTTTCAAGTGATATGAAGTCCATAAAGCTTGTTAAATTAAACACAAACGTTTTCGGTTAATTCCTTTTCAAGTACAAAGTTGCAATTTCGTATTAATTAACTACTGATGACTTGTTGTACATATTGTTGTATATTTCCTATAATAGAAGCCAATTAATTGCATGTTAAGTTATTCGACCTGATCATTACCCAAGTTTTATTGATCTGTGTGACAGTAAATTGAAAGGCGCTAATCAATAAAGATTTTAGTATATTATTAGATGATTTGATTCTATATTGGACTAACATAACATTCCAACTTCATCACGGATGGCAGTGATAGATGAATTGATTATTCAGATACTCATTCATTTCTACCCTTACTTGTAAAAATATTAACTCAATCAGCCTGCCTGTACTTCGTATGGGGTTGATGCATATTTTGTATTGTGCTTTTGCATTATGAAATACAAAACAGTGATCACCTATTTAAAAGTGAATTTTACCAACTTGTAACTCAAACAAAAACATCGCTAGCCTATATAGCGCTTTATGATAACTTGTGCCTACTTCCTAGTTTTCCTTAAATATTTTTAATTGTATGTGGGTTTCTCTAAAAAAACGTTACTGTTCAGAAGATATTTGTTCCAGAAGAGCAGATAGTGAGCCATCTAGCCTACACATTCGTTGGTCTGCAGTTACCAAAAATACAGTTCATATATCTTATTTAAGTAATAGATTAACATTCGAATTGAACACAGATGAGTGCTTTTTGCTCCTGAGTAGTTCTCTCATTCCTAGCTCCTGAGTAGTTCGCTCATTCCTAGCTCCTTTGATGTATAATTATTTATTGTTTTTGACGATTGTGTTTAATAAAACTGTGAAGATAGTGTGAAATAAATTTATTCTAAGTTAGAACTTTAAATTTTTGAAAGCTTCAACTATACATTATAACGTCTACTTCATGCCACGAATTTAGGCGGCTCAAGGAAATTACAGTGTAGCAAATACAACTGACTGTGGTGACAAACCATATATGACTGCTAGCCTTATCAGACTCATAGACTAGGCAAGTGTGGTATAATTAGTGTGGTCAATTCGAGCATTGAGGTTGGTGATTCTCTACTATCATCTGCTGGCAACACCGTAATTTTTCAGAGCAGCCTAATTTCGTTGTGTGAACTGTTTCAATTGTCTATGTATTCATAGAATATTTATAGAAAAATTAAGAAAAAAATGAATGATTGTTGAACTTTCAACATTAACAAAATATTCTAGTGAGTTACGGTGCTTGCACAGTGGAGCACCCAGTACTTGATGATAGTCACTGCTGCACTGTTTGGCGTATTCGAGCAGCGTGAATACCATCAACCCACAGCATGTGTTTGATTTCGCAGTGGTGACTTTCATCGAGTATTGGATGCTCCACTGCGCAAGCACCGTAACTCAATAGAATGTTTTGTACAAACCTCACCATTTGTATTAATAGATAACTAACACAGTTTTAATAGAAACCTACTATTTCTCAGTAAATTGTAAGTGTTATATAAGTCAACATCATTCAGCAGTGTTTTATTTACATTCCTGGATTTCTTGTTCCATGACGAACTATGTTGTTAATATTAACTTTTTATGTGAATTCAACGACTTACAGTCAGATATTCATCAAGAATAAGTAGAATTTACTTACTCTGTAGGCCGAGCGCTTTCGAATCTTTGAGATCCATTTTCAGAAGCGCTCGGCCTACAGAGTAAGTAAATTCTACTTATTCTTGATGAATATTTGACTGTAAGTTGTTGAATTCACATAAAAAGTTAATAGTTTTATTTACATTAATGAGGTTTTCAATAATGAGACTATCAATAAATAGCATAGATTTGTTGAAAATGTAGTCTGGATGTCATCAAAAACAACACTCAACTGAGTTCTTCAAATAACTGGTTGAAAATGTTCATAATTAGAATAAAATCAACCAGCAATTGTAACGGTCCTTGACACCAAAGTAGTGACCACGAAACTAGATGGGTGAGTAGAATATTGTGAAACCTGATAATACTTTGTAAAAATTAACACTATGTTGCATATTTCTTCAAGGGTGATGTAAATAACTTTGAATTCTGCACTTTACAAACTCTAGCAGTCGCATTTCAATTCACCTACATATTTTGATGGGCACTAACTTATCACAACATTGGCTAAAGGTGCTTGCACAGTGGAGCATCCAATACTTGATAACAATTACTGTCGCAAAATCAAACTCATGCTGTTTAATGGAGTATAACAGATTGAGCTGTGTGAATACCACCATTCCGCAGCAAGTGAATGATTTTGTTTTGGTGACTGTCATCGATTATTGGATGCTCCACTGTGTAAGCAACCTAAAACCACTAGTAAATGCAGACATTGCATTTACAGCTACCTGTACCACACAAATTATCGGGGCTATTACGTGCATAATAATAATAATAGAGTTGTGCAAAAGTCCCAGTACCTACCAGCAATCATACCGGTAGCACTTGTTTAACTTCTATAGAATAATGCTGCAATTAGTCTTAGTGGCATTAACAGAGTGCTTATAAAGTATTGGTAGACCAGACTAAATTTTAGCTAGCCTAGCTGCAAATACAAAAGATTTGGTTTAATATTAAAATTCGTTGAAGCCTATAAAAGGAGGATGTGGTGGAAGTTGGAATCAAGTTTACATGATTAGGAATTGAGTTGGTAGATGGTAATAGTCCAGTTGGTATACACTCAACACTCTTAAAATTTTTTTATTTTATACATATTGATGAAAACCTAATACACTGTTTTATACGCCCATTAGCGTCATAGGTTATTACATACCTTCACATTGTATGATCTGTTGTACATACTTGTTTGCACTACACCTTCCAAATATTTTAATTTGCCATCATATTTTATACATTTTACCGTGTTTGGTTTATCCCCCAAAATATCTCACTATTTCCCCTAATTTGATGGCCATAAATCGGCTTTTTAGTCTAATCGTATAATGCTTCGTAGCCTACACCTAACCTATGAACAAAATACTATGAAAATAGTTCTATTATCCAATATCACAACTGAAAAAAGCCTGATACTCAATCCTCTGGTATCCTGGTACATGAAAAAAGGACTCAAAACTCTTAGAAATTTGTAATTTTATTGCTTTTGATAAAAATCTGAGACACTGTTTTACGCCCATATAAATAACATGGAAACAGACACCTAGTAACCATTGTTTGGAAACAAAACTGGCTCCCTAGCAACGGATCACGTCATCACTAACAGCGTCCATTGCCATCTTGTAGCGCATGCCTTACCATTTACTGTTCGCTCATCTCGAGAATAGAGCTGGCAGGAATTCTAGGAATGTAGGATTTGGCCTAGTGGGGGTAACACAGTAAACCGGTCTTTGAATTTATCAACATTTGTAAAACAATTGCTCGTTATGTTTGCTAGGCGACGTTGCGAACTCAACTAAACAGATACATCAGCCACGTTGGGTAGTAGTCGGAAGTGTGCGAGAAAGAGAGAAACAGCGTGTGAGAGAGACAGCGAAGAAGAACCTCCCCGCACACATCATACGTCGCCTCTATTTTCGTGGTGGGTGTCTGGGTGAACAGTAGTCACGATGTCACGATGGAATCGTGGAGCGGTGCACAGTGAATGTACGCTGTTAAGCTTATTATAAAAATAATGATAGTTACATGTCCGCGCAGTGAGCATTTCACAATCATTTTATAATTCTGCGTAACGTTTCTGTAACTTCTGCCCATGCAATAAAAACATGGGTTGTGAACCATTAAGAAGCAGGCTCAACATTGAAGAAACGAACTGGACATGTAGAAAATATCCAAAAAATAGTACACCAGAAAACGTTGACAAGGTGCAAACGGCTAAGAAGTCCCAGCACCCATTCAGCTCGATGTCACTCCGCATTTCTGTTCGCAGTGTGAGAAGGATTTTACACAACGATCTCCAGTACGGTACCATCCATATAAAATTCAGCTAGTGCACGCTCTGAATAATGGTGAACAAACAATAATGGTAAGTAAACAATTTTCTACTTACTTAGCAGTCTGCTGACTATTGCCAAATTTTACAGTCCATTTACTTCTGGTGTCTATAACAAGTCCATTCTCTTTAAACTTCCTGACGTACGTTAATTCATTGTCCAAAATATAATCAATCTCTCTATTTTTTTCAGGTGGTCTGCAAATAACAATTATTATATCAGAAATTCATTCCATAGCAGAACTACAGTCCAATCATGATACATTTAACAAAGAAAAAAAATAAGATATATAGTGGGACTTGAATATTGTAGACTCTTTTAGAAAAATCTATTATATATAAACTTGTTAATGCTGTCGTCTGTCGAAGAAGAAACTGTAAAATGAAGGGGGGAATTGAAGAAGGTGAGAAAAAAAGTGAGGTGGAAAATTGAGAATAAAAAATAGTAGGGGTTGATGGAGAAAACGGAGAAGGAGAAGATGAAGAAGAAGGAGAAGAAATAGAAGAGAAAGAACAAGAAAATGGGGGTTGAGGAAGAAGAAGACATCAGTAGAAGAGCTTCAAGAGCATGAAGAAGTAGAGTAAGAAGAGGAGGAGAAGCTTAAAAAATGTGAAGAAAAATAAATTCAAAAGAAGGGGGAGGAGGAGGAGGAGGAGGAAAATAAGAAGAAGATGATGGAGGAGGAAGAAGAGGAAGAGAAAGATAGACGAAGAAGAAGCAGTGGCACAGGAGGTAAGAGAAGTAGAAGAAAAAGAGGCATAAGAAAAATAGACCAATAAATTAATTTTGATTTAGGCTACAAATAGGCTATGACACGCTTTAGGTTCCCAAATTCAATTGAATCGGGCAGCCTGCTAGGTACCAGTACACATATATTTATAGGTCACTATAGTTACCTCCCTAAGATAGTAAGTTAAATTTTTATGGGTTCTATCTATTAAATAATGCTGGCACCACTTCAAATTAACACTCGCGCTTTATTTACACAAATTATCCACAACATGCACTAATCAGTAATGTCACAGAGAATAAATGAATCAGAAACAGATAAATTGATAATGTTCAGCTAACAAAGATTTTTTATATTACTGTACAAAAATCAAACATTATGGTAACTGTTAAAAGACAGATCAAATATTAAATAATAACTGTTCAAAAGACTGTCCAATAATTCAAGAAGAAACGTGTAAAAATAAAAATCAAAACTTACATAGTACAAGTCTGTAACCATATTACAAAAAACCATATTACACAATATATACTGTGGTTATCACTCAACACAACAAACGTTTGTACTGCCACTTGTTATGACAACCAAGTTCAAGCAATGAATGAAACTAAAATTTTCATGAGCGTTTGCTTTATATACATTTGTAATATTCTGGAAAGGACAAGATGGTTCTATATTTTTATTCTAAAGTGAACAGATAAGACATTCTCCCATTCCATTACTTCCTAAGTAAATATTCTAGAGGTCTCCAGATAAACCGCAAGGCAAGAGGTAAACGTGAGTACATAAAACACGTGGTTTAACAATAACTGGAAGACGCATTGCCAGCAGTAATTACGCTGAAAATTCATGTTTGTTTTTCCTTGCATTCTCAACAATATATTGCTATTTAAATAGAAGGAACAGATTTCAACCATATACTTAATTCAATTAACAATATAAATACATAAATGACCAAATAATTTTATATTACAAAATAAATTTATATTGAAAAACAAATAGAAATAGATGGAAATAATTTGTTTATAATTTTGAACATTCTGGGTTATCCAATCATGACCATTGCTGATTTGATTTGATTGGTGCTTTGCCAATTCCACCAAAGAAACTATCAATTTTTGAGCTAGAATAAGCGAAATTGGCAATTGCCTATTATTCCAGGTTAATCTAATCAGACAAAAACGATAAATTAAAATTATTCAGTAGCCTACAAAATATTTCACTTACATTTCCATGCCATAATCAGGAAAGTTGTCCAGGATTAGAAAACCATCTGAAAATTAAATAATAAAAAATACATAAAATAAAATTATTAATTGAGGCTACTCCTTATCTGAATAGTAAAAATTGTGAAACTGAAAATAATACAAATAGCATGAAATATAGATATTTATTTATTGATATTTCTATCTGTAGAAATAACTTCAACTTATATTTGCACTGGCCGGTAAAGCAGAATCTTAAATGAATGCTATATAGAGGTTGTCTAAGTGACTTAAAACCACTTGCAAGATGTATGTGTGTTCAACCTAACTCAACTTACATTTCACTTTTTCTGATGACACGATTGTATTATATCTGCCTTCAATTAAGCCACGAATGAGATGTAAATCAGGACACAAGAGAAGCGAGTGTTCTAAACATCTCAGGAATGTGATAACCGTGTAACCGTGAGCCATAGCAGGTATCAGGTAAAAAATGAATTACAGACTCCTGGTCACACACACTCTCTCTCTCTCTCTCACTCTCTCTCTGTAAGGATGACCTATTGGATTGACCCGCAAAAAAGACTGTTCTTTGATGTAAAATTACTTCCCGGTGAAACAGAACTCACCTAAAACTGTAGGTCCAACACATTATTCATCTCATTACCCACGCATAGGCATCAGACCTATGAGGGCTTCATCCTCAAAAAAAGAACCAAAGTGATTGTTTGTTGACTATGGCTGTGAGATTTCAATAAAATTGAACCTGACTTTGATTTTAGAACGTTCTGATCAGCTGATGTGTCTGTCTATTGCATATTATTCATTTTCACATAAAATTAGAGAATTACTGAATTCTCATTAGTCTAGAGCTAGTAGTCCAAACTTTCTCTGAATATGTAATAGCTTTTGTCTATTATGCAACTGGTTTAAAAAGGCATGAATAAAAAAGGAGTTGTATTCACATTTTTTTCTTACCTGGAATAAATACTTTATAATGTGGTCGTAAATGAACTTCTGTTACCCTTCACTACATTATAGGGTAGTTATTAGAGGTTGGAAATTGATGTAATAACAACTGACATTGTTCATGCCTGATCAAACCGATTGTATAATGAAGCTATTATACAATCAGAGTAACTTTTAGATGGAGGATCTAGACCAATCAGAACTGAGGATTTCTTCAAAGCAGTATTGAAATGAATGTTATTCAATGGTCACAACAGCTGATTAAAACATTTCAAAATCAGAACTGATCATCAACAACCACGCATATCAGGTAATGTTGATTCAAGAACGTTATCGAAGTGATTGGCGAGTTCAATCAAATGTTTAATATTGTATGCAATGTTTGTATTTTTTGTGTAGACGAATTGTGAATTTAGAATACTTACTTTTTCTCCTTGTGTCCTTATTTACATTTCACTCATGGCTTAAATGCAGTCATAATACAATCGTTGCATTAGCTATCATTCAATCACAAGATCAACAATTCAAAGATTACAATACGTCTCCTCAACTTTGAAACCTCAATTTATAAACTGAATTAAATAAATACATTTTTTAGGCTCATAGGCTATCATTTATGAAGTCAACTCAAGGTAGACTTAAAAAGCAATCAGAAGGGATTCCAAGTATTCCTCGAGTTGAGAAAGCTGGTTTGTAAATACCTACTTGAATGTTCAATGATCTATTCGAGTATTTTATTCATTAGGAACATGCTTACCGAATTTGACGACTTTATTATCACTTTGGTCAATAAACTTGATTTCCTGAATGGAAGATTGATCTGGGTCAACTGTTACACCATCATAATAGATAACTTTTGCTATTGGAACTGATACAGCTAATCTGTTCACCACTCGTATAAGTTTGAGGTTTCCTGCTGGTTCAATCTGCGCAAAAATCAGATTTTATTGATGTACATTCAATTGAGCAAAGAGTAAAGAAACCATTTTAAAAATCGGAATATAGGATCAGAAGAGCATATTGAATTATTGAATAATAACATACCAAAAATCCTTAAGGATCCTAGCTAAACTTCAGATATCATCTTGTAAAAACTGTGAAATTTCATGATGTCATTTCGATTTTTTCAAAATTCAGAACAAACTAAGCATAGAACAGGAAAAGTTACTACCCTTGCCAATGTTTTCAAGAAAACCAAGTTTTCAAAAATTTGACACCACTATCACTCCTGCATCTCAAATAAGTATAAGTGGAAATTTTTCATGTTTTTGCAATTCATTATTTGGAAAATTGATAACTTCTAATATTTGAAAAATTAAGACAGCACTATCTCACTAATCGTAATGGCTTTATTGGATCCATTTTTGTCAGCACTATGAGTGCTTCCCTCAGTTTTCCGTATGAAGATTTTCCCATAATCATAAGAAATAGCTCTGTTCTCTCTTTAGTTGGCATGCTGCATGCCCCCCTTGATGCAAAAAAAAGGTCAACAAAGCCCTTTTGTGACCCCCTCAAACCTCCCAAGCTGAGACCTCTCCTGAGTCTATCACTGTTTAAACACAAATAGTGGGCCAGTTTGCCAGAAAGTCTGTCCTGCGGCTCATTACTGGTGATTTTTAAGATCATAAGACTCAGATCTATGTGCTGTCCAACATCCATAACTAGGCTTTGTAATAAATTTGTTTAAAAAATACTTCTAGATTGATCAATGAATCAAATTAAATCACTTTATAGTCCAGGCATTCAAGGGAAAAGAAGATTTAAATCTTGGAATAGAATCTTCCTGAAAGTTGACAGACACCATAGTTATGGCATTCAAGGTAGGGAGTAGAAAGTCGATGGTCTCATCAAAAGAGATAAGATATATTCAAAGTCAAAGGTCGTAGATTGGTGGAAGACAAATGGTGGAATGGTGGTTTTTTGCAAATAAATAGTTCTCTGAGCATTGCTCATCATTGAAACATATTATAACAGAATTTTCTACGTTTTCATTATCCTCACTTGTTTTTTTTCCATTGCAAACCATTTTTGAGAAAATTGTGTGTAGAAGAACCAGAAGCATACTTCCTATATTGAAAGGTCACGTTAGGTTAGGTTGATCTTGAGACCCCAGTGCATTTTAATATGAGATTCAAGCACAGTAAAAAAAAGGGAAATTAATTGGGGCTTCTACTTTGGTGCCATATTTCTAGCACCTCAAAGAAGTTATTGACACCTCTCTCCCCTCAAGACTGAAAATCGCATTTCCAAGCTTTTGATCACAGAGTCGTCACCATTTTCATTGATATAACACTGTCAAAATTTATTCTGAAATACTCTGAATATTCTGCTCTACAACATTTATTGGAATAATTGGATACTTACAGCGTTCCAAAGATAGGAAAGCTATTGCGTTTGTTTATTTAAATGTGTTCCCAATTCCAAATACAGTTGAACCTGCCACATTGGACCAGTCAAGTCTGAACCTCCTCATGCCTGAATGTATTATGAAACAATTTTATTTGTGATGAATAAAGGCTTCAACAATTTTAAATGTTTTTCTTTCTTATAGGTGTACAATACTGTATTCTAGTTGTTCTACTATATATGTCCAAAACGATATAAACTATAAAAGAAACTCAACAAATATTAGCAATTTCAGGTTTTATACACCTATTTTTGAATTTCCTAGTGACATCCGGATTGCTTGGTCACAAAATTGATCTGGCTGTGACAGGTTCTACTGTATAGGAGGAAGTCGCATAGTATTGGATATGCTTGAGCTTTTTCCTTTTTTCTAATTATTACTGATATGAGGAATCATAATTTGCTATGCATGACATTGAATTTTAAATTGTTCCATACATACAAAAAATATTATTAGTCTTTTGGAAACGCTCACATAGCTTTCCACGTTTTTGTAACATCCATAACTTGACCACTTTAACATTTTGCAGGTATTATCAGACAGGTTCAAAAATAATGTCAACTGAAACAACTTTCAGCCTTTCATCATACTTTCATTGATGCAATTGTTTCAATAACATGAACATTTTTAAAAGTTAGACTGACTGGACTATAGATAAACATCAACTTACAAGCTTAATATTGAATATCAAAGTTTTTTTTAATAGAAAAATATTTTTAAAAAATTACTGTATTAAAATAGTACTTAAAAAATCAAATACGCACATGCTAGAAAGATGAAAATGAAGTATTATTTACTTTGAACTAAATTACTTTTCATTCTATGCGAGTAATATTTCAAGGTCAGCACCAAGTATTTCATGAATTTATAAACAAATTATTTTTAGGCCTAACATTTTATAGGTATATAAAAATTTAGTGCCCACCACAAAACTTTACTTGTATTCAAATAAAAATTTTCTCAGTTTCAATTAAATACTTAATTCTCAACTTTTTGTATGTATTTTGATTTTTAGAATATAATTTCATTGGAAAAGGTTTTTTGTTGAAAATGGATATTTCCATTTTTGCTTTCTAGTTGAATATTAAACTTCTGGATACATGAGAAATTTGGACATTTTTCAATGTTTTTATACATTCAGCGAATAAGCAAATAAATAGGCTATGATAAAAATAACATTTTAACCAAAAAATACTAACCGAACTGATACCGGTACTTCTCGACTTGAGCTTGTCTGATACTACCCAACTGACATGGATTTCCATGTTTCCTACCAATTACATGCTAACTGAACTAAACTGATCAATCTCCTACAAAAAGGAGGAGTAGGCAATAATTTTCACACTATCTAATAGTGGTGTTCAAACATGATTGTAATTAACCACGTCAGTACACTGATGTGCCAAATATGAGGTCATGCACTGAAATTGTCACAAAATTACTCACTGCTTAAACGCTTATTGAGACTCACATCTCATAATAGCATCCAAGAAGTCTTTCTGCTACATGCTTCTACGCCCTACAGTGAATTTATATAGACATTAGACAGTCTGGCCATTGGACATCTTGCTTCTGATTGGGTAATTCAGCCAATATGCAATTTGGTGTCTAAATTGAGTGAGGGCTACAGTAGCTGAGGTCTTTCTCTTTACAGTCAATGTAGTTTAGAAGAAAAAATTGCATTTCTAGGAGTTATGTTGGATAGACGATTGACCTGGACTCCATACATTGAGAAAATATGTAGTAAAATTTCATCTGGGGTATTTGTCCTGCGACAGCTCGCTAGATTGAATGACAAAAAGTTAATTTTTACACCTTACCATGGGCTCTTACTGTCACATATTAGGTATGCTATCTTAGTATGGGGTAATTCATCAAAACAAAATCTTGATAGGGTGTTTAAGATCCAAAAGAAAGCGGTTAGGTGTATAGAAAGAGTAAATAGATTAGATTCATGTAGGCCGTTGTTCAAGAGACTTGGTCTCCTAACTGTACCCTGCTTATATGTGTATGAAGCTACTTTATATGTAAAAACGAATGATATTAACCAAAATCTTGATGTACATGATTATAATACAAGAAGCCGAGGAGATTATCACTTGGTGAGTCACAATAGTAGCTTATTCAAACAAAAACCTAGTTATATTGGTAGGAAATTCTACAACAAGCTACCGCAGTTTTTGAAGAGTCTTGAAAATATAGAAACATTTAAAAAACAATTGAAGAAATATTTAGTTGATAAAGCTTTTTATAGTGTACAAGAGTTCCTTTCACATCAAAATTAAGCCTCACCTCAACTAATTGAAGTAATTATGGTATCTAGTGTAAAATATTGTTGATCTGACTTGTCTTATACTCCTTAACTGGAGTCTCCAAGACGTAATCTACAAAAAAAAAAAAAAAAAAGTTTGTGGTATGGACCATATGTTATCCTCCTATATTCAAGCTCAACTGAAGTGAATAGAAAGGTTTGACTTGTACTGTTTAGTTGGAGTGAAGCAGTCACATAGAAATATCTAAACTATGGACTCAATATTATGGCAGCTGGAGGCAATGACCAAACCTTTTTTATAAAGTTATTATACTATGCCTTACAATGACGAAAAAGACAGTGTGGTCATTGCTTCAGCCACCATAATAGTGTTGTAATATTACAAATTAAAAGAACCTATATTTATGAAAATAACTTAAAAGGATTTATCACCTCATAACTCTAATGGCCACTCATACAAATTGTAAAATATTTCAAATTTGCTGCCAAGTCAACTTTTAAGAACTTTCAAATAATTTTGTATTGTACTAATTTCCACTTTGAAATTTAATGTTTAATATATTTATAATCATAATTAATTCTGTTAAAATTAATTACATATAAACTACTAAATTTGTAAAAGACAAAATAGAATATTCATCTTGGTCTCCCATCAAACCTCCAGATGATAAACTGATTTATTGATTTTCGAAAACAACTGAAATCAAACATTTAAACTTGTGAGTTAAATTTTGGACTTCATGATGGAAAGGTCAAAATGTGATAACTGAGTTTCATATATTCAGAAAACTTTAATGAAATGAATTTGAGATTTCAATTGTTTCAATTTCTTCTTAAATAATATTTAATTTAACATCGGGAGTGCGAAATTATCTGATTGATAAATTATTCATTCAGAGAAGAATAAATGAAAGAATCCAGTGTTTGATGAAAATGTCCCAACAATGAAAATCTTCCACGGGAAAGATGGGTATTCCTTTAAGTTTTTAAATAATTATTTAGCCTTTCAATTAATTTCTGTTTTATAAAAAAAGACACTTCCAATTTCAATAAAAAATATTCATTAATATCATCAAGAAGAAAATAATTCTGCTTTTACCAGTTCATCGAATTTATAATATATTTCATGTCAAGAAAAATCAAATAAAATTGTATCAGTTTCTTTGGAAAGCAAGTTTCTTCATTTATTTGGCTAAAACTCAATCAATACTCAAAAAAGAACAATTTTTTGGAGCCGATGTCTTAAAATTAGGTTAACAGTAGGAATAAGTCCGTTCCAAGGAAATTTCCATAAAAAATGGAATGCAGCAGTGTCTCCATTCCATACCTGTGGGAATAACTATATAGGTTGGATATGAGATATATATATCTTTTAGAAAGCATGCTTTCTAAAAGACTACATGACTACACACTACTTGCACTCTCTCCAGCATAGCCTGAATACAATACCCAGTCAGCACTTAACGTATCTTTTACGTAAATTCTAGGTCCATATGTAAATGATAAATATCTAATGTAAAATTTATGTAATATTTACGTACAATATTCACGTAAGTAATAATTTATAAATTTGTTGTTAAACAATCTGGAATGCAAAATCGAATTAACAGTAGATTTTTTTATTGAAAGCCCATTTCTATAATTGATCAATTCGAATTTCAAAAACAGAGATATGCTAATGTACATACTACGTATATTTTATGTAAAAATTGTTTGCAAAATTCACATAAATTATACAGATTATTCGCAAATATCCCTCCTCTATTCATTGATACAAACTCCAACTTCATTTTATATACCGGTACCCTAGCCCAGTCAAATTAGACAACAATATGGTCGTCAAGAGGAACAATAATTATTGATGGAAAAATTAATTTTTCACCAATAATTTTCTCTAACCTTGGGTAATAACCAAAAGTACTCATTTTGGGTTGAACTCATTTTTGGTGGAAAGGTACAATTTTTCAGTTTTTTATTATAATTCAGTATCGATAACTCAAAGAATTTTTTTCTTCTGTTGAAGCTGACAAAAGTATCTACAAAAATGATCCTATGCATTTTTTTTGGAAAAAGTCCCTTTCTGAAGTTTGAGGATGTGTATCGAGCTACAAAATATCGATGATTTTCACCAAGTAATTTATCGATACGCCAATATTGTTGCGAAAACGTGATGAGTAATATTATATGTATTGGTGAACTCTTTTAATTTATTTCATAACTATTCATTCTTCTATGATTCAAGGTTAGACTTGATATTTTCCAATAAAAGTAAATAATCAGAATTCCACTAAATGTGATGTATAATAATCGATACTCTATTAATCAAGGCTCATGAACATCGATTAAAAAATTATCGATTGTTTCGTACATCGATACATATCAAACTTTTTGGCGGTTGTTCATTGTTCTCTCTGACTCTGTTAGGCACGCCGCACGTGAAGTTTTTGGTGGTTGTTTGTTGTTCTCTTTGTCTAGTGAAAATTTATATCCTTGAAATTATATCGTTTTGATACAAATAAAACACAATTTGGAAACAGTTCCAAGGATTACAAAAACAGGTTAGTACAACTTTGAATTTAATTTATTGAGTGTTCAGGTTACCCACTTTATCTTTCTTGGGCAGTTTTATAGGTTAGAAAGTTTTCACTTTAAGAAATTTGAATAAATCCTTTTGGTAAGTTCTTACAAGTTCTTCTTATAATGCTTTAACCCAATTTATTGACACACAATAAGCTTCGGTTGACGTGTGAGGATCTTTGAATCTTCTGGATCTTTGAATCCGTCCCTTCATAACATGACCCAATTTATGTGTGTAATAGATAGCAAGACATTTTCCCCATGAAGCTAAAATGTGTTGGACCAAAAAATTACTAGTTCATCTGGATTTGGTTAAAGGGAACACGAAAGAAAGTGCAATATTATTGATGATCAAACCATAGAAATGAGTGAATTTCAAAGCAAACCTCCTTGCTAAGAATTGCAGGACTTTCTAGAAATCGAACAGTCATTGGAACATAAATCCAAAAAAAGAATAGGCCTAAGTAGATTTCTTTCTAAATTCAATTTATTTAGGCTTACTCAGGTAAGAAGTAAGTTAATTAGTGATTTGAAAGTAATGATTCTGTAAGAATTCATGTAAACATCTTTCATTTTTTGTTATCACCAGCTCGGCTTAAATTGCAGCTGATGGGGGGGCTTAAATTGAAAATATTTCACAAGTTAGTTTGAAGTGACTGACAATTGAATAAACTGACAAATATACATAAACAGAATTTATTAATTTCGAATTCCTTTAATTGCTATTACTTTATACTGAAGACTTCCAATTAAAGGAATTCGAAATTAATAAATTCTGTTTATGTATATTTGTCAGTCACTTCAAACTAACTTGTGAGATACGAGCCGATATGGCCAAGTTGAAAATGAATGCTCCTGTGCAGAAAGGTCTCCATGGTCTAGTGGTTAAGGCGCTCAACCGGCAATTGAGAGGTCCGTGGTTCGATTCCCGGTGGTGACTGATATTTTTGTACAGTAGCATTCATCGATTCCCATCAGCTTTTCAATGCTGTTGTCAATATCCGCCATTGCGGAAGTCTTCAGTATAAAGTAATAGCAATTAAAGGAATTCGAAATTAATAAATTCTGTGAAAATATTTTTAAAATTTCTGGTTTCATATAATTTGTCATTTTATTCTGAGTATGGGCACACTTTTTTCACAGCCAATTGAAATGCTATTGGCTAAAACTATTTTTAAATTAAACTTCAGTTAAAATTAAGGTGCAATAGGACAATTTCAACTGTAAAACTCTTTCCAAGTATTACAGACAAATGTTCAAAAACTACATGAAGGTACCAATTTACATGCTGTAATGCCACAATAAAGCATCAGAAAACAGTTCAAGACCTTTAATAATGGGTTTTCTGCTCAATAAATGAATAACAACCAGAATTAATTTCCAACTATTATTGATTTCTCCCAAAAACGGCTAAGTGACTTTATATATTTAAAGCTATATAAAAAAAGATTTTATAAAAGCAGAATAATTATATTTTAATTCTAACAAAGGTTAGAAATAAAAACCACTTGATTTGAAACAGTTAGAATCACCAAGTTAGATTGATTTCCAGTAGACATATCCTGTATTGTTTAATTGGTAGGCTTAACATTCAATTGTTTCCTGCCATATTGCTTGTAATATTACTTCCTTCTAATACCTAATTTTGGATGTTGTTTACAGGCTGCTTTCTTTGAAGAGATGTTAACCTCGAAGACCACATAAGAAGGATTCTCCAGAGGATGGTGACACAACTTTGCCATCCAATTCAGCTGGGAAGGCAGAAGAGGGAAGAAGAAACTGCAACATGGCAGTTGTAGATGTGATGAAAAGTAAGTGGACTTGATTTAAGCTTTAAGAATTTGTTTCTTGAATAAATATTTTTTAAAGCTGTTGTCAGAAAAATACCACTTTTATTATGAGTTAATGTTATTATGGTAAACAGAATTTATTAATTTCGAATTCCTTTAGGTGCTATTAGTTTATACTGAAGACTTCCGCAATGGCGGATATTGACAACAGTATTCAGTAGCTGATGGAAATCGATGAATGCTACTGTACAAAAATATCAGTCACCACCGGGAATCGAACCACGGACCTCCCAATTGCCGGTCGGGCGCCTTAACCACTAGACCATGGAGACCTTTCTGCACAGCAGCATTCATTTTCACTTGGCCATATCGGCTCGTATCTCACAAGAAAGTTCGAAGTTACTGACAATTGAACAAACTGACGAATTTACTTAAACAACGAAATTAATAAATTCTGTTTAAGTAAATTCGTCAGTTTGTTCAATTGTCAGTAACTTCGAACTTTCTTGTGAGATACGAGCCGATATGGCCAAGTAAAAATGAATGCTGCTGTGCAGAAAGGTCTCCATGGTCTAGTGGTTAAGGCGCCCGACCGGCAATTGGGAGGTCCGTGGTTCGATTCCCGGTGGTGACTGATATTTTTGTACAACTACAAAACTTTGCGGAAGTCTTCAGTATAAACTAATAGCACCTAAAGGAATTCGAAATTAATAAATTCTGTTTAAGTAAATTCGTCAGTTTGTTCAATTGTCAGTAACTTTGAACTTTCTTGTTATTATGGTGTCATGGAAAAGGGGTTTTGACCTGTATGCCTGTACAACTTGAAAGTGGCTCATATGCATCTAATCTATGAAGAAGCAAGATATAAATAATAATGGAAACTCTTGATTTACAAAGTATTTTTAAACTACTAAAACGCTATCTGTTGTTCCTGTAAATTCTGAAGAACTGCTCATATTCTCTGGTCCTTGATAACCTTGTTATGTTAACATTGAGGGAAGTGCATGCTCTGAATTGGCAGAGTATTGCACAACCTGCATATGAGCTAAATTAAAAATTCAATGACAGGCAGAATTAATTCCTTTTTCTCTATAAGCTTGAACAACCAACTAAAATATAACCATGATGCATACATAAACCATCCCCATACCCCTAGTTGACATTTTTTTTTTGGATTAGAAGATTCTTTTTGTACAGCAGCTATGACGAACTTTTTGAACAGAATAAGGGAGATTCAGTACAAGCAAATAGTATAGTAGGCCTACTGGTGTGAATTAATGAGTTTAATGCTTCATTTCAAACCCTCTCCATACCTTGGTCCCAAAGTCTGTTATGCTAGCTAATTGGCTACAGACACACATTTTATGAAGGCATTTGTCAAAATCATATCAATCCATAGAGATAGGTTGCTAGCACTTTGTAACATTTAATTTATGGATAGGTTTTGTGCATGTCAACTAAACTGACTCCAGTCAATATCTATTTTTGTTTTTCCACAGGAATGATGATTAATGTCCATCAAGGGTCATTCCCCATGAAGAAGTTTGAGACTAAAGTTCAGGAGTGGTTCTGACAATCTTCAACAAGATATTCTTAAAAAAAAAAACGGCTACTACTTGAAAAATAGGTGTAATGATTGTATAAATAGCTACCCTGTTAGGTAACTAGAAAAATAAATATGTATTATCATAAAACAGTTTTTTTTTCTGGATAAACTCCCCACTAATTTTTCAAGTCTCAGAACTAGTGTGTCAAGAAAGAAAAAAAACAAATGCTATCATTAAAGTAGTGAGTACAGTTGGATCATAATCATGTTTTGTTGAAATATAAGAAAAAATTCAAAGCTCTGTTAGCTGGTATTCAAGAGGAAATGGGGAGTATTTGATGGTGTAACATTTCATATATAAAACAATAGTGTATTTATCTGAAAATGACTTTGAATTTTTCAAATTCACATACATATACAGTAAATATATATGCATTTTCAGTATGTAGGCCTATATATCCATTACCAAAAAAGCATGCATGATTTTTTTTTTTTTGAGGATGAAGCCCACATAGGTCTGAGACCTGATGATGTTAGTTCTGAGGTCAGTTAGATGATGGTGATTTATGAGTTGGACCTACAGTTTCAGGTGGGTTCCGAACCACCTAATTGCTGGTTGAACTTAAATAATAAATTTAAGGTACAACTTGAATTCTGTTGGATGTTTTGAACAGTTCATTCTATAGAATTTATGTTTTTTAGTATAATGCTATTTGTATGTGTTTACTAGTACCCACTATACATTAATTTTCTGAAAAGCATTTTGTGATAGCTTTTATAAAAGCCTTTTCAGAAAATGTATGTATATTTATATGATAATTTAGATTAAATTCTATATAAATATTATTTATTTATTTATTGTGACAAATTTACGAGTGTGAAGGTGCAACAGACTATTATTTATTATGTAAATTATATGTTGTATAGACCTCAAATTTATGTATAATTTATAAAGAAATTGCATATATTTATCAGAAATTTGAGATAAAATTTTATGTATATACTACATAAATCATACATATGTATGGACCTCAAATTTACGTATCATTTATAAAGAAATTACGTACATTAATCAGAAATTTGAGATCAAATTTTATGTATATACTACATAAATCATACATATGTATAGACCTAAATTTTACATATCATTTACATAAAAAGAGGTGACATTTGTATGTAAAATGTACGTAAAATTTATGCTTCATGTATGTGAAATTTATGATTCATTCACATAAGACTTTTGTATAATATACGTAAATTATATGTGAATGTGCTGGCTGGGTAGGATATCATACGTTCCTTAATACAAACTAAATTGACTATAAAGAGATAGATCTCAGTCACTGCAGCCAACACTTACTTTGGGCACAAGATTGTGGCCAAATTATCCAATCAGAAGTGACATGTCCAATGGCCACACTAGCTGTCTAGGACTATATAAAGTCACTGTACTTTGCCCTACAATGACTTTATATATAGACATTGTCACCATTGCCTCCAGCTGCCATTATATTATCTTTAATTTATATTTGATTGTGTATCTATGCACTTTTATGTTTTCTATGTGACTACACACAGTATGCATGTAAACATCCGTGTTCCCTCCAGCCTAGCCTAAACACAATATGATATCATATGTCTACACTACTAACTACATTTACTGCGAAGAGTCCATCTCAGTCACTATAGCCAACACTCAATTTGGACATCAAATTGTGGGTTGGCCGAATTATCCAATCAGAATTGAGACGTCCAATATCACTGAACTCTGCCCTAATTAGTGCTACTTTTAGTTAAAAATTCTTGAAACCGTGTTTATTGTTTGATATACTAGGCGACTTTCTTCACAAAATATTCTCAGAAGAAACTTATACAATCTAATATTAAAACTGAAACTATTTCACTTTTAAGTGAGTAACAATATCCATCAAGCATCTCCAATATAAGACAATATATAAAAGTGAAATACAGTGCCAGTTTTAATATTAGATTGTTCATTGAGTATTTCGTCATGGAAAACATCACAGAGAAACTTGTACCTTGAATGCTTGAACGATTCAGTAATTTTAGTGATTGATTAAAGTAACTCATTCTCATTTTGCAATTTCAAGAACAATATTCAAATAATTACCTGGGCTGGTTCACACTCCCATGACTGAGATGTTCTAGTAATGTAATTTACAGTTCCAATCGCAACATATTTGAAAAACGAACGTTCTTTCTGGCCAATAAACACTTGCATTTCGTACTTTGAATCAGTTTGAGGAAGTATTTTGCAACTGATAACAGACATAATTACATGAATAAATAAGTAGTATATTGAACAGATTGTTTCGCATAGAGTTACCAATACTTGGTTGGCTGGTTGTAGTTATCAAAATAATAAAAAAGTTCATATAAGTCTGGAAATGCTTCTCTACAGAATTAAAATTGGAGAAATTTAGCATATGAATCCATCAATTTACCCATTAACAAATTTTTGGTGACTTTTATTTATTTGTTATTTGGTCAGTTCAATGTGAAATAAGTTGAAAAATCGAACAAAACAAGCAAGCATTAAATAAGTAGTTTGAGCTCATTCAAAGTTCAATTTGAATAAGCATGGTTATTTGTATAATAAACTCTTATTTTTCTCTACAAAACTTGTAAAGAATTTGATTCTGAACAAAAATTTTGTATAATACAATAGGCAGAAAACACTACAGAATCAGCTTCTATTAGATCAAAAAGAAATTTGCACAGTTTGCTATTGTTGGGGGGTTTGATTCATAATATAAATCCTAGTTTTATGAAGTTTGGATGTGTTTTCGGCCATCGGGTTATGATTCTGTTGAGAATTATTTTTTTTACAAGCTTTGCCATAAAACTAAAAGTTGTGATTTTGCACATTCAGCAAAGATTAGTATTATTTATCTTTATTAACATTATTAGGCAGATGATTCTTCAATAATAGTACTACACATGTAAGCTGGTAGGCTCACTGTCACCCTACTTGCCAGTGCCTTCCATATCTTATACTAAATAATATGTAAAATCTTCCTTCTTAAGCAAATAAAACATACAACATTTCAAACAAAATATTACCAAACATCAAAATTTTATCAATCGTATTTTAAGATACATAATCATTGAGGTATGTGAATGATGACCTTTTTATTCTTTGAGGTCTCCTTTCCATATAAACCTCTTCCCAATCCTCTTCTACAACATTATTATCTCTTTCAATATTATCAATGACAATTTTTTCTGAATTTGTACTGGAGACATTACATCATTTCTTTCATCATCATCATTGGGTGCATGAATTAGCTTACTCCACCATTCCCTAATCATTCTCGTATTTCTACGAAATTCCTTTCCTGGCTCATCTATATAACTTCTTGGAGATGTATGTTTACCAACAATTTTTTCTGGTACCCATTTATTATTTTCATTAAACAAAAAATCATTTTCTACTTCTAACTCTTTCAAGACATTTGCAGTTCTGTTATAGTTCTTTTCA
The DNA here is from genome assembly GCA_948455865.1 of Conomelus anceps. Lineage (NCBI taxonomy): Eukaryota > Metazoa > Arthropoda > Insecta > Hemiptera > Delphacidae > Conomelus > Conomelus anceps. The sequence continues at coordinate 145,014,590 of OX418216.1, forward strand.
TTATTACTTTCAAAAGTCTTTACAAAAATCTTGGGCTGCAAAATTTCATCAGACATGGGCAACTTAGATTTCAAATTTTAGTTCAAAAATAACTGAGCAGGGCTACTCTTCATTCCTGTCAGTACATAGTTTCTATATTCTGTTAGCATCATTTCAATATCAGTTCCACAAGCCACCAAGAGCTGCTAGTGAGCAATTTGTTGGGGGCACAGTTGCCACTGCTGGGAGTATTGGTTGAGCCATTGACTCCTCTTTTCTTTTTTTTTTATTTAGATCTTCACATCATAACAATTTCAGAATAAATGTTCATAAATTACAAAATCTAATAATTACCTGCAAGGAAACATCCTGTGCGCAGGTAAGAGTTGCCAATATTATACATAAGCAAAAACCTTAATGAACTGTCAAAGAAAAAATAATAAAGAGATTTTAAATAAATACCAAGGAGAAAAAAAAGAGAGAGAGAGAGAGAGAGAATCAGAAGGTGAAAATGAAAGAGAAAGAGAAGACGAAAGAGACGAGAAGAGATGGCAAACTTAGCTTACTATTAAAATAGGACATAATTCATTCAAAAAGTTTTTCCTCAATTCTACTGGACATTATCCACTCTGCCTGTTTACCCTTGCTCCATTGAGCAATGGCTTGGTGCCACTGGATTCCCTGACTGGCATGGTAGGTTGGAGGCTCAGGCTGGTGCTCAGCTGGTGCTCATCTTGCTATCCATGGGGCTCTCATTGTCCTTGTCAGGCATTGTTCCAGGTTGAGTGGTGTGTCAATAGCTGATTTATGACTCGTTGTGGCTGTGGAATGATCCAATTTTTATACTTGGTTCATGAGACTCTTGTCCAATGAGAGAGCCAAGTTTATGGAAATTCCCCCAGTGGGAGTGGGTGGCATCTGGCTGGTGAAAGTTTGCCTGGCTTCTTCTTGAAATTCCTATTAGTGGGTGTTCAATCAGCTTGGAGTGAGTGAGAGGCGATGATGTTATGCAAGTGTGTGAGCAAGAGCATGGGTAGCAAGAGCAAGAGCACTGGAGTGAGGGTGTCACTGTGAATTCAATCCTTGAATTAAAACAATTAAGAATTCGAGTCAATGTGGTTGTCAAAGATAAGTTGAATTGAAAAAGTTTGTAGAATTGATTAAAAAACGGGATTTGAAACTTATAACATGTTTGCAGTTCCCAAGGAATATTTATTAAAGATATATGAAGAAAGAATTGAAAGTATTGTAGATGATGAAGAATGAAAGAAAAACTTGGAAGAGTAAATCTTGCACTCCTGGTTACATGGCTGGTGATATCAAAAAAGGCGTTGGCCCAAGGGCAGAACAAGTATCTATTCATGAGTTGGTTCAATTCGCCCACTGCTGACTCCAAATCCAGCTGCTGCCAGCTGGAAACTTTAGTGACCAATGACTCAAAAACCAAAATGGCCCTTTTCAGGGCCACACTCAACTTTCTGCTCACCCCCGGAATGACCAATTGATTGGCCTGGACGACACCCTGCCATCCAACCATCTCCTTCAATGACCACTGGCCTCCCACTGCCAGCACTGAGTTGAGACTTGAGCGCCCAGCTCTACCACACAGCTGGAAGTATTGAGGACAAACATAACCACATCAACAGTTTAAAGTTATCATGAACTTAGTTTAATTTCTCAGTGATAATCATGTAACACTTTCATCGATTTTCTTCAAGATCTTTTCTCCAACTCTGTCACAGCCACACCCAGTTTATGTGTTAGGTTTATTCATATGAACATTTCAACAAACATTCTTCAGCATCACTTTTGGATGAATTCTCTTTTCATTATCAGACATCCCATTTCAATTATCCTATATCAAAAGCCGAATTTCAACTACGCAAAGTTTTCCTGCTACAAAACCACATGATCAAAAAACTTTCTCAATCAACTTTTGCTTGGGCTGTTCTGCTTCGTTTGCCTTCAACTCTCCTTGGGGACCTCATTATCCTATGATCGCTCAAGCACTGCTGGGACCAATCCAGTTGCTGACAACTTCACACATTCTATGTCACTAAGTTGAGTATTTTTGTATCAAACGTTTTATTTCACTATTTGCCCATGGGACATGGTTTCATTCCACCATAAACATTATCATATTCCATTTTATGTGCGTGGAGACCCTAATCATGTCACATCATTCACTGCATTGTAAATTTGTGGAGAACTTAAGCACAGCATATTCTAATATACTATTTTATAATAGTTGATATAAGCAATTATAGTCATAACTGTTTATGAAATCTAATACCATTGTGCATAAAGAACTTATTTGCGGCGCATTTTTGTTTTGCTGTATCATTATTTGGCGACTATAATGCCAACTTGCATTGCATCATCTATTTGATGAATTTATTATCTATTATATTTCTTGTTAGTCTATTTGACAATCATCTACATTACTTTTATAATATTTTATTGCTTTTGTCATCTTTTCGGCTATTGCCAATTACTTTTCAATGATTTTTCAATTTACTGTAGTGATTGTATTTTTATTGCCTTAACAACATTTTTAATTTTTACAATTCATTTGATGTGACAATCACTTCAATCTCAAGCATTATTAATCTTTTTAGATATTCATTGAGTAGGCTAAATATTTGTGTCAATCCTTTTGGCAATCAGTTTACATTCACGAGCATTTTCTATTGATCATTAATTCCTTTATCATTCTCAATTTATTGTATATTTTTATCATTCACATCAACATTTCTAGATTTGAATTTAATGCTTTTTGGCCATAGAAGCCCACTGTTTATTCAGCCATATCTGTTATCATAAGTTAAGCAATTATGCTAGCCTATTCTATAGCTAAAACTGCTGACATAGTATTGTACATATCTTTTGTTGGGAAAGTAGATTATGTATTCAGTACTGGTCGAACTCTTGGTGAGAGCACTTCACTCCTTAATTGTAATAGTTTGTAGTTAATAAATGAAAGTTTATTTTTAAAAACTTGTGTGCTACATCCGTTCACTTAGCTATAGATCTTTGATGTATTATCAAGCAAATAATTAAAAACAATAAAATCCTATCAATCACTAATTCAACTACGATTTGTCATTTTTATTATTTTACTTATGGCCCATGCGCCTATTGTTCTTGTATAACGATTACACATTCAATTTTCGTGTATTATTTAATTGAAGAATAATTATTACATGGTCTCTGCTTTATTTCAAGCTCCTAGCTTATTACCTAATTCTGGTATCTTACTTCTTCTCACTCTTTTTTACTCACTCCTATTTTGGATGAAGGCCTGAGCCTGCGGATTCAATTTTTAAAACCCACATTTATATGTATGGTGTTGTGCTCAGTACTTGTCCACTGCTTTCCCAGCGCAACATTTTAGGCTACAATTTGTTCCACTTTGCACTTTTACTTCTGACACCATGTAACGAACGTTGTGAGGTTGCGCATTAAACAAAGATTAGTATTAACTTATCTTCTATCTTTTAACTATTTATCTTCATCGACATTGATAATGGACAGAGCATTCTTTGATATTAGTACACATCTAGGTTGGTAGGCTCACTGCCACCCTACTTGCTAGTGCCTTTCCTATCTAATACTACATAATAAAAATGTAAAAAGTTTATTCACTTTGAACTCGAAAAAAGTATTTCCAAGTTATTTTTGCATAATTTGTTAGACATCTCAGAAATTAGTATATTTATCAACTTCAAACCAGCTTCATTCAATTATTCTGCTAATTATACATAGAATTTGTGCAATTTAATATTATCATTGAGGCTCTGCACATTGTAGGGACGATTTGCTTGATGATGACAATGTTCTTTATTTAAAATATTATCATTGGAGCATTACTCTATGTTGACTCTTAACATCAACATTTTCCGTGTGCTTGCATTAGTAGCAGTTGTACTGTTCCTTCTCTGTCAACACTCCCCTCACATGTGATTCTATGTAATTCTAGAAAACTCTCAGTTTCTGTGTCAGCAGAACAATCTGGAAATCAAATAAGGCTCCAAAACAATAGAAGCCTATAAAAAGGGCTGTTTTTGTCAGGAGTAAGTCAGTTTTGATTCAAGACTCATGATAACAAGAGTTCATGTGACAGTGCTACATTCTTCATTGCCAGACAAATTCAGTACAATGCAGTTCTATAAACACTAAAATTATGTTCTTGTGTTTTAGCATGTAACTGTGACAGTAGGCTAACTGCGATAATATTATCAGTTATGAAAGTGATAACTTTTTTGGACTAGTGAGTGTATCAGCTACCATCATGTTTATTGAATAGTTTGTTGGACAATTATCAATATTTTTATTGATCAGCACACCTGATAAAGATTCATATTAATTTCAGACAGCAATAAGTTAGCCATGTTATTGAAGTATTCTTTGCTATTTTGAAGTTGTTGAACTTTTTGTTTGTTGTATTGATTTATTGAGTAATAATTAATTACTCATCAGTGTCTGCTCTGAGTTAAATGTTAAAAGTTGTGTGTGTCACTTTCAAGTTTTTCCAGCATCATTTTAGTAATATAAACTTAATAAAACAACTTTTGAATGGAAATTAACTCACGTTATGGCGTGACGGCTGTTTCGCTCTGTTGTCTAGAGCATCGTCAGACGACCCACAGTACACTGACTTAAGGTATGGATACCGTGAGTTAATTTCCATTCAAAAGTTGTTTTATTGAGTTTATATTACATATTAGTGGAAACAAGATGGATCTTCAACATCATCATTTTAGTGTAAGAACCTGTAACTATAAATATGAATAAGTAAATAGTAATAGTAACGAATAGATAATAGATAAATGGGTTTAGCTGCGAACATCTGCTATCTATAATTCTGTAATTGAGCATTTCTGGATCGATTTTCACAAGTAGTTCTCTCATTATTCTGGTGAGTACAATTATATAAATAAGCCAGCTAAGTATTGATAGCTCTTTGTACAAATTTATAAATATAGATTAATATCAAAATTAATAAAAAATAGAAAGGCATGGATTCATATAATTTATAGGCCGCAATTATCATCTAGAAGAGTGAAGAAGCGTTTATAATGTTTTCAATATTTCAGGGGCAAGTCCATAACATTTTTTGGAGGATATTGCTGAGGAAATATTTGGGGAGGAAAGACATCACAAGAAAAGAGGTCCTCACCCTCATAAAAGACACAGATAAATCCTCTTCACTGCTATCAGGGACATTGCTAGGCTGGGCAACCAAGGCACTGTCCAGGACCAGTGAGGGAGGTCAGAGGTCTCTAAAGGGCTCAAACTTGGAAAAAAGGTCATACACTATTAAATAAGGGTGCTTGCCCGCATGTACTTTTGGTTACCCAGGGGCCCATACAAACTTTCTTGAAGGCTGCATCCTTCTTTACAAAGAAACTACTTGATACATGTCCTCATATACAATAGCTGAATGCACTAATCTCTTTTCTAATCCAAGTAGCAAAGCCTATGGGGCAGAAAACTAACCTAAATAAAGCACAATGATGTTACCTTTTTTGATGAATTCAACGACTTGCAGTCAATTTTCAATCAAGAATAAGTGATATTTTACTCACTCTCTGGGCCAAACTTTTTTGAGTGATGTTGGAAGTTTCGAGTTGACTAAAAAACGTTTGGCCTAGAAAGTGAGTAAAATATTACCTATTCTTTATTAATAATTGACTGCAAGTTGTAAATTTACCAAAAAAATTAAAAACGTGCGGTTTGTCATAAAACAAGAAATCTTTCCAAAGAGGAAAAGGAAGAATCTTTACATCTGTGTCTTGCAGCACAATGATGTCTTGCATGCTGCTCAGCTTAGCTCAGTTTTACGACTTAATATAACAATGAAAATAAAAATTAAATTGGATTAATGCAGGCGAGACGCTGTAAGAAATATTTTTTTAGATAGTTACCTACCACTTTGAAATATTATTATAATCACCATTGCAAAATCAAACACATGCTGAATGGTGAATGACAGATTGAAGCCACATCAATACTACCATTTCACAGCATTTTTTGATGGTGACCAGTGGCGCACCCAGGGGGGGCTTAGGGTGCTTAAGCCCCCCCCCCCCCAAGAACTCGACGTTCTTAAAAAATTGTTGATAATTTCCAAGTAAATTGACTGTAGGGAGTGATACACTCCATGTTTCCACACTTTTCAAATATTATAATATTCATAACCAGAGGCTTAACGGCGAGGGGGGGGGGTAGGTATTGGGGCTTAAGCCTTCCCCTCAGGCCCTGAAATCCTTATCAAAATGTTGAAAATTTTTCAAATGAATTGACTATGTAATTATGGACTCTAGAGCATTATACGGTACCATACATTTCACACTTGCTAAAAATAGGACGGTGTTTATAACAATATCGTTACACTATCAAGTCGTGTATTTTGAGTTCCATAAAGGTGGAAATGTAGTTTGTAGCCTGGCAGAATTTAATTCGACTAGGCGGCTAGGTTCAGTTAATAAAAATAATTCGTTTCACTCATATCGATCTGATAATCATGTAATGTAACACAGGATCTCGAACCTCTATAACCTCTTGGACCTGTAATACATTTGACGTTATAGTAATAATGTAACTTTATTTTTCGGAGAATGAAGCCCAGATAGGTCTGAGACCTATGCGTGGGTAATGAGTTAGACGACGGTAATTGATGAGTTGGACCTACAGTTTTAGGTGAGGGCCGTAGTATCACCGGGAAGTGATATTTTAACAGAGAACAGTCTTTTTTGGCGGCCGATCCAATCGGTCACCCTTACCACGAGAGCCCAGGAATTTGCAGCTTATCTTATCTGACTGCACAGATACCTGATTTTCTAAAAAGGTATATATAGGTGTTTGCGAAAAAATTTGCAAGGAATCTGCTAGATTACAAAAGCTTATTCCTTCGTAAACGCTTCATTACTGAAATAAAGATAACAGAAGAGTGGCGAGCTATCTTTAACAACTCATTCAGAAAAGTCTAGGCTTCTAGAGCTCTCATTTAGGTGGGAAATTGAAATAAATTTGATGAGAAATGAGCTGAAAAATCAAATAAAACATTAACTACCGTGATTATTGAGTTATCCTATGAAATACATAAAAGAGGCCAAAAGAAGCGTTTTTATGATTGAAAGGCATGAACAATGAACTTGACTATTGATTGCGAATAACGCACCCAGAGTTCATAAAATCAGAATTTAAGTTATATCAAAACACACAAAAATAGAAAGTTAAAAGCATCTGTTTAAAATGATTGTGCTTTGATTCAATAAACTCGACTTTAAAAGCTTTTTGGGGGTGTTTTTGACTATTGAGTACATTCATATTTCATTCCAAAAAAAAGAATTCACAAGTTTTGAAGGAGAGATTTTTTTGGTACATTGAAAATTAATTTGATCAATCATCCACTAGGCCTACAATGGAAAAAAGATGTTTCATGATCATTTTATGAAGTTTTGTTAAATATCCCACTAATTCTAAGATTAGGTGATCTTGATTCGTGTTCAGACTGGCATTTTTCGTTCACATTATTACCCAAGTACCAGTCTCAGAATGATGTGGGAATCATACAAATTTATGGTAGTAAATCTTGTAGCACGTTTCAGCTAATTTCAATTGAATTCATACCACCTACATGAAGGCCTTAGATATTTCTGAATGAATGATGAGAATACCTGTAATCTGCCACCCTCTTTATTTCTAAAACAAAGCGTTTCCAGACCTACATTCATGTGATTTTTTATTTTCTGAAGTCTGAGAACTATCTTGAACTCTTGAAACACTGTATGAAAAAGACAAATGCACACATTTTGTTCTCCATAGTTGATTCCCTTTAAAATGAACCCCCCCCCCCACTCCCTATAGGAACTTTATTGGACAACAATCTTATAAAAAGAGGTCTGCAAAATCCCAATTTAACCCCCCCCCTCTCACCACCACTACCAAAATTTACCTAGTACGACGGGTAAGCTCCCCCCAAACTAAAAGTCTGGGTGCGCCTTTGATGGTGACTATCATTGAGCATTATCTATCTATCTATCTATCTATCTACCTATCTATAATGTTGATATAATAGTTGATTATAATATTGAGATTTTTTATTTTATATTAATGATATAATGAAGTGAAGTAGTAACCTGAAAGTACGCTTGTCATTGATGACCTTCTGATGTTTTGTTCCAACTTTCAGAACCAATCCAGGTCCAAATTCAGTTTGAAACTCCCTATTTTTGTTATCCAGTTGATACAACAAGGAACGAGTTGCCATACTGAGTAAACTGTGGATATAAACAGTAGTAATAATGAAAAACATGAGAATGGAAAAATAATAAAAATTATTGGTAATTATCAGTTAAGGCTAGGGTTTTGTCAATAATTTATTTATTCATTTGATACAAACTATATGGAAGCATATGGGCATACACCCAAAGCTGCTTCCTTGACATAGTTTTAATAAAATCATCTAGCAGTAGTAAATTGAAGAACTAATAAATTAAGATTGAAAATAGAGAAAAAATACTTGAAAATATAAAAATAGCAAAATAATAGAGTTCTTATGTCTAATCAAGAGTGTGCTAACAAAAAATTAATTTCCTGTCTGAGTCCTGTCAAACGATCAGGAAAAACATCATTATTTCCACTAATATCATTGTGCAGTCTTGGTATATGGTTCATTTGTAAAAAAATATCTGCCAGCAGATTTGGACCTTTCAATAAAAAAACAAAGAATGCCCTCTATGCATCAAGATTGGGACAGTTTGCTAGCCTTGAAAGCAAGTAGGGACTGTCAATTTTATTGTGCATAATGTTGTAGAGGAGAGTCATAGATGCTATATTATGTCCACTTTCCAGAGAACATACCCCTGGTGCCTTAACTCCATAGTAGGAAAATCCATCTCATAGGACTGCATATATTTTTTAAATAGTTCTGAATTCTTTCCAATTTGACTATTGCAGTTACACTATGAGGACTAACAGGTGCTGCGTATTCCAGAAGACTTATAACTAACTAGACTCTTATACAGATAAAGTATAGCCTTCCAACTCTGAAAACATGAAAAAGTCCTGAATATGAATCCCATCATTTTATTCTGCTTGCAAGATAATCAATATGATTCTCAAAACTGAGGTGTGCATCCATGTCCACTCCAAAGTCCTTATAATTAAATATCTTGTCTAGCTCATCCCCATTGATCATACAATCAAATTGAAATACATTCCTCTGTCTGGTGAAAGATATTGATTTGCATTTGGTAACATTAATTTTCAACCCAGAACCATCACACCACTTTGACAAAGCATCCAGATAATCCTGCAACAGCCTGCAATCATTTGGAAATTTTATTTCTCTGAAGAACTTTGTGTCATCTGCAAATATCAGACACTCAGAGTTGCAGAGGACATCAGGTAGGTCATTCACATACAATAAAAAGAGCAATGCATCTAGGTTAAAACCCTGGGGCACACCAGAAACCATATAGAAACATTCAGATGTATAGTTATTACACAACACATATTGACTTCTGTTTTTTAGATAAGTCTCCAAAAAATGAAGTGTTCCCTGACTGAATCCAAAATGGCTCATCCTAAGTAGCAAAATATTGTGATTCAAGGTATCAAAAGCCTTAGAAAAAGCAGTATATATTGTTGTGACGGGCATCGACAATAGTAAAAGACAATTTGATAATTCACATATTTATTAAGACTCACAAACCAACACCGACAAATACAGAGAGACGTTACTTGCATGACTGCTCAATACCTCGTTGTGCTTCGACTCTCAACACTAGCATCAACTCTAGACTTATCGATATGACAATCGATTATTACATTGCTCACCTCTTAGAATTTGAATTAATATGTAATATTATTCTACTTACAAAATCATTTATCATACATGCTATGTGAAAATCTAGTTGGGGGGTTTCTTACCCGAACTGGTCTGAAACTGACTGTTTCATTAGACTCATTACTTTGACTATAATCACAAGTTCTATCATCAGCTACATCACAAGTTTTATCAGATACAACAGACCAATACATACTCTCATCTGATTCTCTATGTTCAACATCATCAAGATGACTACATTTCAACTGTGACACATGTACTTTCTTACACTTTCCTGACAATAATTTAATCAAATAAACTACATCACCTAGTTTTTTAATGACAACGCCAGGTAACCATTTAATTGGACTTTTGTAAAACAAATTTACAAGTACATTATCTCCAATTTCAAAATTTTTGACAAACGTTTTTTATTATCAAGATTGAATGACACTTTTTTGACCAATTTTTTTTGTATGACTGTGTTTTTAAAATACTATGTTGATTGACAACTGAATTTGACACAGATAATGGACTTTTTGCTTGAAAATTTAAAACAATGCTCATAGGTGAGACACCACCCACACAGCACAAAATATCCTCAGGATATCCTGACCAGTTCCCATATGTCCCATAAAGATCCCGGGATATTGGAATGTCACTGGGATCTCTGAAGGATATTACATATGGGATATGATATCCTGGGGATACCCCAGGATATCACATACTGGGATGGTATAACCCAGGGAGATCCCAGGATATCACATACTGGGATTATAAATCCTGGGGATATCCCAGAATATCACATGCTGGGATGATATATCCCAGGGAGATCCCAGGATTTTATATAATGGGATGATATATCCCAGGATGTCACATGCTGGGATGATATATCCTGGAGATATCCCAGAATATCACATGCTGGGATGATTGTATCTCCCTCACTCAGTCATTCTCTCACTTTCACTCTCTCTCTCTCTCTCTCTCTCTCTCGTCCTCTCATCCCCTCACACTTCACTCACTTGCTCCTAAATCTCTCTAACTCACTCATTCCCTCTCTCCCTCTCTCTAAATTATGCTATTCGTTTCATATTTGACGCAAGAATGGATGATCACATTACACCCTACTATAGAAGGCTGCGTTGGTTAAAGTTGAAGGGCAGAAGGAAGTATTTCTTGTTGTGTACTACATATCGCCTTATCGTAGAGAGGAAAGGTCCGCAATATTTGAAGGATAGGTTTACACTTCTTGCAAACATTCATTCTAGGGTCACACGGCAACATGAATTCTTCCTTCAGATTCCAAATCAACGTACAGTCATGTACAATCAGTCCTTCACTGCTACTGCCTCAAGACTTTGGAACCTCTTACCATTGAATATTGTATTTTCACCTACTTATAAAACATTTAAATACAGACTTTTCAATTTTCTGAATGAAGAGCTATAATTTTTCCAAGTTCAATTCAATTTTGCAGCGGTAGTTAATGTATACAAGTTTTATTATTTTGTTTTTTGTGTTTCATGTATCTGTTTTATTTCATTTTAATTTTATTTTTATTATCATTATTTTTTCTGTATTTGTATATTTAATATGTATCTGTCACCATAGGCGATAAGCCTAGTGACAATTGACAAATAAAAATATCTATCTATCTATCCCTCACTCTCTCTCTCTCTCCCTCCTAACCTAACTTCGGAGCCACTAATCATATAATTAAGTATGAATTCTCATTGTGTAGGGAATTTTATTCTCATTAAGATTGAATTGAACATTTTGTCTTGAAAAACTCATCTCTTTTGAGATAATAGTGGTTAACATACTTTTGGGGGTTGAAGCCACCCCCGCAATAGGCTACCTTATCCTACCGCAATCTGTTGGAAGTTCTGGTAACTACCATCACATTGTATCAATTGATATGCAATTTCACAATGTTTATTAAATATCCCTTGTAATATTTAAAGTATAAATATTTTAACTAACAAAGTTGATAATTTTCCTATTCTTGGAGTATTTAAAGACACTTTTTCTATGATCCTAGAATCCTCCAGCCTAAAATAACAGATCAAAGTTACCAAATTTTGTACCTCTCACTAGGATTTTTGTAGCTGTTAGATGGGGGTGTCACTAATGCACAAACTATTCAATTTACTTTAATTATTTACCTTAATAAAGTATCGAATCTCAGCTGTTGATCAAGATCACAGTGTAGTAACTGTTTTTTGTTTTTACCAGCTTAATATCACACCTCTAATAATAATAGGATAGGGAAAGGATATCCCATACATATCCTCAGGATCTCCTCTGTGGGATTTGGACAGCTTTTCCCTTATCCCTAGGATGTCCCTGGGTTTTATTTGGGATATTCTTTCTGGGATATCCTTGTAAACTCAAAGTGGGATATTTTAGGAATATTCTGAAGATATACACTAGAGAATCTTGGGGTGGGATATTTCATCCCCAGGATATCCCATGCATATCCCCTGGGTCTCCTTTGTGGGATTTGGGCGGACATTCAGTTATCCCTATGATATCCCTGGGATTAATTTAGGATATAATGGGATGTCCAGAGGATATTCTGTCTGGGATATCCCTGGAAACTTAAAGTGGGATATTCTAGGAATATTCTGAGGATATCCACTAGAAAATCCCATGGTGGGATATTTCATCCCCAGGACATCCTATGCATATCCCCTGGATATCCTTCACGGGATTTGGGCGGACATTCAGTTATCCCTAGGATGTCCCTGGGGCTTATTTAGGATATGATGGGATGTCCTGAGGATATTCTCAATATTCTTGTGGGATATTCTCGGGATATCTTGAGGACATCCTTGTGCTGTGTGGGCAGTAACCTCAAAGAAAACAAGCATTGATTCGATCTAGTTTCCATAGGAATGTTACTGACAGATAAAATTGACTTGACCAATAATTGTTTTACAGACTGGACTTCTCTTTCAACTAATCCATTTGAACGAGGATTATATGGTGCAATTTGAATCAATTTGATACCTCTATCTTGACAATAGGTTTTAAACTGATGAGCATTGAATGGCGGACCATTATCAGAGACAAGAACATTTGGTACTGAGAATCTTGAAAAACAATCATTTAACTTGTTGAGAATAGAATTCAGGTTTGTGTTATTGACAATAAAACACTCTACCCATTATGATGTTGAAGAACCATCTTGTTTCCACTAATATGTATTATAAACTTAAAAAACACTTTTAAATGGAAATTGACTCACGTTATGGCGTGACGGCCGTTTCGCTCTGTTGTCTAGAGCATCATCAGACGACCCACAGTACACTGATTCAAGGCATGAGTTTGAGGGTTATGTATGTTGGAATGGTGAAGGGGTGAGGGGATGAGTAGGCGGGAGGTTTGAAATTGGGATTATTTTGTCAAATAGAGTATGTGAGAAGAAGTCAAGTTGATCATTTAAAATGTTGTCAGGTTGCTGCTTTGCATGTTTGTATATCTCATATTGTTCTAAAACATTGAGTTTCTGGCTTTTGTGAGTGAAGTGTAGTGTGTCTAAATTGGTGTCAATGTCTGTATAACTGTGGCCTGTTGAAATGATGTGTTCAGCAAAAGTGGAATGTGTGTTTGGGTGTGAGATGGCTCTTGTGTGTTCTTTGAATCTAGTGGTGAATGTCCTGCCACTTTGTCCTATATAGAACTTGTTGCAGTCATCACATTTCAATTTGTAAATTCCAGATCTGTTGTACTTGTTTTGAGATGTTGTTTGAGAATGCAGGTGTTTTTTGAGTGAATTAGTTGTTCTGTAAGCTATTTTATATTTGAGTTTCCTGAATGAAGCTGCTATTTTATGAGTTTTGTTGTTGAGGTAGGTAAGTGTGATGAATGTATGGGGTTGTCATTCTGTTTGTTGCTGGTGTGAGTGATTGGTTTTGTTGCTATTCTGTGCAGTAGTTTGTCTGTTAGTGTGTGTTTGTAACCATTCTGTTGTGCTATGTATTTTATAGTATTCAATTCTATATCGTAATCTTCTTGTGACATAGGAATGTTTGTTAGTCGGTGGAGCATGTGATTGAAAGCGGCATGTTTATGTTGGGTTGGGTGATTTGATGTGTTATGGATTATTGTATCAGTTGTTGTGGGTTTCCTGTAAATTCTAAATGTTTTGAATGAATGTTCCTGCTTTGTTATAGTGATGTCCAAAAAGTTGATACTATTATTGTGCTCAAGTTCTAAGGTGAATTTTAAATTTGGATGGATTTTATTAAGGTTGTTGTGGAATATTTCAGTTTGTCTTTTATTGCCTTTGTATAGAATTAGAATGTCATCAACATATCGGTGCCAGCTGATGATTTTGTCTGTATTATGTAGGATATGTTTTTGTTCTATATTGTGGATAAAGATTTAAGCTAGGATGCAAGAAATTGGGGAACCCATAGGAAGGTCATGAGGTTGTGAATAGAATTTATTATTGTATGTGAAGTGATTTTGTGAGGTGACTTGTGTTGTGAGGTCTAAAATTTCTTGGAGCTGTTCAGGTGGTGTTATATTCCACACCAACCTTAATAAAATCCATCCAAATTTAAAATTCACCTTAGAACTTGAACACAATAATAGTATCAACTTTTTGGACATCACTATAACAAAGCAGGAACATTCATTCAAAACATTCAGAATTTCTATGTCACAAGAAGATTACGATATAGAATTGAATACTATAAAATACATAGCACAACAGAATGGTTACAAACACACACTAATAGACAAACTACTGCACAGAATAGCAACAAAACCAATCACTCACACCAGCAACAAACAGAATGACAACCCCCATACATTCATCACACTTACCTACCTCAACAACAAAACTCATAAAATAGCAGCTTCATTCAGGGAACTCAAATATAAAATAGCTTACAGAACAACTAATTCACTCAAAAAACAACTGCATTCTCAGACAACATCTCAAAACAAGTACAACAGATCTGGAATTTACAAATTGAAATGTGATGACTGCAACAAGTTCTATATAGGACAAAGTGGCAGGACATTCACCACTAGATTCAAAGAACACACAAGAGCCATCTCACACCCAAACACACATTCCACTTTTGCTGAACACATCATTTCAACAGGCCACAGTTATACAGACATTGACACTAATTTAGACACACTACACTTCACTCACAAAAGCCAGAAACTCAATGTTTTAGAACAATATGAGATATACAAACATGCAAAGCAGCAACCTGACAACATTTTAAATGATCAACTTGACTTCTTCTCACATACTCTATTTGACAAAATAATCCCAATTTCAAACCTCCCGCCTACTCATCCCCTCACCCCTTCACCATTCCAACATACATAACCCTCAAACTCATGCCTTGAATCAGTGAACTGTGGGTCGTCTGATGATGCTCTAGACAACAGAGCAAAACGGCTGTCACGCCATAAAGTGAGTCAATTTCCATTTAAAAGTGTTTTTTAAGTTTATAATACTCTACCCATTTTGAATAATCATCTATCAAAATTAGAATTTTAGCTTTGTGTGTAACAAGTAAATCAATGTGGACACGATGTCATGGACTCTTTGAAACAGGACAAGACTTAAATTGACAATTATTTTTGTTTTGGGTAATTTGACAAATTTTGCACATTTTTACTTTGTGTTCAATATCTGAATCCATGTTAAACCACCATACATACGATCTAGCCAGTAATTTGGAACGAGTCACACCAATGTGGTGTATGACATTTAAAATTTTGGGTATTGACAATTTAGGAATGACCACTCGGTTTCCATACATTAGACAGGGGTGCCCACCCCCCCAAAGCCTCATGACGCACCCCCCCTAAAAATTGAGCACCAGCCTCCCCCCCAAATATGCAATAAAATAAGCTCCCCCCCCCCCCCTGTATTCTTTTTAAACCTAATACCATGCCCCTCACTCTTAGCTCTCACGTCTATATCTCGCTAAGCTTAAACAAAAACTTCCTGCACAAATCCTTAACATAACTACTCTAGCCAAGGGCGTACCCAGGATCATATCGGTTGGGGGGGGGGGGGGGAAGGGCATGGTCGTTCAGGCAGTGGTCTTCAACCTTTTATTATTTAAGGGCCAAATTATTTTCATGGAGGACTTGGAGGGCCGCATTGATTAAGCTCATATATATAGGCCCATATACATGTATATATACATTTTATATTATATATATATATATGTGTGTGTGTGTGTGTGTGAATTTTGTCTCAGGTTAAAATAATTTACATGAATTTGTTATAACATTTTATATTTGTTGATAACTACATTAAACATCAATATTCAATACAATATAGGCCTACTTGACATATATTTAAACATGTTATAAAACTCAAAATGAAACTGAAAACATCAAATTTGTGACTTTATATGTAGTTTAGTGAGAAACTTGACATTGTTTCTCTTTTACTAATCTGTCAATATTGGCTTTTATGTCAGATGTGGCAATTCGAAGAGAGTTCTCTAAATGAGTGTCAGAAATACGGTTTCTCAGTTTCGATTTCACGTTCTTCATTCTTGAAAATAGCTGCTCACAGATGTAAGAGTGCTGCCAAAAAGAGATGCTGTGGTCAGAGCTTGAGATCTGATTGCTGGAAATCGATCACCTTCAACATACAATGAGTAAAACTCCAGAAGTCCAAAGTTTTTGAATTTCTCCTGTAAATCGCTATTGCACTGAAAGTCAATAAGTTCCATTTGTATATTTCCGGAATAGTCTTCCACATTAACACTGAAAGGAGCACAAAAAAGTTTCATCATATTTTTATTTTGCTTGAAGTCTAAAAACCTGTTGCTAAAATCTTGTTGTAACATGGAGAGTGCTTCACTGTACTTTTCTTTGTTTTGAACTTCACATTGCGACAGTGTTGGAAAATGTGTGAAGTCGCCCTGTAGTACTTGATTCTTCCACAAACTACGAATTCCCTACTACGGCCGAAGCGATTGGCCAACTTCAGTGCTGCAATGTTCTCCTATTTGTTTGGAAACAAAATCATTCGGCGGGCCACAAAAATATACACGGCGGGCCGCGGGTTGAAGACCACTGGTTTAAGGCAATTCAACTCTACTTAACGTTGACTTTCTCCACGATACCATGTGCTTTTTCATGTAATTCATCAGAAAAATGTTCAATTTCATGTCAATGCTTGATGACACAAAGGATTATACCAATATGTTTCCTCACCATAATGAAATCCATATTTTTACTTAGTAGAACGTTAACAACGGGTTTCAAAATTGCAGAGTAATTTACAATCATGACTAAAGATGAGTCTATGAAGAAAATTGGTTTTTATATTTCTACAATAATATCATTACAATATTCATTTCTTTACATAAACCATTCTTCTTTAATAATCTATTGATTGTTTGAAAAACACTAGTAAACAACTCATTTGTTTGTGGTATTCTTCTTCTGTCTTTCTATAGAATAATTGAGTACGATTGAATGATAATTTGGATTAACAACAGAGTAACGATGAATTATTTTTATTTCAAGAATAAATTCCAGCAAATAAATTTAATAAAGATTTTTTTCTGCTTCCAGGGGGGGGGGGGGGAGCTGCCCCTCCCTGTCTCTCGCTGGGTACGCCCATGGTTCTAGTTAATTCATATTCAATAGTATCATAATAATAATTATAAATCTGTTGTCATTAATTGACATTCTATCTGGTGACTTTGTAATATATTTTTGAATGTAGTCACGTTAAACACTGTTTCAATTAACTTTAACAACCCCCCAAAAACCTTTTTTTGGACCCCCCCCCCCCCCAAGAATTTCAATGACGCAGTCTGCGTCATAGCCCCCCCCCCTGTGGGCACCCCTGCATTAGACAACCTTCGTTTACAGTTAATACATTCCTTATTCTGAAATATTTACTTGTTTCAACATTACTCTTCAACTCATTGACATTACCATTCTGTACAATTTTGACTACTTTAGTTAGTACACTATCGTTTGCAGTATGTTTTGCTACCTCAACATATGACACCAAAGGAGTTGACAAGTATACTAAATTACAATCAAAATTATTGTCAAACAGATCAATGAAATTAGCATTAGACAAATCCACTTCATGACTTACAGGTAATCTGGACAAACAATCGGCATTTTGAATATTAGATCCTTTTTTGTACTGATACTTTTTTATAACTATAAGAAGACAAAGTTATTGACCATCTAAGTAATCTAGCTGCAGACATTTTTGGTAAATATTTCTCTTCAGAAAATAATGATAGTAAAGGTTCATGATCAGTAACAATAATAGTAAAGAAATTGCCAGCCAAATATTTGTGAAACTTAGTAATGCCAAAAATTATACTCAATGCTTCTCTATGTAATTGGCTATACTGTCGCTGAGCTTTGTTCAAAGTTGCAGATTCAAATGCAATAGGTTTTCCAATACCATCTATAACATGACTAAGCATGGCACCTACTCCATAACAACTGCTATCACAAGTTAGAACAATAGGCTTTTTAGGATCAAAAAGTACTAGTAGCGATTTTTCAGTAATTACTGATTTACTTTTTTGAAATGCTTCTTCACATTCGGGAGACCAAAACCAATCTGTTTCTTTTTGCAATAAACGATGTAAAGGTTCGCAAGTATATCAGACGTCATATTGACAAACTTTCTATAATAATTGAACAAGCCAAGATAAGACTTGAGTTGAGTTAAATTTTGAGGACATGGAGCATTTAATATTTTCGCAATTTTTTATTTTGATAGACTAAAGTCCTTCACTGCTAATAGTATATCCTAACATTTCTAAAGAAGAAACAAAAATCTCACTTTTACTCACATTAATCTTGACATTAAATTCATTGAACTTGGACTATACAGAATACAATACTTTTTCACATGATGCTTGATTTTCACCTCCAATAAGGATATCATCTTGGTATGCTGCACAGTTTTCAATACCAGCAAGGATTTTATCAATGGTAGCTTGAAATATAGCTGGTGCTGATGCCAGACCAAAACAGAGACGATTAAATACATACAAGCCATTAATGGTGTTAACTGACAAAAACTTTTTACTGTGCTCGTTTACTTCTAATTGCAAGTAAGCATTGGATAAATCAATTCTACAAAATATTTTTGCCTTATGAAATGTTTGAAAAATATCTTCATGTTTTGGCAAAGGATATTGATCAACAGAAATGAATTTATTCAAGGTGACTTTCAAATCAATGCACAAACGTAATTTACCATTTTTACGTGGGATGCAAACCATTGGTGATGCCCAATCACTGTATTTCACCTTTGAAATTATTCTCTGACTTTCTAAATTATTCAACTCTCCTTTTACTTTATCATGCAAGGCAAAAGGCACATCATATGCTTCACAAAATACTGGGACACAATCATATTTTATATTAATATCAGCTTTAAATAACTTGATAGGCTTATCATTATCAATTTGAGAAAATGCAGCTGGATATTTATTGACTAAGTTGGATACAATATTATCTTTCAACTTGACCTGACAAGTAGGCAAGAGATTAACATTTGATACAGGCGAAAAAAATGACCTCCAATTAGGTATTAAGATGTCTAACCAATCACGACCCAGTAAAGCTTTATGACCATAAGTGTTATGATAAGATTCAACTTGAATGTCTTGTGAGGTTCATCACAAAGTTCTACACTAACATGTGTTTTACCAAGCACAGGCAAATTATTATCATTTGCTGCTATTAGTCTACCATCAAATTTAGACAATTCGGTATCAACTTGAAATTTTTTTTTGAAAATATGCAAAGGAATTAAAGTACAAAAACTGATCCTGTGTCTACCTCAAACACAATAACCTTATCATTAATTTTTACAGATAGCTGTAACGGTTCTACAGTAGACATAAACTTCATATTATTGCATGAATAATTAATTGAGTTAATATTTCTGTAACAAAACTTTGATGTATGACCTTTCATTCCACATGAATAACATAACCAATTTGCTGAAGGACATGCACTAGGTTGATGTTTGACAAAACAAAATTCACACTTCTTGTTGCTGCATTTAAATGACACATTTGATTGACTATGACTGCGATGGTGACCCTCTGATGAATTTTCACGTTTGGGACTAGGACTACAACTACAACGATGACCTTGATACGAACTACAAAGACGACCCTCTGATGGACTACGATGATGACTTTCTGGACTTGAATGATTGGAATAGACATGGACACGACCTCAACTTGACTGGACTTGTGACTTTGACTGGACTGCACTCACTTGATGCTGACATGATGACACAATACTGGATGCTGATTTGTTGGCACTCTCCAAATCTAGCACAATTTGACATGCTTTTGTTGAATTTTAGGCTGCTGTCTTCTAAGAGCAAATGATTAATCATGTGTTTATCATTTAGAATTTATACCTACAACAAGCTGATGTCGCAGAGCACAATCTAAATAATTGTCTAACTCGAATTTTATAGATAAATGTTTCAGATCTGTAATAAAGTCTATGAGACTCTCCCCTTGCTGCTGATTGACTATGACTGCGATGGTGACCCTCTGATAAATTTTCACATTTGGGACTAGGACTACGACTACAATGATGACCTTGATACAAACTATGAAAACGACCCTCTGACGGACTACGATGATGACTTTCTGGAGACATTTCTTGACTTGAATGATTGGAATAGACATGGACACGACCTCGACTTGACTGAACTTGTGACTTTGACTGGACTGCATTTGCTTGATGCTGACATGATGACACAATACTGGATGCTGATTTGTTGGCACTCTCCAAATCTAGTACAATTTGACATGCTTTGTTGAATTTTAGGCTGCTGTCTTCTAAGAGCAAACGATTAATCATGTTTTTATCATTTAGACCTACAACAAGCTGATGTCGCAGAGCACGATCTAAATAATTTTCTAACTCGCATTAATGCTGGTCTCTCCTGCCCACTCTGAGAGTGACCACCATTTTGATGCTCTGCTAAGAGGGAAATAGCCAGTGCTGGGTGATGTGGGTCCTCCTTAAATATTGGAAAATCTTCCCAGTCAACACCCTTTCCCCCCCCCCTTCCCGTAAAGGTTGAGATTTCAGAAGTCCTTGCTGAAGGACACAAAAAGGAGAAATCTATCCTTGAAGGAACAGCTGATAGAAGTCAACTGTTTTTAATCATATGGTGAGCCCTTAGTGGCGTTATTTATGTTGTCTGCAGACTTGTGTAGTCAGAGCATTGCAGTGATGTAGGAAACATATGACTGGTGAATCAAAGCTCAGCTTAAGCCACATCTCCACCAACCGAACATGCTCGGCAAACAGTGTTTGCAGAAATCAGCTGATGTCACCAAACATTTTTTGGAGTTGGTTTGGTGTGGACGCCTTCTCAAACATTATGATTGGTGTGGTGGGGTTAGTGGCAGAAACCTGTTGTTGGTCGTCACTCTTTGCTCACCGACCGAACATTTCAATTGAACTCAAACATGTTCAGTGACCCATATGTTTAATGTTTGCCCGTTTTTTGTATTTGCCATCAATGTTCGGCAGACATGTTCGGTTGGTGGAGACGTGGCTTTATGTACACAATTTAGAGAGGCGCAGTAGCACAATGAGGTAAAGCGGCAAGTTTGAAATGAGATTCAACACATTCAAGAAGTTTTTTTTTGAAAATGTGTGGTATTTCTGTGTAATTATGCTAAATTCTAAAGTATATTAAATAACTATGATAGAATATTTTTTAATTTCTACTGTAAGTTTTGAATAATATTTTTTGTTTGCAAGAAATGCATTGTTATTGTATGACTTGAATTTTTGATACTTGTGATCACAGAAAATAAAAACCAATTTCATTTGATTCACTCTGGTTATTAAGATAAATACATATAATAATAATAATATATATGATAATATATAATTCTCTAATATATAATAATAAACATATATAATATATATAGTACCACAGTAACCTTTGCATGCATGTCTTTGCATTACTGCCAGCATAGTCTCTCCCTGTGAAGGAGAAATGTTAATGTTAATGTGACTGATTTATCCAATTAGAAGGGAGGCGTCCAATGACCACACTGTCTTTATATAGTCACTGTGACTACAATCAAACAACGGCATTAATGTGGCCACCATTGAAACATCTACTTGATCTGGTTAGAATGTCAAACTTTCCATCTTCTATGAAGGTTGGAGTCGTGTTCCCATTATTTGCGGTCTTGTTGAAATAAATGTTCGAAATCAGTTCTTTTTTCAATAACCCTATATTCAGGTCTAATGTATAGGCTCAAATCTCACCTTGAATGTATATCGGAGGTTTCAAATTCGTTAAAGTACTGTGCATAAATATGATTCTTGTTCAGTTGTAGTTTTCCAACTAAAAATTACAAAAAAAATTGAAAGAAGATCAATTCAAATCATAGAACGACTTATAGCATAGATACACAAAACCATGTTTGTTTCGCACAAAACTTTGGTGATTTATTTGATGAAATCAAAGAGTTTGTGGAAACAAAGCGAAAATAATGATTATGCTAAGACCCTTTGCCCACTGACACAATGCAATGTGCAAGTGCAACCCAACTTGTTTTTGAGAGTTGGATTGACATTGCATTGCAATGCTGATGCAACTCTCATCAAGATGTTATTCTGCTGATTATAATTTCACAAGGTCAGGCCTTACGGTTTGAAATTGAAATTTTATTGTTGCAGACTAGTATTATTAGGCTTACAATATTTTTCCAACCTGAATCCCAGTATTTTCCAGAGTGAAAAAGGAGTATGAAATATATTGAACTTGCTTGTATTGAATTTGTTTGGATGCATTTCTTTTCTTCAAGAATATATTCACCAATATTAAGTGCTTGTTTGTACTGAATAATAATAATAATATCATCTGTCTTTAGAAAGAAAATCAATTCAAGTTCTATGGACTTGATACAAAAATAATTATTGTTGTCCCTACTAAGTGAATCAATCCTATCAGAATAAGACATATAATAAATTACAAATATAATAAATTACAAATAAAATTGATTTTTTATTGAGCGAAAAAAATCAAGAACAAGAAATTGAAAAGGCATTTTGAAAAGGCAATTGAAATTGAAACTGCATTTAGACACAATCTCACATACTTCTTGTCATTTTTCTACTTTCTAGAGCTTCCTTTATTCAGACAACAATACAATTTTAGCTTCAATTTACTGATGGTATTGCAGGTCAATGTTTGCTCATCAAACGTTTTCTATCGAAAACTCCGAAAACAATTTGAACAGTGAACACAACCACTATACGGTATTGTTTTCACAGCATTTAAGAAACTGAAACTCTAGTTGAAGTTCTTCAGTAAACGTTCACATCTATTTTCTTTTTGGACCCATTGCAAGACCAAGCAAAAAAACTAAAACACCAATTAAATTGAGATTGAATTCCAGCTGTCTTGAGTAGGCTCCAGTATGTATGACACATTGTTTGCTTATTGCTAAAGATTGTTTACATTGCTTGTTTACATTATTGTAGAGTCGCTTCTGAAAGTCAAACAATTTCAGCTCATTTTAGTGATGCAAACATGTGGAATACTGATGGGATTCAGAATGAATTAAAATTCCACCCAGTAACCCAAGCCAAGTTGTCAAATATCATTGATAGTTTGAATAATAAAAAAACTGTAGGAATGAATGGGGTATCCAGTAAAATTCTGAAAGAATGTAAAGATCAATTGTTAGACCCTTTGATTCATCTGATCAATCATTCATTAGAACAAGGTGTTGTTCCAGATAATTTGAAAGAGGAGAAGATCTTGCCAATCTTCAGAAGTGGTGATAGAGAAAAGGTGGAAAACTATAGGCTCATTAGTATTCTAAATTTAAAAAGTAAAGTTTTTGAAAGAGTAGTTCTAAATGGGTTACTCCTGCACCTCCAAGAAGCTAACTTCATCTGTGATGAACAGCATGGCTTCTAGAAAGGGAGATCAACAAAGACAAATCAAATCATCTTTATTCCACAATAACATAAAACGTATTCTTTTTACATAACAAACTAAAATTATTTTCCTCTATATACTAGTTTAAACGATAGAAAAAAAGGTAATTATTGAGTATCCGAACTTTTCGATTTTTCCAACAATTTTTTTTTTGTGACATCTACACACCCCATGAAGCAATATTCCGTTGAAATTTTTTGGGGGTCGCGTCTTTTTCACAAAAAAAAATAAAAATTTTTTGGAAATTTTTTTTTTTTTTTAATTTTTTATTTGAATAATTCATAATTTGCAAACATATGAGGAGCTCCGAACCACAAAACGATATCAATCAAGTGAATATAACATTTCCGAAGCACTACCGCCCCCAAACACTGCCTAACCAAACCTTCCCTGGGTGGCTAACAAGGCTAGATGTGACTGAACCACCTTAGAGATTTAGTACTTTAATGCATAAAACAACACAAATCAAGCTAATTTACCATTAAACAACATCGATCAAGTGAATATAACACTGCCACAATACTACCGCCCCCAAACACAATTTGCGCTCTGTGCGCCTAACCAAACATTCCCTAGTGGCTAACAAGGCTAGTAGGCTATGATGGAACCACCTCGTACCTTCAGTTCTTTCATGCATTAAACAACGAAAAAACTAAGCTCACTAACCTTTCAATACTTCAGAATCCTCAAAATTTCAGGCTGCACTCCATATCACAAATCTCTACTTACAAACGGCGTCTCACATAATGGATAAATTCAAACAATCAACTCTCGCCGAAAATAAAAAATCATAGCATTTCCAAGAAAAAGCTATATTTTCCAAATACTATCTATCATCATGTGATCTATCAATAATCGACTCTCTGGCCGAAAATACAAAATTATAGCATTTCAAAGAAAACATATGTTTCGAAGACTACATGATTCCACCTAACCAAACCTAACCTAACCTTGCCTAGTCTGGCAGTGTTACAGTGTGATGGAAGTATTCATACGCGGAAGAAAAATAGTTCCATCAGAAAACTCTAATTCAAATGCCAAATAAGCGTTGCCCCCGCAAAATATCAGTGTATTATTACTTACTAGTGTGTTTTGAGTGTGTGGGGAAAAAATTGTTGAAAAATTCGAAAAGTTCGGATACTCAATAAATACCGAAAAAAAAACAGTTACATAGAATCTACTTGATTTCTAATGACTCTTTTGTGGAATTAGGTACCTCCTAGAGTTAAAACTGTATTGGAGGTTACCATCTAATTCAATTCCCTTGGAAAGAAATAAATTGCTGAAATAAAACTGTGCTTTTGCTAATATTTATATGTCATATAAATTAGATGAAAACAAACTCTTTATCTTCTCTTACGTCTTGCTGTCTCTTAACTAGGTAGGCTATATTTCCTCAAATTAATGTATATAATAAAACATTTGAAATAAAAAAGCAAACAGTCCATATGGATTATGGTTTATTATTATGTTATAACATAGGTTAACATTACACATCTTATGTAGGCTTCTAAATCTTGGATTTTCAAGAGCCATTTTTTCACGGCATAGTAAAAAGCTTTATATTACCTCTAATAGACTTGATTTCTTCAGGTAACTTGTTGTACATTTTTGGAGCCATATACAGGTAAAAACGCCTCAACATTTCCATTTGTGGTCTTCGTGTAATGAGCATACCCTGTTGTCGGGAAGCTCTATTTGAATGTAAATACTTTATTGATTCATAATTTTGTAAAATAAAATCTTGATGCTTAGTCAATATGCTCTGTACATACAAATGCCTCAAAGGCAAAATCTGAAGCGTTTGGAACATTGGGAATGAAGCATGCATTCTGTTTTCCTTTAATATTATTCGTATTATAAATATTTCTGAGCTATATACAGAGGCTTTAAGATGTTGTAATAGGCTCCTCCCCAACATATCACCCCATACTTTAACCGTGATTCAACTAATGCATAATACAATGAAATAAGAACTCCAAGAACTTCATTTTCTCTTCCATGTCTTTCATTTCATTTCTTACAAAATTATGATTTTTCTCAAATTTATCTTCCATGTTTTTTATTTCATTTCTTAAGAAATTATGATTTTCCTGCAATTTTTCCTCAAATATATCTCTGTTCTCTTCTAATTTTCTTTCCAAAGCTGACTTTAACTCACCATATGGGGTTTCAAAGAGGAATATGTCCAGATCCAAACCTTCCTCAACCAATGCCACACGAAGTCGTTCTTGCAGAATAGCTTTATTACCACTTATTTCAAGATCTCGTTCTTCTAATTCTTGTTTTAATTCACTCACTTTCAAACATGAAAGTTTTAAACCTTTTCCAGCCATTTTAAATCTCAAACCAGTATAACTGTTAAAAGTAGACACAAAAAAATGGATGAACAAATGAATAGTTGAAAAACACTAATAAAATCACTTTTCGAATAAATAAACCCGCCTCAAATGCACTTATCCCACTTCTGACACCAATTGTTACGAGTTTACCTAAAGAAAACAGTCAGAGGCGTTTTAAACATGGATTTTATTAAAGAACAACTTTTGGAAATTATCACTTGAACTGCTTAACACGAACTCAACTATTTTATTTTTCTATCAGAAACCTTCTAAAGCTTTCAAACATTGCAAACATTCTATTTGCTATTACCAGCTGATTTTACATAAACAACTTGTCACCTGGCCGTAGCAATATTGTCATACATATATCATTCTAATATATTTTGAATTTCAACTCTAATCTATACAAATAAAATTAGAGTTTTGTCTGTACATTTATCAGAATTATATATTTTTTGGTTATTTTTACATTTTATACATCAAATAAGCCGAAAATAGTCTAATCTCACTTTCTGTCTGTCTGTCTGTCTGTCACGGCCCCAAAGGCATTTTACGCGGCCTTCTCCTCAAAAACGAGAGCATCGATCGGGATTAAAGTTATTTATCAGTATTGAAAACCTTTTTGACAATGTCTTTAGCTATAAAAAACTAAATTAACTTTTTTTAAACAGAATAATAAACGTTTAAAAACCAAGTATTGTGCGATTTTGGATACATTTCTTCCAAGTTTTATTACCACATAAGAATAAGAACAAATCACGTAATTTATCATGATATATCAATCAGCTGTTATCAAATATAAATAGTGGGCCCTTCGCGGCGTTATTTACGCTGTCTGCAGACTTGTGTAGTCGGAGCATTGCAGTCTTTTAGGAAACATATGTCTGGTGAATCAAAGCATATCTTATGTTTTATCAATTATTTCTTTGTTGAAAAAAAAATTTCTGATTTAAATTTATCAAAACAAAAATTAACATTTAAGGAAGGTGCGGTTTGTGCTAGGCTCTTGGGAATTCGCCAGGTAGCACTATTATTACCACATAAGAACAACAACTAATCACGTAATTTACGATGATATATCAATCAGCTGTTCTCAAATATTCTCTCTGATAACTGTCACTGAATTGTTCACGTCCCAAGTTGTTAACTAAGCTGCTAACAACTTCATGATCGTTGCTATCAAAAAAGCCGAAACATATTTAGTCGTATTTCTAAACATAATCCATATGAAGGACGGGCACAATAGCTAGTAATAGTATATTTTAGGAAAGAATCTGTAAGGAGAAATATTTTACTTTTTGCCATTCATAAGTCGAAATTTGGTACCTCAGCTTTTTGATATTAACTAGAAATTATTGTTTTCATTGCTTCATGCACATTATTGTTGATACTTATCAACGAAAATGTTTTATTTAGTTGAATGTATACCAGAGTCCCTTCTATTTTTGTACTATGCTTATCTCCTGCTTTATACAATGTCAGATCCCATTGAACCTATTGGGCAGCCTCGAATTTCTGTGATATGGAGGGGATAACTGAGGGAGAGATAAGGCATTCCATCAAAAGCCTGAAACCTGGGTGTTCCAGTGGACCTGATGGTATTCCACCCTATATGATTGAAGGTTATGTTGACTTGTTGGTTTGACCTTTGAAATTAATTTTCAATCTGCCTCTAAAATCTGGTGTTTTTCCAAGTGAATGGGAGATTTCCAGAGTCACTCCTATTCACAAATCAGGTAATAGAAGTTTGGTGGAAAACTATCATGCAATATCAATTCTGAATGTTTTTGCCAAGGTTTTTGAGCGAATTCTTGCTAAAAGGTTACAGAGGCTCTAATAAAACCTCAAGCTTCTACACTGCAACATGGATTTCAAAAGAGAAGGTCAACAGTCACTAACTTGTTGTGCTTTACAGACAAAGTAGCAAGGGCTATGAATAAGGAGGGTAGAATGGATACAATATTTATAGATTTTACAAAGGCTTTTGATAAGTTGAATCATAATATTCTGGTAAAAAAGTTACATGGGTCACAATTCATCAGATTATTGAATAACTATCTTACTGACAGGAAACAATGTGTTCAACTACAAGGCTGCAAATCAGATTGCTATTACAACCATTCAGGGGTTCCAGAGGGATATAACTTGGGCCCTCTACTGTTTATCACATTTATCAATGATTTGCCCAATTGTTTAGAAAACACTAAATGCTTGATGTTTGCAGATGATGTAAAATATTCCATGAAATTCAACACCCACATGATTGTTTGCTGCTGCAGAGTGACATCAACAATTTGCAGGCCTGGTGCTTGGAAAATGAGCTAGCCATAAATCCATTGAAATGCAAGGTGGTATCATAATCTAGACAGAGATCTATTCCCAGGGAAAATATCAAATAAATCAAGTAGTTCTTGATAAATCTACTATAATAAAAGATTTGGGAGTTACATTTGATGCTGACTTCAGATTTTCAAGTCATGTGGATGGTCTAATAAGTAAGTCACATCAACTCATGGGGTTTGTACTTAGAACATGCTTGCAATTCAATGATTGCAATACACTCATTTTTCTATATAAAGTATTGATAAGAAGTCTACTGGAATATGCTGCAGTCATTTGGAATCTATATGTAAGTGTTTTAAGTAATCGGCTAGAGTCTATACAGAATAAATTCCTTCGATTCCTCTATTTTAAAAAGTTTAAAACATGGTTCCCATACGATCGCCCAAGTGCAGAGTTGAGGTTCATTCTCTCAGGAGTAGAAGAGATTCAATTTCCCTGCTTACAATGCATTCAATTGTGAATGGTGGGTTTGATTGTATGGATTTGGTAAATCTCATAGGGCTGCATATCCCATCAACTCACCCAAGGAGGCACTGCCTATTTCATGTAAGTAGGAGCCGCACTATGATAGGATTCTACTCCCCAATAAATAAAGCTACTAGACTATATAATGTACATTATGACAATCAGGACATTTTTCATGAGATTTGGTACAGTTTCAGATGCAATTGTTTAAAAGTGTTGTTCAATACCCACTAAAGTTCTATTATGATCATCATCTTCATCCCCATCATCATCATTTTCATCATCATAATCATCATCATTATTGTCATCATCACCATTGTTATCATCATCATCATCAACATCATCATCATCATCATCATCATCATCATCACCATTATGCTATTATTATTAAACATTTTTAGAATTAGAATTAATCTTACAATTTTAATGTTTTGTAACATTACTCTTAAGTTAGCAAGGCAGGATTGGGGTACACCTGTTGCTTTCATGAATGTACACTTAATAAATAAATAAACCCGCATCTAATTTATGTAGTAATTGACTCTTTTAAAGTTCTTAATTTATATATTAAAATTTTATCACAAATTTGGGCATACATACCGAATTATATCCTTTGTATTGTAAATCATTTTACCAGGTAAACTTTGCTATTGTGAAACTTTTTTATAAATTTTATTGTTAATCTTATTTGAGTTGTGGATATTGTATAGAAATCAAGTCAATTTACAAACTCTGTTACAACTCTATTAATTTGAACTATTGTATGTGAATTGATGTTCTAGCTGAGGAGGTCATTGAGCAACTAAATATTTAAAAATGAATTACATCACTCCTCTTATCTAATATTTGAATATTAAAAAATAGTTTATTCAATAATAATCAATTTTGTAATAAAAATAAGTAGAACCCCTGAATATTGTGAGCTGAGGCTTTTCAAAGTGTTGGCAAATCAATAGCTATCATCAACCTCTTATTATTGAGAGGAATCTCAGAGAACGGCCAAAATGGTGTATAAGAGAAAGTCAAGGCATGGTGAAGGGCTAGTATTTCAGTGAGTGTCTACTTGTGGTGAAGTGCTGCTCGTGGGTGCAGAGAGAGGAGACTTATATTTCCAGTCAATCCAGATATCTTTAGTCTAGAGGACAAGAGGGACAAACTTCAGTCAAACTTGCTCAACATGAATTAGCCTTCCACATTACCAACGTTTTAAATTCTAAAGATTCTACTGTGGGATTGGGTGATAGCCAAGCCATAAGCCACAAGTTAATCACTCAGCATCCTTTGTTTTGTGAATTTTCTTTCTATTATAGATATATTTCAATTTAATTCTTCTATTAGAATATTTTTATTCAGTCAGCTAAAATCGTTTTTTATCAAATTCACACATAATAGTTACTAACTTTTGGAATAAGTTAAATAGTTAAATGGCTTTAAATAGTTACTAGCTGGAATAAGAGAATTTTGTGCTATAGCCATGAGTTCTAATAATAAATATACAACGCAATAATATTATGATACAATAGCATTACACGATGATACTCAAAGCTACAAATTGAAACATGATATAATATCTTTCTAAAAAAGTCTAGACTTTAACTCTGAAAGTTGGTTTTCTGAAGCAAAATCAAAATAAATATGGTAATGAATATTGCCAATTGTGACATTTCTTTGTATGCTCTGAAGATTGTCCACTAAGTTGGTGCAATACAGGCGCTACTCAATAATCAACATAATAACAATTATTGTCATTGCTTGATTCTAAATTTTGAAATAATATCTGTTTTTTTACCCATAATTTTATTACTTTCAGTTTAGTTTTGGTTATTTTGTCCTTGATAAAGTCTTCTGGTATTTTATTTAACAATTTATTACATTAGTAATCAAATTGCCATTTGCAAGATTTCAATGCTGTAAAATCTATATTGAAAGCATCAACCACTGCTGGACATAATTATGTTATAAGGAGCAGTACAAGGAGAAAACAAGCGCATATTTTTGTTGATGAATAAAATTAAATTTGTCACATACATTTGACGTGGTGTACGTAAGTCAATCTCTTCAAATATCAGTTTGCTGGGATGGAGTCTACGCCTTCCTGGCGCAGCTCTTATGATATGCTTTTGAATTGTGAATAGTTTGTTGAAGTGGGTATCTTGGGCTTTTTTTGTAGATTACATCTTGGAGACTCCAGTCAAGGAGTATAAGACAAGTCAGATCAACAATTATACACTAGATACCATAATTACTATATCAATTAGTTGAGGCAAGGCTTAATTTTTATGTGAAAAGATCTCTTGCACACTATAAAAAGCTTGGTGTATAGGTTTGTTATATCAAAAGATGCAAGAGTGGAGTTGTGAGGAATTTGTGTGTCTTTTATTTTTGTGATAAGATCACTACTGTTTTTTATGTATGCACCAACATACCTGTCAATGAAACAATAGAAATAATACAGAACATCCTTATTCACAAGAACACAGCTACAGAACATATAAATGAAATAATAGACATCCTAAAAATCATCACTCAACAAAATTACTTTACCTTCAACAACAAATTCTACTCACAACCTGATGGACTGCCAATGGGCTCACCAATCTCAAGCATATTTGCTGAAATCTATCTCCAACAGTGCGAAAACACTCATATACTCTTTAGTAACAAATTTTCACAGAACATAATATACTGGCACAGATACGTAGATGATGTTCTATTGCTATACAGAGGAAACAAAAGACAATGTGAACAACTTCGATCATACATAAACAAAATACATAAGAACATTCAATACACAGCTGAATATGAGAAAAACAATTCAATAAACTTCCTAGACCTCTCAATTACAAAGAACACAAACCAACAACACAGCTTCAACATCTACAGAAAACCAAAAATGACAGATACCCTAATACACAGCACCTCCAATCATCCAACACAACACAAACACTCAGCATTCAGGTCAATGCTACACAGACTCAACAACACACCGCTTTCCACCGACAATTACCACACTGAACTAAATACAATAAAATACCTAGCACAAGAAAACGGCTACAAACACGACAAATTGACAAACTCAATCATAAAATAAGAAACAAAAAACAAAACACCAACACCACTGACAAAAAATACATCACAATGACACATTAATCCACAATCACACAGACTAGCAAAAATCTTCAAAAAAGCCGGCCACACCATCTCATTCAGAACAAAAAACAAAATAAAAAATGCACTTACACTCAAAACCACACTGAACACAAACAAATACGATCTCCCAGGGATCTACAAACTAAACTGCTCTGATTGTAACAAATTCTACATAGGACAAACAGGCCGCACATTCAAACAACGTTACAAGGAACACTTTCAAGCCATGACATCCAAAGCTGAATCGAATTTTGCCGACCATATCATTCAAACTGGACACACTTTTACTGACATCAGTACCAACCTACACATTCTACACATAAAATCTAAAGGACACGAACTCAACACCTTGGAACAATTTGAAATATACAAACACACCACACACAATAAACAAAACATTCTCAATGAACAACTAAATTTTAAATCTCACAAACCTTTTGATCATATTTTACAAAAACCACAACACTTCTAACCAAAAAACTGACATGATGATCTAGGAACCCACGCCTCTGAAGATGGATCTCATAGATTCGAAAGTACTCGGCCAGATTAAGTGAGTTATTATACTTATTCTTAACAAAAACTGCATGTCGTTAAATTTCACATGAAAAGTTAATATTAACAACGCAGTTCGTCATGGAACAAGAAATCCAGGAATACTATTTATTGTTAATTTCAACTGATTTAAGAATTGGACAATGGACTGCACAACTATATGGGCACTTATTTCTAAATTATCTAGAATGGTTGTTCGAACCTTCCTATTCATTCACCCTTCTATCTCCTTTCCTCCCCTTCACCCTTCCCTTGGCCTTACCCTACAGTGGGGGGTAGCGATAAGACAAGGCTACTACAAGCATCGAATTATTACATCAGTGTCTACGAATGCTCCGCGCCGAGCAGAAAACACCGTGCTGTGTCCGTCCAATGCCGACGAATTCCTACATTGTTTCAACTTACATCACTACTGTATACGATCTTACTTCGTTCTACCGTGCAAGTGACCCCTCGCTGGATCCACGTAAGTGTCAAATTTCCTTTCATAATCTCATCCTTATCGTTTTGGTTCTAAGCCTATTTTCCACCGAAATTATAGCCCAGGCGGCTACATAACTTGGTCCTAGCCGGGCCACATTTGAATCAGTCCTATTAAAGTTACAGTCCAAATTTTCCAATTTTTTTTAATGAATTATTTCCTATTTTTTTGAATAATTATTTTAATGATTTTAGTTATTACGCTCTTGCACAAGTATTATTCTATCTTGATATCTAAATCTTTCTATGAATAGTGTTTTATTATTTTTGAAATTTCATCATGCCCGAAACTGCAAAACTCAGTGTACTTATTGCTAAACAAAATCAATTATTCCAAAAACTTCAAACTCTGTTTGATTTAACTAAATCTCCTGGATTAACAGGTTCTGTTAAGGATGAAAAAATTGAAAGACAATTTATTGCTCGTTACCGGCAAATTGATAATACGTATGATGAATTCAAAGATATTTCTGAACGAATTAATTTACTTAAAGTTGCTGCTGAACCTGAAAAAGAAATTGATTTCCAAACATTGACTGCCTTTGAAGATGTTTTATTTCAAGTTCAATCATTTCATGATGGCTATGATTTTTCAACAATTGAAACTTTGCAAGTTAAGCCGTGTGAGGTAGTCAAGCCAGTTCAACCTCGCTTGCCTAAGATAAGTATTCCAAGCTTCGACGGTACGTTGCAACAGTGGCCTTGCTTTCACGATAAATTCAAGTCACTTGTTCATGATAACATATCTATCAACTCAGTTGAAAAATTTCATTATCTCTTTTCTGCTGTAAGCGGTCCTGCTCTTTCGATTGTCAAAAGCCTGCCTCTTACTGGAGATAACTATGAAATCGTCTGGAATAGTCTATTAACTAGATATCAAAATAAAAGGGTGTTGGGAGCTGATCTATTAGAAACTCTCTTATCATTCAAACCGATGCATAAAGAATCTATTGTAAACTTTAATTTATTTCTGTCGTCCTTTCAAGACTCTGTTACTGCATTGAAAGCTCTCAATATAGGTGACTTAAGTGAATTTATATTGACTCATCTAGGATTGCGTTGTTTACCTTTAGAAACTAGAAAACAATTCGAGCTTAAATCTAATTTTCATGATCTACCTAAATTTGATGTTTTATCTAAATTTATTCAAAGACAAGTTCACGCTTTAGAAGTTTCTGGTCATTCTTCTGATATACAAGTGAAAACTAAAGAGCCGTCTCTTAAAAATGCTTATCAACGATCGTCTAATAATTTGAAAAATGTTTTTACTGCTACTGCTAATAGTAATTCCTTTTCCTCTACTATGACACGTTTTTCTTCTTCTTCAAAAACGTGTCCTGTATGCAAATCTGATGATCATTCTATCTATAACTGTGTTTCTTATGCCAATATGACTCCAACTCAACGCAGAATTTGTATTAAAAGTTTTAAATATTGTTTTAATTGCCTTAAAGGAGGTCATATGATAAATTCATGTCCTTCTACACGTTCTTGTTCAATTTGTTCATTGCGGCATCATACTTCACTACACAAGACTACAATTATAGATGATAAGGCGATTGCTAATCGCAAATCTAGTTCATCTCCTACAAATTCAAAGCTTCAGTCTAATTGTGATTCACCTACTGCTGGCCTTCACAGTCTAGGTTCAAATCAAACCAAATTTACTTTATTAGGCACTGCGGTTGTACATATAAAAAACAAGTTAGGAGATTATGTACCAGTGCGAACTCTTATCGATTCTGGAGCTCAAACTTCTTTTATTACTACTGCTTGCGCTCAACGTCTTGGTTTAGTAGTTAAAAAATGTGAACTTCCAATTGCTGGATTAGGTCAGAGTCTTGTTTCAAATATTAAAGGTTCGACTTCTTGTACAATTAAATCACGAATTTCTAGTAATCCGATTTTGAAAACTGAAGCTGTAATAATTTCAGAAATTACAAGTAAAATGCCTTCTTTCACTTTACCGAATGCAGTCTGTCGTCGGTTTAGTCACTTGATCCTTGCTGATCCCAATTATGATAAACCTTCGTCTATAGATTTTCTTATTGCTGCCGATCTGTTTCCATTCCTGTATGATGGACAGCGTGTTCTTGGAGGAGATGGTGTTCCATCGGCATTAAACAGTATTTTTGGGTGGGTCATCACAGGAGCGATTGGATTCTCACTATCATCTCTACCTGTTACAACCGTAACAACTCATCTTTGCACTCAACCTATTGATGAAACTTTAAGAAAATTTTGGGAAATTGAAGAGCCCCCTGTGGCTAAGCCTATTTCTAATCCAGATGATTTATTATGTGAAAATATATTTGTTAAAAATTCTAGTCGTGCTGACGATGGAAAATATATTGTTCCTTTACCTTTTAGAGCTGAGCCCTCTTGTTTAGGTGATTCTTATTCACATGCTTTACACCGCTGGTTAGCTATGGAGAGACGATTCATTAAACAGCCCAAACTTGCTGATGATTATCATGAATTTCTAAGAGAGTATGAACGTTTGGGACATATGACACGTGTTCAATGTTCTAATACTCATGATCAGTCTTGTAATTATTTCATTCCACACCATGCTGTGATCAAAGAAACAAGTTCTTCTACAAAATTACGTGTTGTTTTTGACGGTTCTTCAAAGCCACCCAATGGCCAATCTCTTAATAGTTTGCTCATTCCTGGTCCCAAACTCCAAGGAGATATAGTGGATATTTGCTGTCGTTTTCGGCTTCATGAGTTTGTATTCACTGCTGATATTTCTAAAATGTTTCGTCAAATTTGGGTGCGTAATGAAGATCGTGCTTTTCAACAGATACTTTGGAGACCAGAACCAAACGGTCCAATTGAACAGTATCAATTGAATACTGTGACTTACGGTTTATCTTCAGCGCCTTATTTAGCGCAACGTTCCTTGCATCAACTTGCGATTGATGAAGGCTTCCAGTATCCCAATGCTAGTGAGGTTATCACTAAAGATATTTATATTGATGATATTCTAACTGGGTCAGATTTTAAGGAGAAACTTCATGATCTTAAAACGTCTGTCATATCACTGCTCTCAAAAGGTGGCTTTGAATTGAGAAAGTGGAGTACTAATATGCCTGATTTATTAGTTGATCTTCCATCTGACCATGTTGAAACACCCCTATGCTTTGATGATGATGGTCATGGAGTTATTAAAGTTTTAGGTCTACAATGGAGTTCTTCACTCGACTCTTTTTCTTACAAAGTTACTTTGTCTGAGGCTGGCTGTACAAAGCGCTCAATTCTATCACATGTGGCTCGTTTATATGATCCTATGGGCTGGTTATCGCCTCTTATTTTTCGTTCTAAATGTCTTATTCAACACTTATGGCGTTCAGGTATTGATTGGGAAGAAGATGTTCCATCATATATCTTGCAAGAATGGAATAATTACTGTGAACAATTATCACTTATTGAACAATTATATATTAAAAGATGGATGTCCCAAGCTGGCATTAATAGCACATATTTAGTTGGGTTTTCTGACGCTTCCGAAAAAGGGTTTAGTGCGGTTGTTTATTTGGTAACTCATGGTCAAACAATCACTTCCACTCTTATCCTTGCTAAATCTAAAGTGGCTCCTGTCAAAACACTTTCAATTCCTCGTCTAGAATTATGTGGTGCTCTCTTACTGAGTCGTCTTCTTGATTATGTGCGTAATATTTTTAAAGAGGTTCTTCATATCTCTCAAATTTATGCGTTCACGGATTCAAATAATGTTCTTGGCTGGTTGCGAACTTCACCACACTTGCTTAAAACGTTTATAGCTACAAGAGTTAGTAAAATTCAGGAGACTATTTCTCCTTCCTCGTGGTATCACGTTTCCACACATTCAAACCCAGCTGATTGTGCTTCTCGAGGTTTGTTACCAAGAGAATTACTGGACCACCCACTTTGGTGGAACGGGCCCGAGTGGCTATCACAACCTTTGAACGAATGGCCACTTCATGACTCTGACAATCTATTTATTACAGATTCAAATGAGACGAAACAAATGTCAACAGTATGCTCTTTTCTAACAACACTCACTTCTTGGGATATAATTGAAAATTTTTCTTCTTTTACTAAACTACAGCGCATGACAGCATGGTGCTTACGTTTCAAATTTAACTTAATGTCAGCTAAAGATAAACGACTTCATGGACCACTTTCTAGTGAAGAACTTAGAACCTCATTGAATTTTCTTGTTAAAGTTGTTCAACAGAAATATTTTTCAACAGATATTCATCTGGTAAGCCAAGGCAAAAGGTGTACTACTTCTTTACAGAAGCTTGTTCCTTTCCTTGATGAGACGGGTGTTCTCAGGGTGGGGGGAAGATTGAAACATGCTCATCTTCCTAAATCGTCTATGCATCCTGTGTTGTTGCCGAAATCCTGTCACCTCACAAATATCATGATAGATTTTTATCATTTAAAATATTTACATGTTGGACCACGTGCATTACAGTCATTGATAGTTCGAAAATTTTGGATTTTGTCAGTCAGAAATGTTATTCGTTTTCGTTTGTCAAAATGTATCACTTGTTTCAAGAGTAGGGCAGTGCCTAATTATCCTAAGATGGGAGATCTCCCTCAACACCGAGTTATACAGGGTCGTCCATTCATTAATGTTGGAATCGATTTTGGTGGCCCATTTTCTATTAGAGAGAGTAAGCGCCGTAATGCTAAAGTTTCTAAGGCATATCTTGCATTATTTGTTTGTTTCTCAACAAAGGCTGTACATCTTGAAGTGGTGTCTGATTTGACAACTGACGCCTTCCTTGCTGCCTTTGACCGTTTTGTATCTAGGCGAGGATTGTGTCACAATGTCTATACTGATTGTGGAACCAATTTTGTTGGTGGTTGTCAACGTCTCAAAGCTTTATTCAATTTTTTGAATTCCTCTTCTTGCTCCATTGAAGCTGATTTAGCACAGAGAGAAAAAAAATGGCACTTTAATGCCCCCTCAGCTCCTCATACAGGAGGCCTTTGGGAGCGTGGTATACGCTCTGTCAAATATCACCTCTATAAAGTCATTGCGGACCGTGCTTTGACGTTTGAAGAAATGGCTACTGTCCTGACAAAAATCGAAGCTGTTCTTAATTCAAGACCATTGTGTCCACTTTCAAGTGATCCTACCGAAATTGACGTTTTAACTCCAGGACATTTTATTACTGGAGCTCCCTTACTTGCGCCTCCTGAACATAACTATAGTGATTCACTGGATAACCACCTCAACCGGTGGCAGCGCCTTTCTAAAATAACCCAGCATTTTTGGAAACGTTGGTCACGTGAATATCTTCACACCCTGCAGCAACGAAATAAGTGGTTTACTGAAACTCCAAATATCAAAGTTGGAGATCTAGTTTTACTGGTAGAGCAGACTCCTCCTCGCAAGTGGCGATTAGGGCGCATTGAAACTGTTCATCCAGGAGAGGACGGTGTAGTTAGAGTGGTTACAATTAGAACCACAACTGGGACTTACCTTCGCCCTGTGGTAAAGGTATGTCCTCTACCTCTTTAAGTTTTTATTCTAAATACTTGTGCAAGAAGCTTTTAATTTTTTTTTTTTTTGTAGTTTTCATTTTTTTTTTTATTATTTTCTCTTTATCTTTCATTTTTTTATATATATTTATTTTGAAATCAGACTGATTTCGGTGGGGGGTATGTTCGAACCTTCCTATTCATTCACCCTTCTATCTCCTTTCCTCCCCTTCACCCTTCCCTTGGCCTAACCCTACAGTGGGGGGTAGCGATAAGACAAGGCTACTACAAGCATCGAATTATTACATCAGTGTCTACGAATGCTCCGCGCCGAGCAGAAAACACCGTGCTGTGTCCGTCCAATGCCGACGAATTCCTACATTGTTTCAACTTACATCACTACTGTATACGATCTTACTTCGTTCTACCGTGCAAGTGACCCCTCGCTGGATCCACGTAAGTGTCAAATTTCCTTTCATAATCTCATCCTTATCGTTTTGGTTCTAAGCCTATTTTCCACCGAAATTATAGCCCAGGCGGCTACAATGGTATTGTTGAAAATGAGCGATGTATCGTCTGCAAATAAGAGGGCTCTACCACTAATTAATTCTTTAGGTAAACGGTTGACATATAACAAAAAAAGCAATGGACCTAGTATTGACCCCAAAGGCACTCCAGCTTGGACCTCTTATGTATCAGATTTATTCTTTACTATACTATTCCCAACTACTGTAGTTAGTTCTACACATTGTTTTCTCCCAATATGATTCAAACCATTTCAGTTCAACCCCATTAATGCCTACATTTTGCAGTATTTCCAATAAATTTCTATGATTAACACAATCAAATGCCTTTGATAGATCTAAGAAGATTGCAGTAGCTTTATCACCTTAATCTATTGTATCTTTTAGTTCATCAACTAGAGAAACTATGGCTGTCTTTGTTGATCTCCCTTTCTGGAAGCCATGCTGTTCATCACAGATAAAGTTAGCTCCTTGAAGGTGCAGAAGTAACCTATTTACAACTACTCTTTCAAAAATTTCACTTATTACATTAAAAATATCAATGGACCTATAGTTTTCCACCTTTTCTCTATCACCACTTCTGAAGATTGGCAAGATCTCCCCCTCTTTCAAATTATCTGAAAAAACACCTTGTTCTAATGAATGATTGATCAGATGAATCAAAGGGTCTAACAATTGATCTTTACATTCTTTCAGAATTTTATTGGATACCCCATCCATTCCAACAGTTTTTTATTATTCAAACTATCAATGATATTAACCAACTCGTCTTGGGATACTGGGTGGAATTTTAATTCTTTCTGAATCCCATCAGTATTCCACATGTTTGCATCACTAATACCTGTATCAAGAGATTTTTGAGGATTCTTAGCAACCAGTTGATAATATCTGTTAAAGAAATTACAAATGTCTACACTATCATCAATATATTTTTTATTTTCGTTAATTATTCTGGGGACACTAGTATAAGCATGTACATGAGCTACTTGCCTATTTTTGTTTATTACATCCCACACTGCTGTGTTAAAGTAGGTACACACTATTATTCAAAATTTCAGCTGTTTTCTTACATTTCGCTCTTTTCACTTCTTTTGTATAGTTTTTGTTTAGAGCTTTGTAATTATCTCCACTTAACATATTTCTAGATAGTTTGAATTCATCATATGCATCTTTAACCCTTTTTTTTCTGCAAGGATATCATCAGTTATCCACTCTTTAATTTTGTCTAATTTGTTTTTACAGGGACTTTTTCAACTGGACAACTCATAGTAATATGAAACCTTAAAATATTAATGAAACTATCATATTTTTTATTTAAGCTATTGCTATTGTAAACCCTACTCCAGTTTTCTTGTAGCAGATTCTCTTTTTAATTGATTTATGACCTTGCAACCCCACCTCTAATATTTGATAGTCATGATCAGATAGTTCCGAGCCGCCTAATCTTGTTTTAGAGTAATCCATATTAGTAAGGATGTTATCAATTGTTGTTTGTGATGTTCTTGTGACTCTGGTATATTCATGAACTTTTATTTCCAAGTTATTCATGTATATAATATCCCTTAAATCTTCTGTCATTTTATTCTGTGTTGCAAAGTCTGAATTGAAATCTCCCACTACAATAACGTTTGTAAAACGAGTAGAAGTAATCTCTAAAAGCCCATTGAATAGTTTGCAAAAATTGTTCCATTCCCCATTTGGTGACCTGTAAATACCTAACACTGCTACTTCGAAATTATTGTCGATTTTTACTCTCAAACCAGTAACTTCTAAATCCATCTCCACAGCAAATTCCTCTACATATTCAAAATTAACAAATTTTGAATATAATTAACATTAATCAAATGTTTGCATATTCTTAACATTTTTAGTGAAGATACCTACTCCCCCACTTATTCAATGAGATGTCCTGCAATTCAACACTTTCAATGAATAGTTTGAAATATTAAGTTGTGGCAATTCATCTTCTTTTAAACCATACTTGGTGAAAATAACTACCGTATATCAGGAGCTTCATCTTTCAAAATTGCTTCGATTCTATCTATTTTGTTACGAATGTGTTGAATATTTTGATGAAACACAGTCAGTACTTCCCTATCATTCCTTATTACATTATCATTGCTTTTGCATATTGAAGTAGATCTACTTAATCTCTTAGAATCTTGGGAGCCTATCAGATTGTTAGAAGAGTTCCTTCCACTGAAGCTAACGTGATTTCCTGATCGATTAACGTCTTTTAATTCAATTGAAGATTTTCCCTTCCCGGTTTTGAGCCACTTTACTAAAAAAGGTTTGTTAGATGATTGTTTAGGAGAATTATTGACAGTAGATTGCAAACGACTTTCAATCAGCTCTGCCAGCATATTACAAAATATTACTTTGTCAGATTGATTTAGATGTAGAACATGATTAGTGGAATTTTGTTTTTTCAGCCTTTCATTCAGAAAACCAATCCCCAATTGCTTAGAATTCTTATATTTTAGGCTGTTGATTGTATTATGGATTGATTTATTTGTCGACTTTATGGTTTCATTCAGCTCTGGCCTATTAAACCTATATGGAATTGTACTTATTATTCAGTACTATTAGAAAATCTATACTATATCTATTACTATATCTTTACTATTAGTATAGATAATCTATTAATTAGAAATCTATTAGATAATGATTATGTTAACTGCAACACTTCATGCATCTGTCTATTCTAGAAAGAAGGTGCTCCAAAGCAGGAAGGCAGATGCTTAGAGTGTTGAGCATTGTCATTAAAGTTGTTTTGCACAAACATTTTTATATTTCTTATAACTTTAGAGATCAAATACCTTGTAATGTTGTTATTTTCGAATAAATCTCCATTGTTCATACAACGATGGTAGACAGTTGAGTCCAAGGTAAATAGTTCCTCTTCTAAATATTTGTAGGACACAACATTTTTTGAGGTTCTAGTGTGAGTGTGAAGCTAACAGCAGAAGTTTAGGGAGGACACTGCTCTGTATTCATAATTATTTTCAATTACAAGCCGAAGTTTTATTTGAATTGGAGATTTGTATATGAATAAGTCACATGACTTGAACGTCACTTTGGTTGTCCTCATCCCTGTTGCTTAGTAACAAAAAATTGAATAGTCTGAAAAGGCTTTCTTGCAAAACCTCTTGTAGAATCCAATGAATCCCAAATCACTTTTAGGCTATTTAATAGTTTTTTTTTTTTTTTGAGGATGAAGCCCACATAGGTCTAAAACCTGTGCGTGGGTAATGAGTTGGATGATGGTGATTGATGAGTTGGACCTACAGTTTTAGGTGGGTTCCGAACCACCGGAGTATTTCCACAACCATGGTTTATCATTCAATCATTCTGTAATCTAAATTATGTATAATCAAAAGTTCTATCAGCTATCACGAAATGTGCTTCATAAAAGTAAAAAGTGAAAGGTCGTGGCCAATAAGTTTTAAACTTGAAATCACAACTGGAGCTTGAAGGCGATTATTTGATACTAATAACACATCAACCAATTTTTTATTAAACAACTTGTGCAATCTCAATACAATTTCTATTTTTATTCATTCCTCTAATCATAGCATCTTGCTCTTAGCCATTTCAAAGCTGTCAACCTAATTTTAAAAAAAAATCAATTCCTAGTATTTCAACCCTCAAACCCCATACAGTCGCCTTGCACTCCTTAGCAAACAAGAGTTGTAATATCTAAGGATTAATTCTTCCATGAAGTTATTGATACTAAGGTGTTGGTGATACTTCCAGCTAAGATTATGAATCAGTGTTGGCTATTAATTTTATTGTATTTATGGAGTTTGTTACTTCCAAGTGTTAAGAGCATATTCCAGAGATAGAACCCATAAAAAATATCAGCGATATATATCACTCACCATACTTTATAGTTTGCCAGGGGTCATCAGGATGTGTGTACCTGACCTCCTTAATAAACCAGCCATACTCTTTAGAGGCATGTATTCCCCTACGTACCTCTACCCCATCATAGTATCGGATCTCTTTCACAGGCGCCACTTCATGTTTAGGGTTGACTGCTTTAAGCTCAAAGTAGGTGACAATCCTTCTGAATACAATATTTTCCTATAAATTCATAACAGAAATTAACAACATAGGTAGCCAAAGAAAGCAGATGAAAATAATAGGGCTGCAGAGGGGCGAGGGCTTCTGTGGCTTTTTCCAGGGTTCACAAGCAAGAGGGCCCCAAGAAAATTTCCTGGATTATTCCTATGTAGAAAATTTCCTGGATTATTCCTATTTAGAAAATTTCTGTGCAGAATAGACTTTTTTGAGTTGTGGCAAACACGTTTTGAACTGAAGTATGTGGTTCTTCTTCGGCACTTGGTTGCAGACTGTCTAGTTCTCTAGTATATAAGGTCTGGTGATGGTGGGGAGGCAGTGAGAGAAGTAGGTATATGGTGGAGGTGTTTCCATTCCAGGGGGGGGGGGGGGGGGGGCTCGTGATGATGTTGAAAAGGGTGTGAGATTTGAAATTGAGTTGTTCATTGAGTATGAGTTGAGGATGTGAAATGTAAAGCTGCGTCCACACTATGCCGCGGTTCGCTGTTGGCACTGCTAATTTGGCAAAGCCAATACAATGTAGACGTGGCCGTTGGCATGTGCCGCTGACCCAATGGTTTGCCAACAAAAATCGCTCTAGTGTCAGTCTCCATCAAAGGAAGCCAGTGAGAGCCGGTAGTGGGGACGAGCCAACCGTTGGCTTCACGCGGCATGCACGTGGTTCA
Source organism: Conomelus anceps (assembly GCA_948455865.1). Taxonomy (NCBI): domain Eukaryota; kingdom Metazoa; phylum Arthropoda; class Insecta; order Hemiptera; family Delphacidae; genus Conomelus; species Conomelus anceps. The sequence goes on from OX418216.1 coordinate 145,058,485, forward strand.
GTTGTGGCTGAGACAGCGCCGTATTTAGTCATGGAGTGGACCAACGTGAAAGTGTATGAACTTATTGAGCTTTACCGTGATCGTCCTGTTCTGTGGGACTGTCGTTTGAAAGTGTACAAAGATAGAAATAAGAAAAAAGATGCTCTGCAAGAAATCGCAGATACTTTTGGTGTTGATAAACAAGTTGTGGAAAAGAAAATTAAGAACCTAGTGTGTCATTTTTTACGTGAAATAAAGAGGGAGAGAGACTCAAGTAAGTCTGGTGCGGGAAATTCTGATGTGTACAAGAGTAAATGGTTCTGCTTCAACAACATGCTATTTCTCAAGGATCGAAATACACCTAATGAAACGACGGACACAATCAATGTTTGCTGTTTTCAATGATAATTATAAACGCACCTAAAGCAACTAGTACATCCTTCTCGGCAGACATTTTGCGACTGAATGCCAACTCAGGGTGTAGATGGCAAGCCAAAAGTCAGCTTTGCCGCATTGGTTTTGCCAACCCGGCATTGCCAACAGCCAACCGCGGCATAGTGTGGACGCAGCTTAATGTTTGTAAATTGCAAATTGTTCTAGAGTAATATTTAGTTCATAACTTTTGGGCGCATTGTGAAGGATGTGTAAGTTTTGATCACTGTTGGTGAAAAAATTATTTTTTGTGAGTAGATGTTTGGCATAATTTTATTTTTCATGTCGTTGGGCTTTTATGTGTTCTTTGAATCTGGTCATGAAATATCTGTCAGTTTGTCCAATACAAAAGCTGTCACATTTGTTGTATGCTAGTTTGTGAGTTCCAGAGTGATTGTGAATGTTAGAGGTGGTGGTGGATTTGAGTTTTATTAAGGTATTGTTGGTTTTGAATGTTACAGTGTAGTTAAGCTTTCTGGAAGTATTTTCTATTGTTTATGTTATATGATTCATGTATGTTAATATGATGTATTTGGATTCTGGTAGGGGTTGAGTTGGCTTTTGTTGCTTGTGAATGATTCTATTGAGTTTTTTTTTTGTCAATGATGGATGAGTTGTATCCTTTTTTTGTGGCTATGTTTTTGATGGTATTAAGGTATATTTTATTGTATTGATGGTATTTATTTATGAACAAACTGGCAGGTCTTTCACAACCAGATTCAAAGAATACATTAAAGCCCACACACAAAATCAAGTTATGAGAAACAAAAATCATTCATTCACCAACATTAATCAAAACCTCCAAATCCTTCACATGGTCCCAAAAAGTCATAAACTAAATACTTTAGGACAATTTGAAATTTACAAACATTCAACTTCACATACTCAATGACCAACATGATATCAAATCTCATACCCTCTTCAACATCATCACAAACATAATACCACCTAGGGGCTGAAAACATGTTCACCATACCTAGTTCACTCATTACATCCACTTCTCCCACTACCTCCCAACCACCACCAGACCTTATAAAGAGTGATTTTTAAGTAGGGAAATGGTTTTATATTGCGTAACTGAGACGGTTTTGGCAAAAGAAGGTTATGCGGATCTACATAGTTTCAAAAATCCAACTTTATGCTGGGCTTGACATTTTTGTCCGCCATCTTGGATCCGCCATATTGGATTCAACTTTATTTTTTAAAATGAGATGGTGGTCATGTGACACATCATTTTAGTGTGAAATTTTCAAGAAAAAGACAATGGCGTGAACCGTTTTTCAATGAATGCCTTTGTTTTCGATTTATAAGCATTTAAATTAGCAATTTTAGGAAAATTATGTTAGCAATAAAAAAGGTAGAACATCTAATAACTTAGTCTAAATGGTGGTAACACATGATTATTAATAAGTAAACAATACAACAAAAAAATATCTTTGTTTATTATTCAGTAACCACAATTCAGCCAGTAGGCATCATTAACAAAAAAAAAAACAAAAAAAAATGGAAAAAATAAAAAATTGTTTTATGATGTTGGTATTATTAAAAATGAATCACATTTCAGTTATTAGATACTTCATGAATAGAAAATTCAATAAAATGTTCTACCTTTTTCATTGCTAACAAAATTTTCACAAAATTGGAAATTTAAATGCTTATAAATCAAGAACAAAAGCATTTATTGGAAAACGGTTTACGCCATTGGTTTTTTCTTGAAATTTCACACTGAAATGATGTGTCATATCACCACCATCCCATTTTGAAAAATAAGGTTGAATCCAATATGGCGGATCCAAGATGGCGGACAAAAGTTTCAAACCCAGCAAAAAGTTGGACTTTTGAAACTATGCAGATCCACATAAGTTTCTTTTATCAAGAACGTCTCAGTTTCGCAATATAAAGCCGTTTCCATACTTGAAAATCACCCTGTATACTTGAGAACCAATCAGTCTGCAACCAAGTGCCAAAGAAGAAACACATAGTTTGAAATGCGTCCACTGTGACTCAAACAAGTCAGTTCTGCACAGCAAGTTTCTACATGAATGAATAATTATACTGATATTCTCCAAAATCACAAAAATAATATTCCCCCCCCTCATCTTCCTGGGGCTTCAAAGTGCCCTGACTTCAAAACCTCAAGGTGTCCAAAAAGGTCATACAGAGAGCCCCCTGAATATAGTTTCCGCCCAAGGCCACCATACAAACTTTAAAAAAAAAGTCATAAACTTGACAAACGGTTTGTGGCTCCAAATAATTTATTTCCTGCCCCAGGGTCTCCAGAAACCTGAAGAGTAAAATCATACTTTCAAAGTATTCAGGCTGAGTCTGGAGCCACAAATCATTTTTGAAGATTGTTAATGATTAAGGGATTATGGTAATAGTCCATCTATGATTTTTTGTTTTTCAAAATTTGTAAAGAAAGCAGTAGTGGGCTATGCCTGTTGTATCTTTACTTGATAGTGTTTCGTGTAATTGTAATAAATGAATAGATAAATAAATGATGACATAATAATAGTTACTGTAACCATTATTCTATTAAGACTCTCTTCAAGCCATGCAAGTTAAGACATGAGCACAGTGAGTGTACTTAACATCTCACATTATTGTATACAATCGTGAGATACAATATTTCATCCACAACTACCATCAACTTATGTTTAATTTAACTCACCAATCACTTAACTTCTACTCAAACTAACTTAACTATGTGTGATTGGTTCTGAATTGGAATTCACCTTGATTTAGAAATGTTTATATCACCTGATGTGACTACTACATAATATTCGTTTCTACATTGCCTTCTTGAAATCTCTAATAATGGCAAGTGTCAGCAGTGTTATAATAAATTTATTATGCAATGGTTTTGATTTAGTATCAATGATCAGCAGTTATGTCATTACTCTTCAACCTCTGACTTTATATAGATGAATAATGTAGCCTATTGATCCACTCCACTGTGAAGTGTGATGTTCAAAAGTGGGTAGGACACTGTAATAGAAAATCAAAATCAATATTAATACAAGTATCTGAATAAATTTTCTCACCTGATCTTTGCAATCCCAAATTTCCTTGTTCTTAAGAATAAAGTGAGAATCAAAGAGCTTCAATTGGTCCTCTGTAAATTTCATATCAGTGTCGGGATATGTTTTACAAGAGGTTTTGTACTCTCTGAATTCTGTAGATATAATTCCATTATTTCTATCACACCTTCAAAAAAGGAAAAACAAACACAAAAATTTCAGTAACTTAGCTCTCAATCTGCTCTTTCATTCCATTGTAATCTTGTCTCAATAGATAAAATTGATTCATATGAAGCCAAATATCACTGTCTAACTGACTCACTCACTCACCCATTCATCACCATTCCTCAAAGTCCATTTCACTCAAAACGTTGAAGTTTGGTATACATATTTTTCAGTCAAGACCCTAGATGCATGCTAAGAACAGGGTTTAGAAACATTCCTAAAAACGTCAAAATTAAGTTTTCGATAAATTTATTTTATTTATTGCTGCAAGTATAACTGGTATAAATCTATGGTTAGTTCCAGAGATGTCAGGACGCTGACCTGTAAAGATACCTGGTTTTTAAAACTATTCATGACTAACTTGATTGATTTGAACGTCCAGGAATGCGGGAGCATCATTTCTAACCACTTAGCTGATGAAGCTTCACATTAGAAGTGGAATGCATCTCTTCAGTAAAAGTGAGTGTGAATAATATAAATAGAAATACAGTGTCAGTTTTGATATTAAATTATTCTAGCCAATTGATGTTTTTCTAGCGTTTTCAATAACTGGGCTTCCTGAGCAAAGAAGTTCAAATTCCTTATGAGTGCTGAATATTGGATTTAGAAGTGTATTAAGAAACGTTTTTGAGATTTTCAACAAAATATGTGTGAGTTTTGTCATCGTTTTTTTCAGCATTCTTGAGAACTATGCCAAAAAAGTTAAAATTCCGTATACATTCTCAGTTATGGATCTAAATCATACTGATGGAAGTTTTTCGTTGAATTCGTCTGAATTTTATGTTTTCTCAGCCTTTTTCAGCGTTCTCATGTATTAGGAGGCCAACAAAGTTAAAATCTTAGTGAAAAATTCAAAATTTCTGTCCTCATATTATCAATCAATTATTATTGTGAAAGCTCGCTTTTAGCATTGTGTATGGTATTTGAATCAAATTTGTAGAATGTTTAGGAAAAATTAGGTAATTCAGCAATTCTGATTAATTCTTCTGTAATTTTTCGCATGACGGTATTCTCTGGGATTAATCTAATATTAAAAATGACACTGCATTTCTATTTAAATTATGATTTTTACTCACTTATACTAAATAATTTTGAATAAGGCATAGATTTGTAAAAAAACGTTTCTATTCTATTTTTTTTGTTTGGGTAAGATAAACTGTTCAGTATTCCCTCAAATCTTTATAATATTTTAATATTTAACTTTATTTATTTATCTTGATGTTTTCCGGACAAATGATTTCTTGAAAGACATGAGTAACATTTTCTGGCCTCTGCTTAAAATTGGTCTGAGTTTTGTGAAACTCAAAATGACCTCAGAAAATTTTACAGTTTTTCCAAAATAATGGCCAAACCTCAGCTAGGAGTTTTGGGAACTTTTATTTTGTTACTCAGTACTGGCAGGTGCCTGGTTCATTGAATCTTAATTCCTATAACGTTTTCTTCTTCTCCCTCTTTCTTTTCTCGTTCTTCTTTTCCTTGTTCATCTTCTTCTTTTTCTTCTTCTCATCTTCTTCTTCTTCTCCATTTTCTTCATCATCTTCTCCTTCAATCGATTTGAGATCGGTCGGTCTAAACTTGTCAATCTATCAAAACTTGTCATCTATCAATAAAATGCATTCCGTTTTTTTTTTTTTTGTAACTTGGAGTGCTATAGTAGCCTATTAAATACAGAGGACAGCATCAAGACGTTCATAAATCAAGATGTTTTTCTTGTCATGCAGCCTATCTCAACTTTCAGCCGTGTTAGAATTTTTTTACTTACTTTCTGCTAATTCACTTAGATATAATGTCCACATATTACTGTGTAAATCTATTACTTTTTTTAAAGAAATCGGTGTGTGTATATTAAACTTACTGGACCATTTGTGAAGAATAGCCATAAGTTTTTTCCCATTTCATGCCTATTTCCAAAGTGATAACTCCGCTTTCAAGAACTGTTATTTTATGAATTCTCTTTTTGTCCAATTCATAAATTATATCTGGACCATTAGAATGTTGCCTATTTAGAAACAAAGTATTAATGTTCCAATCACAAATAAGTAGCCTATTAATTTCTCTGATTATTTTGATTAATAGTTTATTAAAAAATTTCATCAATCGTCAATCAACATAGGAAGTATTTACCTCAAATTCCACAGTTTTCTAATCTATGATAACATTTTTTCTCTGAAATGCATTGATGATAACATAATATATAATTCAATAATGGAAAAATAAAGAACATAAACTGTGAAAAAGTAACATTTTCATGTTAACAGTAAAACTGTTAGTGGGAAACAAGTTTCAGATAAATTGCGCTGCGGTGGGACCACCTTGTTTGTCATCAGCACTCCCAATAATAATAATTTTAGTAATAAGGAAAAAAAATATATACACAGGAAAAAATGCTTCATTCTATCATCCGTATATTGGCTAATGCACTAAAAGTTTTACAATTTTCCAAACAGTAACTCACTGGATCACTCTGAAAATTATGTGCATCTTCTCTTAAAGCTACTCTATAATATGTTTTCTTTTTGATCTGGATATAAATAAATAAAATTTTCAAATTGCAAACACGTTCATCATCGCTCTTTTATATTAGATTGATAGATTCTATAATAATTGACAGAGCATTGGCTTTGTGTTACTTTACAGCAACCTTATTTTGTGACAAACTGAGGGTTGAAAAATTGTGAGAGGGATTTTTCTGGTACTTATTAGGTTATACTTAGAAGCAATATTAAATAAAATGATGAAGAATTAAGAAAAACAATAATAATCTAGGCATTAATGGATTATTTCAAAATCCATATCAATTTTCTTTATTTATACTAAGTATCTGAAGAGTGTGATTTCAAGAGGCATAGTTAATAAACATTCTTTGTTGAAGGACCCCCAAACGTCCTCATCAAACTTCACACACCCCTTTAGGCATACTCCCCCCACCATCAATAAATAATTGCTGATGGCGCTATTAGTTAGTATAGTTAGTATTAGCTATTATAGCTTACATTCATTAATGTATTAGATATAGTTAATACTAATTATTATTTATTTATTTTGTTGCAATCAATAGACATTTGAATTCAAAATAACATACAGATTTGTTCCATGCATGGGCAGAGTGCCTGTGAGCAGGAAAAAGTAGCAATCTTATTTAATAGGTACACTTGGGGAAGTGATAGCCGTGAGCCGTAGCAGATATCTGTTCAATCAGAGAGATAAGCTGCGTTCTCGTAGGTCCTGTTCGTAACGGTGACCGATTAGATTGGCCAGCAAAAAAGACACTGTTCTCTGCTGTAAAATCACTTCCCGGTGGTTCAGAACCCACCTGAAACTGTAGGCCCAATTTCATAAATCACCATCATCCAACTCATTACCCACGCACATGTCTCAGACCTATGTTGGTTTCATCCTAAAAAAAGACTTTGAATTTTATTTAAAAATGATACAAAACAAAAAATGTCAAATAGGTATTAGGTTATTATAGTAGGTATCGCCAGTTATTATTTATTAGGGGGATGCATACCTAAAGGGGGTGAAGATTGTTGGGAGCCCTTCAACAAAGAATGTTTACTGAAAACTACGCCTCTTAAAATTACACTTTTCAGACCATATAATACTTGTACTGAAGGTTGATGAGAGCTCAGTGTCGCACAATGCTTTTCTAACCCATGCACACACCTCATTTGTCAATAAAATTATTTATGAATTTGTAATATTTTTCATTAAAGATTTCTGAATTTCCTCTTACTCAAAAGCTTTGGTACCCAGGAATTCGAGATCTGTTACATCGACAGTTCCACTTATTATCCTCTCTACTGTTGAATGTAGAGGAACCAAAGCTGCTCCTTCTGCAGAAAAATTAAGAATAAGAATTATATTGAGCTGCTTGCAAAACAGAGAAAAGGAGAATAATTAAAAGGAAAAGAAACAAAGAAGAAAAACAAGGCAAATTCCACACACATAGATTTTCGAACGCTCTTAACCGTTAGATAACAAATCAACTTTTGGTTTTTTAAAAATCTTTTATTTTGTAGAATGCTTGAAACTACACTTTTAACCAAATAAGTTCTAGATAAAAAGATTTAGTTGCACACCTATTACCTGTAATAATATGGTATTATACTATTAATAAGACCTGATTCATGATGAAATGCCTCAACAACATACTATGATACTTCCAAACAGAAGCTTAAATTAAAGGATAAGTTACCAAAGGATAAGTTATCAGGGTTAATGTGTAGGGTAAACTTACACAGTCTGAGTTTAAATTTGATACAATACCGTAATAACCCACACAGCACAAGAATATCCCTGGCATATCCTGAGAATGTCCCATAGGGATGACAGGAATATCCTGAGGAGATCCCGTTGTGGGATATGAATATCCTCAGGATGTCCCTAGCACATGTGAATGTCCGCCAATATCCCTATCCTGGGGATATCTCTCTAGGATATTCTGGGGATATCTCTCTAGGATATTCTGGGGAAATCTATCTAGGATATTCTGGGGATATCTGTCTAGGATATTCTGGAGATATCTCTCTAGGATATTCTGGGGAAATCACTCTAGGATATTCTGGGGATATCTCTCTAGGATATCCTGGGATATGCCAAAGTTGTCCTGAGGATATCATCTGGTCACACCTCCAGGATATACTAGTGATATCCCTTTAAGTATATTCTATCATATCCCAAGGATGACCTAAGAAAATCATGTGAGCACCCCATCAGGATATTCTAGCAATACACTTCTAGAATATCCAAGGGATATAGGACACGTTTCAAGAACTTTAATCAGAGTTTGAAGTTATTTAATATATATAGTGTTAATAAAGGTGATAGGAAATCCAAAAATGCAGCATATATGCAGGTGCAAGCCACAGATTAATGATTTATCTAGTGAAGTTGATTATAACTTTATAATAATGGCCGGTTTGGTTTGTCTTATTAATTTACTGAAATTATACAACATTTTATGTAGAAAACCGAATTAAGTGAATAAATGAAACTTTTGTGTCTTGATTTACAAAAATAATTTATTGCAATAATTTGTTTCAAATCTTCCAGAAAAATTATTCATTTAATAGAATTTATAGAAAATTAAAATTTATTTTTCCTCTAGAATAAAAAATATATATTAATAAAAAATAATTGATCATCATCCGTAATGGGCGCTTCTGTTGCACCCATCATCCCCAAATATCCTCGGTCGCAGGCCATTTGTTTTCTGGAAAAATAATAATAGATTGAAAAACAATAATGTAACTGCCTATTAACATTGACACTTTAAAATTTGTAAACATATGTAAATAACAATCATAATAGTGCAGTGTTAACAAAGGTCTGTTTTGATTAATAGAAATCATATACAAATTTGAAAACAATAATATCTACCAAGCCAGTCCAGAGACATGCGCATGCACAGAACACTGTTGCTAATAAAAGTGATCTAAAAAATCTTCTGAACAAGCTGCTCAGAATTCGGATACTGCAATGAAGCATTGTTGTCATAAATGCTGGCATGTAATATGATTTATGTTTTGCAGAAATCTCATTACCATCACATTACGAAAACAAAAACAAAAAAAGATTATAAAATTAATAGTTGTTATACTATAAAATGATATATGAATGAATAATTCATATTGAATTAATGAGTATATATTGTCAGGTCACTATCAAAATGCAAATAACAGCAGGTCATTGGTTTTAAGGAATCAAAGATCAACATGGGAAATTTGAGTTTAGAAAATGTTTACTGACAACAGTGTTTTTTGCATGCGCAGTCATCTGGAACAGGTTTAATAAATATGACTTTATGCTGATATTATCCAGGTCTAATTGTATTTACATAAATATAACTTTATGCTGATATTATCCAGGTCTAATTGAAAAACATTTAAAAACAATTATTTATGGAAATGAATATTTTTTATATTATATAAATACAATCAAAAAAAGCTATTTTATTTAATATAAACAGCTAAGTACCCGGAACCAAACATATGTAAGCACTTGAACAATTCTCCACAAAACTACTTGTGTGCGCAGATGACCATGCTGATGTGTTGAAATTCCGTTAAACAGCGATCGCCGCCACTCATAAGGCACGCACCACTTTAAAGACAATTGAGCGTCCATGTGGTGTCTGGCCTAATGTGCCCTTTTGCTACACCTTGCGAGGGCGAACCCCATTTTAAATTTTAAATCCAGAAAACACAATTATTCATCAGCATGATGCAATGAACCAGATAAGTATAGTCTACTGATGTAACTTTTAAGCCATATATTCACAGTTACATTTCCCACATTTAAAACTTTCTCTATTGTTCAAGTGATCGAGTTAAGTGAATTCAAGAGCAGAGTGAGTTTGCTATTATGAAGTGATCCATATAGAGTGGGATTATAATATTTCAATATTTTGTCTGAGCTTTCAAGGTGGATCAAAATCACTATAACATCAATTACATATTTAGAGCATCAACTTACTTTATATTATAAACTTAAAAAACACTTTTGAATGGAAATTGACTCACGTTATGGCGTGACGGCCGTTTCGCTCTGTTGTCTAGAGCATCATCAGACGACCCAAAGTACACTCACGTACTCACTCACAGTGTACTGTGGGTCGTCTGATGATGCTCTAGACAACAGAGCGAAACAGCCGTCACGCCATAACGTGAGTCAATTTCCATTCAAAAGTGTTTTTTAAGTTTATAATACATATTAGTGGAAACATGATGGATCTTCAACATCATCAACTTACTTTGTTTCTCTATCCTTTCTCTCCTTAGCCTTTGATAGCCCTTTCTTTATGGTCATCTCCATCGCAGCGTTTGTTGCATTTTTAACTGTTACCCATACAATCTAAAAGCCAAAATAAAAAAGAATAGTAAAAAATAAAATAAAAATGTTCTATTGAAACAATAGAATGTTATCAAAATTTATAAATGGTAATGATGACTTATGAACAGAGTAACAAATTTTTATCACTCTCCACATGCATTCCAGTAATAATTTCAGCCATTTGAATGACTCTAGTAAATACTCAGTGTTGAAAAAATGTTTTTCCCTTTAGCGCCAAACCAGCTATCACTGCAAACTTCATTGCTTATTTAGATAAGGCTCAAAATCCAAATTTTTTATTCAGCCATTAATAATAATAATATCGTGTGACCTGGCTGGCTCAGGTCTGGTGTCAGAGTTATCAGGTCGCACCTGAATAAGTTCAGGGCCTCTGACGTGACTTAACGACTGTTTTTAGGCAGCCGGGACCGACAGCTTAACGTGTCCTCCGAAACACGGGAGTGGCCCGAGGTAAAATCTTTCGGTCAGAACTGGGATTGAACCCGGGACCTTTGGGCTAGCAAACCAGCACTGAACCCACTCGGCTACGGCCACTCCATTCAGCCATTGAACATATAAATGTAATAGGTCATGTAAAAATCAATATCACAAAAATCAAGTTACAGGAGCATTAGCAACATTCAAAAATACCACAAGCATATAAAGCATAAATTCGCAAGCATACAAAGTACAAAATCACACAAGCAATAATACAATCCCAATTTTACAATCATATAAAAGCACAAATCATATCATACAAAAGCATAATCATAAGTCATGCCCAATAGTAGAGGCGAATTGATTGGCTGGATGTGAAGGGATTGGATATTGAGAGTAATTGGCAGAAGATTGTACAATATATTTTGTTTCATGTTCATGCCACATAATTTAGTGAACAATTTAATATCAAAGCTGACACCATATTTCAGATATATATTTTTCACTCACCTTTACTAGAGATACTGGAGGGTTGCATTTCACTTCTAAAGAGAAGCTTTGTCAGCAGTCTGATGTCATGGAAAACATCACAGATTATTTAGTGAATTCTTTCACCTGCAAATAAATTAAAACTGGAAATTATGAAATTCAAATGTTACCTCATGAATGAGATAGGCTAAAGCACCAAACCATATTGTTAATAAATTGAAGTGGTTCTAATCTGTGGAAATTTGATACTGGGGAAGTGATATGGAAGCCGTGTGGCGTGGCTTGTATCTGTTCAGATAAGATAAGCACCTCAAGCCCCCCCCCCCCTCACTCTAAGTACCTGCATGGAACTTATTATTAATATTATTATATAGGCCACTGCACTGCTAATTATTAATACTGCTATGAGAAGACTTTTATAATAATGACCAGATTTTAGAAAGTCTTGAAGTGAATCAACCTAATTGGCAGAATTCAAAAGAGTTAGCCTAGGCCAAACCCATGTTAGGTACGGTGATTCAATAATAAATAAGAGTAGGAAAATAGTTACTGTACTCAGTATTTACCTATATAAGCTATCATCATAGAAAATTTTCGTAGGTTTCAATCAACTTTATAAATCACATAATATTAGAAATTCCAACCTTACACATAGCCTAAATTGTATCTAGGCAAGAGATCCACATTGCATTCCATGTCTAGCTAAAATTAAACAAAGTAGAGGATAGTAATGTTTGCACTTACCTAGAAATGTTACGGTTGTAGTCTCGTTGACGATTGAACAACAAATTAGGCTACAAGTTTTCTTGATAAAAATCTATAATAAATAATTAACAAACCAAAAACAATCAGCAAGCAGCGATTTGACGCCCGAGTCAGAAAACGATTTTTCCCACAAAATTATCGAACTCACTCAAGATGACAATCTAACAAACGTACAGTAATTAATTCATTACTAACAAATTAATTGGCTTACTGTTACTGCACCTATATTCTCTTAAATAAAATAGTTTTATATTTACTCTGATTCATTTTTCTTCTATATATTAAATAATATTAACTAAGTTAATTGTATTTGTGATAATTACAATCACATCTAGCAGGAATATAAAGTTCAAGTTTGGCAATACTGCTGAGATATTAATGGGATATGCTGAGAATATTCCTAGGATATGACCGTTGAAATGATGAAAGATACGTTATAGATTTCCTACGCATGTCCCTAGGATATGACCGTCACATGACAAATTAATGCAATATTTAATGTTTGAATTCTTATTTGACCAATTTCCTTATTAACAAGGTGAAATTAAGATTGTATGGTCATTTTCTACATTACTGTAAACCTTAAACGTTCATGTTGAGATTTTTCTTTTTCAATATCCTGAGGATATCCTAAAGATATCCCAAAATGCCATGTCCCTGTGGGATATTTGGGGATCAGTGTGGGATATCCTGAGGATATTCTGTACTATGTGGGAAATGTTGTAAAAAAATTAAGTTCAACCCATATTAATGTTTTATCTCATGTTAAATATCACTCAGTGCTTTGGAATTTTTCTTATCGCTTTTGTGAAACTTCCAAATCTCCCACCTGCATCAGCTGTTTGTATATTATGGTGTCTGATTTTCTATCACTTGTATGTGATGGCACAATTTTATTTTGCCATATGATTAAAAACTGTTGACTTTTATCAGCTGCTCCTTTAAACTGTTTGGCCAGCAAGTTCAGTAGGTTAGGTCTATAAAATGGATAAATTAATAATAATTATTAGCTACCCTATTAAAATTTATGGTCAGAAACCATCCCCAATTTAACACAACATATTCCCAAAGTTTCATGCCAATCTGTCAAGTAGTTTTGAAGTCTATAGGGAACATACATACATACTGTGACGATACTTTTTGGATAGCTGGCAACCACCAAAATCTTTACACAATTGGATATGAGAAGAAGTTATTTCAAAAATATAAAGAGTTACCATACAAAAAGATTAGGAGGATTATTTTTAAAACTGGCGCCACTACCGTTACAAATTCGCCAATTAAGTCAGCTGTTTCGGCAGGACCATCGATAATACCAGATACAGTCATACCGGCGATAATAGCGATAGCTTCGATACTATCGAAACTACACGTGATAAATGGCAATAAATTATATTTAGGCAACTTCAAATGTTATTTTAAAGTAGGATTATGATATTTTATCATGTCAAAATGTAGCACATAGGCTACCTGGATTTCTTCCATTCTCGTGAAATTCTGTAACTTGTATAATCCGTTGTTGCTTTTAGGGTAACCTTTTTCAGGTTAGATTCACCATCACTAGTCATTATTATTGTAATTCTTTGTTGTACAGTGAAATCTATTTGCACAGTATTATTTTTTATGAATTTAAAATGTGTTAAAATGTATTTTTTATTGATTAATGGCTCAAATATGATGTTTTTGTAAAAAGCCACAGTCCAAAACCACATGGACTTATAATTATCGACTTGTTGAGTAGAACATCGAAATTTATTGTGTGAACTTTAATGTTAATTTTCTATCTTTAAATTAGTTTTTGGCGTATCTGGTTCTTTTTAAAATTATTTCCATCATTTATCACAACCCATGGAAGCAATAGTACCATTTTATTAAATTTTTTCTTTAATTTAATTCCAACCACATCGGTTGAACATCGCCAAATTTGGCGTCATATCTTTTAAATTTTGGCAAAGAGTGGGGGTAACAGTTACCACTTTCTTGAAGGACTACTGTTACAACTAGAACTTGCTCTCCAGATTCCAATGAGAAAGGACTACGTTATCCATCATATTTGTCATTTTTAGTGTTAAATGTAATTTATTTTGTGTTTAAAATTCCGGAAAGTTTATATTCGAGCAAGACTAGGATTTAATTTGAGACCAGTCCATTTAAAAATCTTAAAATCTAATTCCCTAAAAATCGCAAGAAGCAGCACTCCTCTACACCTGCGGTCAGACAAAGGCTACCTACACCACAACATTCAAGTGAGTCTTCATTTTAAGGGGCCCCAAGTGTGTGCGCGATTCATAAAAGAAGGGAAAGTTCAAATATAGGCTGTGTCAAATTGTGCCTTCTTGTGAAGTCTTGCCTTCCGCCAAGCCGAATCCCGACCACGTGCACAGTAGATTCAAAATTACAGCATATTCTCTTAAAAAGAACAACTATAAAATTTATGATGTTGAAGATCCATCTTGTTTCCACTAATATGTATTATAAACTTAAAAAACACTTTTAAATGGAAATTGACTCACGTTATGACGTGACGGCCGTTTCGCTCTGTTGTCTAGAGCATCATCAGATGACCCACAGTACACTCATTTTTGTTAAAAAAAAACTTCCACATAATTTTACCCTTATGCTTGGTGAGTTCTGGCAGTTTGTGCCATTATACTGTGTTTAGACGGAATTTTCGTGTAGCACATATTCTTTTATACTGTTCAGGCCATCAGCAGGGGGAAATTGTGGTTATCTTCCATAATTAGATGTGTTGTCAGGGTGGAGATTTGAGGGTATCTACTCGGTGTCTGGTGTGGTCCAAGGAGACATATAGCTGCACCAAGTGATACATCTATCCTCCATACCTGGTAATATTGTTGTGGAGGATTGCCGCAAAATCATCAGGCCATTGAATAGCCTTTTCCTACAGGATTTTCGTCGCACCTCTGCAGTAGCGTGTGACTGCAGGGCACACATTGAGCAGCCAAACCCAAGACTTGCGATTGGTAAGTTGATCATAGATGCAAGGCCTCATAGGAGAGATAATTTTAATTCATATTGTCTTCCCAGGTGTCCCTCAGGAAGCACGTTACAATACATACATACATACAGACAGACATTCATTTATATATATATATATAGATTGTTTGGTACCTTTTGTATTATTTTGGTTAAGTTTTATCACAACTTATAATTCATCATCGACCACACTGGTTCTTATTGGCTAGATCCAGACGTTCTGTCCATCTCCATCATTGACTTTACTCTTCCTTCAACATGATTGTCCAACTTTAATTTCCTCTCTTCAAATTTCTTCTTTTTTCATCAAGTTTAGTACTTCTACTCAATTTAGTGCAGTGTTTATGGCTAATATGATATAAGCAAGTATTGTTAGCATTCAAACCCAAACTTTCTCTTCTTATTTCACCTTTTCTACAATGTGTTAGAAAATTTGCATGATGCCTCATGGTGGCGTGTTTCAACTTTCAAGTATATTCTTGATTCTACAATACTACATGAACTTCTTTGCTTCTTCCAGTGTTACTAATGCATAATTACATTTGTGCAACTCAAACTCTTGTGCTTTCATGTCATAATCAGTTTTTTCACAGGGTCTGGTTGCAATGTGAGCTAGGTTAGAGTCAGTCTAACTTCTGTGGGAGATGCTTAATGTTTTAGGATCTCTATAATTCTCTAGCATGAGAATTCGTCTTCATCCTCTTCATTGTCATTGGGATATCACAGTGATATGCCATCATCAGAATCATGCTGCATCGATTCTTCACTCTTCTTGGAGAGATGCCTATCTGCATAGGATCTCTATGATTCTCTAAAGTGAGAACTCATCTCCATTGTCATTGGGGTATCATGGAGACATGCCCATTTACTTCTTGCTGTGCTGATTCATCATAATCACATGGATCTTCTTGGGCAAATGCCTACCAGCTAGGATCTCTGTAATTCTCTAGCATGAGAATTTGTATTCATCATCATCATTGGGATATCATGGCGATATTCCCATCCTCTCCCGCCTGCAAGGTTGTTTCTGATGACCTATATTATTTCACTGGGAAATCATATGCACCTGTAACTAGAGTTCCTTCTTCTTGGCATTCTTTTCTGCCTGAGCTCTGGTGCTCATTTCTGTCTGCAAGGCCTTTGGAGATCCTGTCACATGCCACTGCTGCCACCATCTGCGCCACTGTTCCACTTCAAGTTTGGGTCATTGTACTCAAAATCTAGTTGCTACTGCTGCCTGGAGTATACTAGGTTTAGTATTAGTAATAACTTTTTTATCTCTTACTGTATTTCTTACACAAGTTATATCAGCCTACAGCACTCACAGTGCTTCTATTTTCATTGTATGTTTCATAGGTTATCTATGAATCTACAGTGAACTTGATGCATCAATCAATTTTATTACATGTATGGCACCACCATAATTTTGTATTTTTATACACTGTTGTCAGTTTACTGTGCATAGAGCTTTCACTACCACATTGCTTCTCATAAGTTGTACATCAAAACTTACTGTGCACTTTGTGCTTCTACTGCTTTCTATTTAAGTATTTGGAATTGTCTATCAATCCACTGCATGCAAGGCACCTCTACTGTTCTGTACTTATTCTGGAGTTGTCCATCAACTCACTGCACACATGGTGCTATCTCTATTCATATTTATTTGTAGTTGTCTATCAACTTACATGCACATTGCACCCCACGATTTTGTATTTTGGAGTTGTCTATCAACTTACATGCACATTGCAACCCACGATTTTGTATTTTGGAGTTGTCCATCAACTCACTGCACACATGGTGCTATCACTCATTTGGAATAAATTGTCTATCAATAATGTGCAAGGCACCTCTACTGTATTGTTCTTATTTTGGAGTTGTCTATCAACTCATTGCATACATGGTGCTTTCATTGATTTATTGTTTGTATTTTTGTAGTTGTCTATCAACTTACCACATACTGTGCCACCACAATTTTGCATTTTATAGTTGTCTATCAACTTACCACACATTTGGTGCTCTCATTGATTTACTTATTTGGAATTGTCTAGCAATTCACCACACTACTAGGCTACTGCTTGATATTTATTTGGAGTTGTATGTCAACTCACTTTCATTGATTTATTGTACTTATTTTGTAGTTGTCCATTGACCTACCACACATTGTGCTCACACTGATTTTTCATTTTTGTAGTTGTATGTCAACTTACCATGCACATTGTACTTTCATTATTTTGTATTTTTGTACTATCAGCCTACTATGCATACTGCATTCCGTTTTTACTGTATTGTAATTCTAGAGCTGTCAATCAGCTTATTGCACTCTAGGCGCCCTCATCATTCTGTACTATTTTCAGCTGTCTTGTCAGCTTTCCGCGCATTTGCCGCCTTTATCAATTTTATTGATTTACTAGCTGTCAATCAGCTGTTTACATTTATTCAATATTATTCATCCAACTATGTCAATTATTCATATAATTACTTTTTGATACACTTGATAGAAAGTAGCTACTTTCCATAGATTTGTCTCATATGGAAAGTGCCTCTTTACCTTACTAGATCGGAAAAATCAGCTGACAAATAGGGCCTCATAGCCATACAAGATAGGAAAAAACAGATGGTGTGCAGCAATAGTATATTACATTACTAGGCTGGAAAGTAACATTTTGCCTGTCGAGCATATATGATAGTTTAAACATGAATAGGCGAGAACCAGCAAAAGTTTACAGCCGTGTAATGTACGATATTTTTTGTTCCACTTGATAGAGAGGCATGCTCCAATCAGCTGGATAATATGCGAGACATTCAAAAGCATTCAAGACAAGTGAATCAGCTGCTTTATTTAGATTCAGAATTTGATGGGCGAATTCCCAGACATAAACCAAAATAATGACAGCCTAGTGCAATCAGCTGATTAATATTCGATACATCATAACAGGTATTAAGTCATAGATAATGTAATGAGTTGACTATATCTATACATATAATATATATATGTGAGTCAACGGAAAAATCATTGCCACACTCCATATGTTTTTTCCTATCTTGTACGGCTATAAGGCCCTATTTGTCAGCTGATTTTTCTGATGTAGTATGGAAAAGAGGCACTTTCCATATGTGACAAATCTATGGAAAGTAGCTACTTTCAATCAAAATTTTTTTTTGTTACACTTATGCATCGGCTGTGCCTTGTGCATAAACTATCATATGCTCGACCGGCAAAACGTTATTTTCCAGCCTAGTAATGTAATATACTATTTTGTTACACTTGGCAGAAAGAAGCTACTTTCCATATGTGACAAATGTATGGAAAGTAGCTTCTTTCTGTCAAGTGTAACAAAAAACTTTTTCCATCGACTCACACTTTGTTACACTTGACAGAAAGAAGCTATTTTCCATACATTTGTCATGTATGGAAAGTGCCTCTTTTCCGTACTAGATCGGAAAAATCAGCTGACAAATAGGGCCTTATACTGACGTCTAGAACTCCTGCTGTCAAATCGGAACAGGAATCTTTATGGTCAATGGTGGGGGTTGCCTGATCCCGACCTTTTAAATCTATGCATGTGCGAACATTTCGCGCATGCGCAAAAGCATAGTCTGCATGAATGGAACAAAGTGGAATGGAACTGCATAACCAAACCTTTCCTAACCTGGCTAGATGTGACTGAACCACCTCTGTAAATTTGTTGTTGAAACGCAACTTACCATTTTATCGGGAGGACACCATTTGTACGACTGTCGTTTTGACCAACCTAGTAAACAGAGGTGGTTCAGTCACATCTAGCCAGGTTAGGAAAGGTTTGGTTATGCAGTTCCATTCCAGTTTCCATTCCACTTCATTCCATTCATGGAGACTACTTCCCCAATAACCCCCCTACATTGTTTCACCTATGGTGATAACAACACAAATTAATTGCCTATACAAATTATAATTAACCTCTTTGTTCATGGCATGTGACCATCCTAAAGTTGTTGTTTTTTTTTTGTTTTATACGAAAAATATATGTTTTTTATTCAAAGCTATTCTGTTACTTGGATTGAACAGTATATTGTGCAGACGACACATCAATTGAGGGGAAGTTGTTTAGTGACAACAGCTGTCCGTGGTCACTAAACAACTTCCCCTCAATTGTCGGGCAACCCCCACCATTGACCAGAAAAATTCCTGTGCTGATTTGACAACAGGAGTTCTAGACGTCAGTGGGTCTTATAGCCCTACAAGATAGGAAAAAAAAAATGGTGTGCAGTAAAAAATTTTCCATTGACTCACATATATATTATACGTATATATATATATATAGTCAACTCATTACATTACTTATTACCTATCACTCAATACCTGTCTCGAATATTATGCAGCTGATTGTATCTTGCCTTTCTATCAAGTGTAACAAAAAATATCATACATTACACAGCTGTAAACTTTTGCTGGTTCTCGCATATTCATGTTTAAACTATCATATGCTCGACTGGCAAATTGTGATTAATTGTGATTATTTTTATTTTGCATGGTTATTTACAAACTAAGCTGAGGTTAACTGGAAACCAAAGCATTGTTCTGTCTGCATAGCAACATAGTTAGTGTCACCTAGGAAACGTTTTGCATCATTATATATATATATATATATATATATATATATATAGGGCCCCCTCATCTATAGCTGCCCCAGGCCCCCAACTATGTCAGTACACCACTGCCACCTGGTGTCACAGTCATTATTCATTTATCCTATTTATCATACTCTACCAGAGGTTGGGTGTTTATCATTTTGACAAGGAGTTTGTTCACAATGATTCACAAACTTTAAAAACCACACCTTATTCAATTTTCAATTTCAATTCAGTTAATACAGACCTCTATTTCACCATGAGTGTAATACAACATCTCACATGAACATTGAGTGTGGATATCACATTATTATTATTTTTATTATTATTTATTTATTTATTTAGGCGATGAAACTCCCATAAAGGAAGATGCTAAGCAATGATAACTTGCTGTTCTTTTCCCCTTTTTTCTTGCCAGTATTGCCTCATTATTTGGCTGAATTCTTGTTTCCTTTCATCAGACCATTTGGGTAAGTATTGTTTTGGTTTGTCTGGCTCTGCTTCAACCTCCCATTTGTTTACCTTGCTTCTGAAAATGTTTCTATTTAGGATTTCTTCTTGTTTTATGTCTGCTTTTTGGAGATCTTTCTGTGTTTGTATTACCCAATTAGTTGTGCTTTTCAGTGCTGTTGTTATGTTGTGTATCTTTTTTGTCAGTCTTGTTGCTGGTAATCTTTGAATGTGCCCATAAAACTTTAGCCTTCTTCTCTTTATGTCTATTTCAATGTTTGAGTGTTTTTCTGTTGTCTTCCTCATTTGTAGTTTGTATTCTTTTCTGTTTTTCTCGGGCCTAGTATCTTCTGAATGATTTTCCTTACTTCTTTCTTTAGTTCCTCTAACTGTCCCTTTATGTTAAGTGCTAGTGTTTCACTTGCATATAATGCCATTGGTTCAATTGATGTTTTTTTTTTTTTTTTGAGGATGAAACCTACATCGGTCTTAGACCTGTGCGTGGGTAATGAGTTGGATGATGGTGATTGATGAGTTGAACTTACAGTTTTAGGTGGGTTCTGAAACACTGGTGAGTGATTTTACAGCAGAGAACAGTGTCTTTTTTGCTGGCCAATCTAATCGTTCACTGTTACAAACAGGTCCTACAAGAATGCAGCTTATCTGATTGAACAGATACCTGCTACGGCTTGCAACTATCACTTCCCCTGTCTTGTAGTGTCAGATTTTTGTGTTGATTGATATTGATTTTTTTTTTTTTTTTGTAGATTACGTCTTGGAGACTCCAGTTAAGGAGTATAAGACAAGTCAGATCAACAATATTATACACTAGATACCATAATTACTTCAATTAGTTGAGGTGAGGCTTAATTTTGATGTGAAAGGAATGCTTGTACACTATAAAAAGCTTTATCAACTAAATATTTCTTCAATTGATTTTTAAATATTTCTATATTTTCAAGACTCTTCAAAAACTGCGGTAGCTTGTTGTAGAATTTCCTACCAATATAACTAGGTTTTTGTTTGAATAGGCTACTATTGTGACTCACCAAGTGATAATCTCCTCGGCTTCTTGTATTATAATCATGTACATCAAGATTTTGGTTAATATCATTCGTTTTTACATATAAAGTAGCTTCATACACATATAAGCAGGGTACAGTTAGGAGACCAAGTCTCTTGAACAACGGCCTACATGAATCTAATCTATTTACTCTTTCTATACACCTAACCGCTTTCTTTTGGATCTTAAACACCCTATCAAGATTTTGTTTTGATGAATTACCCCATACTAAGATAGCATACCTAATATGTGACAGTAAGAGCCCATGGTAAGCTGTAAAAAGTAACTTTTTGTCATTCAATCTAGCGAGCTGTCGCAGGACAAATACCCCAGATGAAATTTTACTACATATTTTCTCAATGTATGGAGTCCAGGTCAATCGTCTATCCAACGTAACTCCTAGAAATGCAATTTTTTCTTCCTGGTCTAATTGATTATCGTTTACAAACACGTTTATAGCCCTATCTTCATTTAAATTATGTTTGTTTTTGAATTGAAGGTATTGGCATTTTTTACTATTTATAGTTAATTTCAACTGGTTTAAAAATTGGACAATGGACTGCACACCTATATGGGCACTTATTTCTAAATTATCTAGAATGGAATTGCTGAAAATGAGTGATGTATCATCAGCAAATAAGAGGGCTCTACCACTAATTAATTCTTTAGGTAAACGGTTGACATATAACAAAAAAAGCAATGGACCTAGTATTGACCCCTGAGGCACTCCAGCTTGCACCTCTAATTTATTAGATTTATTCTTTACTATACTATTACCAACTACTGTAGTTAGTTCTACACATTGTTTTCTCCCAATAAGATATGATTCAAACCATTTCAGTTCAACCCCATTTACACCTACATTTTGCAGTATTTCCAATAAAGTTCTATGATTAACACAATCAAATGCCTTTGACAGATCTAAGAAGATTGCAGTAGCTTTATCACCTGAATCTATTATATCTATTAGTTTTTCAACTAGAGAAACTATGGCTGTTTTTGTTGATCTCCCTCTCTGGAAGCCATGCTGTTCATCACAGATAAAGTTAGCTTCTTGAAGGTGCAGAAGTAACCTATTTAGAACTACTCTTTCAAAAATTTTACTTATTACATTTAAAATACTAATGGGCCTATAGTTTTCTACCTTTTCTCTATCGCCACTTTTGAAGATTGGCAAGATCTTCCCCTCTTTTAAATTATCTGGAAAAACACCTTGTTCTAATGAATGATTGATCAGATGAATCAAAGGGTCTAACAATTGATCTTTACATTCTTTCAGAATTTTACTGGATACCCCATCCATTCCTACAGTTTTTTTATTATTTAAACTATCAATGATATTTGACAACTCGTCTTGGCATACTGGGTGGAATTTTAATTCGTTCTGAATCCCCTCAGTATTCCTCATGTTTGCATCACTAATACCTGTATTAAGAGATTTTTGAAGATCCTTAGCAACCAGTTGATAATATCTGTTAAAGAAATTACAAATGTCTACACTATCATCAATATATTTTTTATTTTCGTTAATTATTCTGGGGACACTAGTATAAGCATCTACATGAGCTACTTGCCTATTTTTGTTTATTACATCCCACACTGCTGTGTTAAAGTACACACTATTATTCAAAATTTCAGCTGTTTTCTTACATTTCGCTCTTTTCACTTTTTTCATATAGTTTTTCTTTAGAGCTTTGTAATTATCTTCACTTAACATATTTCTAGATAGTTTGAATTCATCATATGCATCTTTAACCCTATTTCTTTCTGCAAGGATATCATCAGTTATCCACTCTTCAATCTTGTCTAATTTGTTCTTTACAGGGACTTTTTTAACTGGACAACTCATAGTAATATGAAACCTTAAAATATTAATGAAACTATCATATTTGTCATTTAAACTATTGCTATTGTAAACCCTACTCCAGTTTTCTTGTAGCAGATTCTGCTTCAAACAATCGATATTCCCCTGTTCACATTGTTGAATTTCTTTCATTACTCTACTCTTTTTAATTGATTTATGACCTTGCAACCCCACCTCTAAGATTTGATAGTCATGATCAGATAGTTCCGAGCCGCCTAATCTTGTTTTAGAGTAATCTATATTAGTAAGGATGTTATCAATTATTGTTTTTGATGTTCTTGTGACTCTGGTATATTCATGAACTTTTATTTCCAAGTTATTCATGCATATAATATCCTTTAAATCTTCTGTCATTTTATTCTGTGTTGCAAAGTCTGTATTGAAATCTCCCGCTACAATAACGTTTGTAAAACGAGTAGTAGTAATCTCTAAAAGCCTATTGAATAGTTCACAAAAATTGTTCCATTCCCCATTTGGTGACCTGTAAATACCTAACACCGCTACTTCGAAATTATTGTCGATTTTTACTCTCAAACCAGTAACTTCTAAATCCATTTCCACAGCAAATTTCTCTACATATTCTAAATTAAATGTTTGCATATTCTTAGCATTTTTAGTGAAGATAGCTACTCCCCCACTTCGATGAGATGTCCTGCAATACGACGTTTTCAATGAATAGTTTGGAATATTAAGTTGTGACAATTCATCTTCTTTTAAACCATGCTCTGTGAAAATAGCTATATCAGGAGCCTCTTCTTTGAAAAATACTTCGATTCTATCTATTTTGTTACGAATGTATTGAATATTCTGATGGAACACAGTGAGAACCGGTACTTCCCTATCATCCCTTATTACTTTATCGTTGCTTTTGCATATTGAAGTAGATTTACTTAATCTCTTAGAATCTTGAGAGCCTATCAGATTGCTACAAGAGTTCCTTCCACTAATGCTATCCTGATTTTTTGATCGATTAACGTCTTTTAATACAATTGAAGATATGAATTTATCATCTGAAACTAGTTTCCCTTCCCGGTTTTGAGCCACTTTACTAAAAAAGGTTCGTTAGATGATTGTTTAGGAGAATTATTGACAGTAGATTGCAAACGACTTTCAATCAGCTCTGCCAGCCTATTACAAAATATTACTTTGCCAGATTGATTTAGATGTAGACCATGATTAGTGAAGTTTTGTTTTTTCAGCCTTTCATTTAGAAAACAAATCCCCAACTGCTTAGAATTCTTATTTTTTAGGCTGTTGATTGTATTATGAATTGATTTATTTGTTGACTTAATGGCTTCATTCAGCTCTGGCCTATCAAACCTATACGGAATTGTACTTATTATTACATTAGTTTTTTGGCTGAGTGGCACAATCTCTTTAATTTTTTCATTTATTTCAGGAAGATGTTTTAGATTAGGTTCATTTATATTGTTTGAGCCACCCAGTACTATTAGAAAATCGTTCTTACCAAAATCTTTAGTTTGTTCCTGTGCTGACTCTACGATTGCGTTTATAGGGGCACTTGGTTTGAAAAAGCTCTGAACTTCATACTTATTTTTTAATCTTTTATTTAGTAGGTCACTACAGTCTCGTCCATGACTGGATGTCAAGAGCAGTACTCTACCTTTCCTATCGTTATTTGCCCTTACTTTAGTTTTGGTTGCTGTTTGCAAAACCTGACTATACGTTTTTGTTTGACCATTTCTATTTATTTTTTCCCCATTTGATTTAGGTTCTACTTTTTTTGTATTGATCAGAGGTTCAGATCTTACATTAGCCAAGTTTATTTTTGATTTTAATATTTCGATTTCCTCTGACATAGACCTACATTGACTCGTGAGATTTAGTATTTCAGTTTTATGGTCTTCCTGCTGCAATTTTACAATAACTTCCAGAGATTTTATGTGATCCACTAACCCTATTCGTTCTTCCTCAGAATTTTTTAGTGATGTTTCTAATTTTGTTTTCAATTTGGTGTGATCACTCAATAGTTTAGCAACCTTTTCTTCTACATCTACAGTAGCTTTAAGAGCTGTTGGAGATTTTTTCGTTAATAATTGCTGAGATCGCGTAGCTACTTGAGTTTTAGTTGAACAATTAGATTTAGATGCCTTGTTTGGACTCATTTTCCTAGCTAAAAATTGTTTTCAATTGATTTTAGTTAAATGTTTAATGAAATATTACTTAATTTATTACAATTGTCAACTTGAGACTATTTAATTACAAGAAAATTTATCAATATCGGTACACCTAACCTCGAAAATAGAATTTGACTTTTTATTTAAATACTTTAACTTATATTAGACAAGTTAATGATGTAAATTATTAAGATATTATAAATACTAATAATAATAAACAAAAATACTACTTATCCGTTCGAATTAAAATTCTATGCTTCAAAATTCGCAGAGCCTGTTCAGACAACGTATGCACAGTACCACTGCTACCTCGATATCTTGTTGTAGATGTTTTGTGTTATTGCTAGTGCTCTTTTGGATTTTTGTATTCTTGCATTCTGTGCTTCCTTTCCAATCCAGTTGGCTCCATTATTTCTCCTAGGTATTTAAAATGATTGATTCTATTTATTCTCCCATATTTTGTTTTCAATTCTGTTGTGTTCGTTTTTGTTGCAAAAAAATTGTGGTTTTTCAAAGGAATTCTGTAGTCCCACTTTCTCTGCACATTCCTTGAGTGTTTCTATCTGTTCAATTGCTTTATTTGGGCTTGTTGTTATGATTGCTAGGTTTTCTGCAAAGACCAGGTAGGGTATGTCAACTGTTTTTTCCCTCTTCCCAGATGTATTTGGTTCCACTTTGATATCTTCTTAAGCTCCTTCTCCCACTCTCTCATCACTTTATTCAGTCCTATGTTGAACAGTAGTGGTGAAAGTCCATTACCTTGCCTCACCCCAGTTTTTATTTCAAATTCTCTTGAAATTTCACTCACAAACTCTACTTTGGATTGTGTGCCTGTTAGTGTTTGTTCAATTAGTCTTCTTGTTTTGTCATCTAGTCCATATTCCTCTAGTGTGTTGAAGAGTGATTGTCTGTCAATAGAGTCATATGTCTTCCTGAAGTCGACAAATGTGCAAGTGATTAGTTGCATTCTTAGTGCTTTAACTTTAAGTATGGTTTTAAGATTGTGAATTTGTTCTGGACATGATCTATTTGGTCCAAAAGCTGCTTGAAATTCTGCTATTTTTGGCTCCAATTGTTCTTGTTGGATGCATGATGGATTTAGGATCTTGTATGCTACTGGAAGTAGTGAGATACCTCTGTAATTGTTTACATCTGTTGTGTTACCTTTTTTGTGTAATGGGTGGATGAGTGCTGTTTTCAATTCAGTTGGTATAATTTCTGTTGTCCAAATGCTTTGTATGATTTCTGTCAGTTCTTGTAGTGATTCTGGTCCAAGACTTTTTAACAATTCAGCCACAATTCCATCTTCTCCTTTCTCCATCTTCATCTTTGATAGAGGAAATCTTTGGAAATCTTTCTGCTGGTTGTGGACAGTTCAGAAGCTCTTCAAAATACTTTGCAAGTTCTTGACAGTTCTCTTCATCGGTCAGAGCTAATTTGCCATTAGCTTTTCTGAAACAAAGGTTTTGTGTGCTATACCCTTTGAGCTGATTAGCAGATGTCTTGTAGAACTCATGAGTGTTGTGATTTCTGAAATTTTCCTTTATTGAATTTAGTTGTTCATAATTGTATTTTCTTTTGGTTTGTTGAATGACTTTGTTTGCCAGTTGTCTTGTTTTCAGCATTTGCTCATGTGTGTTGTTTGTTTTGTGGGAGTTGTATGTTTGGTATGCCTTTCTTTTGATTTCTAGTGCATGTTCACAGTCTTCATTCCACCATGAGTGTTTGGGTTATTTTGTCAGTGGTATCATTTGTCTGTTGTGTCTTCTTGGTGTGAGCTTGATTTTGATGTGTGTGAGGTAATGGGCTGAGTCTATGTTGGCTCCTCTTCTCACTTGTATGTCATGAATCTCTCTTTGGTTATTGTATGAAATTGCAACATGGTCTATTTGAAATTATACCAGTAAGTATACTGGTGATCTCCATGTTTTCTGCTTCTTTGGTGCCTTCATCAAGGAAGTTGACATTACTTTCAGGTTGAATTGTTTGCAGATATCAATCAGTCTTATTCCATTTTTGTTTGTATGTTTGTGTGCTGAAAAATCCCGCACTGTTTTTTGGTATCTTCATTCTCTACCAATTTGTGCATTAAAATCCCCTAGCAGTATTAAGACATCATCCCTAGGTATTTTTGCCATTGTTTCTCAATATTTTCCCAGTATTTGTCAGTTTTTTGTGGTTCTTTTCTGTTGACTTCATTTGTTGGTGCATGTACCTTAATCAGTGTGTAGTGTTTGTTCTTGTGTTTCAGTCTCATTTTCATTAACTTCCCATTGATTGGGTTCACATCCTTGATCGGAGTCGGCATAGCAGAGTTGGCTTATTGCTGGTCTGATAAGCCAAAGGTCCTGGGTTCGATCCCAGTTGAGTACAAGATATTTTTCTCGAGCCACTCCCATGTTTCGGAGGACATGTTAAGCCGTCGGTCCCGGTTGCATATAAAAAAAGCAGTTAAAAAATAAATGGCGAGGTGGAACTACCTGTAAGGGTCTCCCCACCATGAAAAGCCATACAAATTTACTTTTACATCCTTGATTGAGTCTACCATTGTTTTTTCAACCATAAATGCTACTCCTAATGCTGGTGTATTTTTTCCAACTTTTTCTGTGATTTTACTTTTGAAAATTCTAAATCCATTGTATTCAGTTGTTTCTGAGTCCGTATATCTTGTCTCTTGTAGTGCAATGATTATTATCTTTTGTTTTTTGAGTTCTGTTGTGAGATTATGTAGTTTTCCTGTTTATATGTTAAATGTACCAAAATATGTGTGTGTTTTCCATGATGATTTTCCAGAAAGGTCCGATTTGCTCACTTGAGCAGGTCATGCTCCCCAGAATCCGAATGCATGGTTGCTGTCTTGAGATGGGTGGATTGACCACCTGGGGTAATATTGTAATTACTTGTATGAGTCATATTGCTTGTGATTGGGGTCTAGCTTTGCTAGTTTGTTAGAACCAGGGATTCTCAGTTCCTGGAGCTTGATTTCAGCTGCACTTAGCCTAGTGTACAGACGCTGACCTACTAGCTGAGTGATGAACTGCAGATGCTAGCAGGATTTGTTGGTTTTAGTCCACCCTGGGTATTTAATTTCCCTGAAACCACCTATATCTAGGAGGCATTCCCCTATCTGCCACCTGGGGAGGCGCCTGCTAGGAGACCAACTCCAACTCCCACGAGTATTATTTTTATTATTAATATTATTATTATTTAGGACTATGTAGCCAATATCACAACCTAATTGGCTGGTAGTAAGTGATTCATATGGGTCATTGACCAAGTATGAATTTACTATATTTCAAAGAAAGTTTTGTTCTCTAAAACTGATGTGCTCCAATGTTCAGAATATTACTATTTTTACTTTTACTATTACTATTCTTACTACCTTTTTCCCTTTAATAATATTGTTTTTTCCTTCAAATATTTATAAGTTTACTTTTTCTTGCCATTTTATTGATTTCCCCATTACACTCTCTTATCCATTTGCAATTTTTCCAACTTATCTTGTCTTTTTGCAGTTTTTTCCTCTTTTCTTATTGAATAAATGAATAAATAACATAATATCATGCTTATTATACATGTAATTTATAGTTTGGAGATGAGTGAAAGACTTTTTAAAAATCAATTTAATTTTATTACAACTAAAACATCTTCACACTACTGAGTTGAGATCTAGACTAACTCGAACTGCTGGTGGAAACCAGCATGAGAACAAAATGTGCTGACTTCATTTTTATGCTATTCAACAGTTTTTCAACCTATAACTCATCAATCCCTAAATGAAACTTCCAGTGGAGGGTTATTTACAATATTCATATTTGGTGAGACTTTCATATTGAGAAAATAAAAATACAATGCAATAACAACTGATATTAATATTAGAATAACATACAAAATTATAGTCCAAAAACTTATGGTGTTTGTTAGAATATTTTCTTCCCTTATAGGGTTGTACTTGTTAACATTGACTGGATTTAGATTAAGCTGTTCTAAATCAATTGTAAACTCAGGTTCTTGATTCTTTTCTATTGTAGTCAGGACATTATCCAGGTTTAAGAATTTTGGCTTACTTTTTGTCTCTGTTACATGATTGAGAATTTTACCATTGTAATAAATTATACTATTGTTTGTTTCAATTAAATATACTCCTTTTACTGATTTTGTTTGCGTTTTGTATTGTTCTTAAAGTTTTAGCATTTCTGTCTTTGGAAAGATACCCAAATATGAGTTTAACTCTGGTATCCATTTTACAATACTTTTTGATTCTGATACTTTAATTTTACTATATTTACAGTTTGATGTTGTTCAAAATTGGACAATTTCTTTTTCACAGTTTTAATTCATCATGATACAATTGGTCTGTAGAGCAAATAAAATTTGAATATGTTCTGCTAGTACATTCACTGTCAAGTCCTTCTATTCCAGTTTCAATATTATTAGACTTGAGCAGATATCTAACTTTTGGAATGATAGTGAAATATTCATTTTTGAAAACAGTATGGTACTGAGAAAAACTTAAATAAATTATAATTTGATTCTTCAACCTTTGGTAGATCAAGATAATAAACAATTTCAGAGGGTGTTATTCAGCAATTGATGCTCATTGAACTTTCAAATTCCCACATATTTTTGAATTCAGGCTCTAATGGTAATTCCTTGTTATAATAATTTTCCTTTTGAACAAATTGGTAGCTTCAAAAAAATCGATTATGTTGGATAATCTATTGCCAATTGTGATACATCTTCATAAGTGGTGATGCATAACTTCTCACAAAGGAATGGAACTGATGATAATTCCTCAAGTTACGTGTTGGTACAACAATTCCAATTCCATGATTGCCAACCTTTAGGCGTCCTTGTAGAAAACGATGCAAAAATAAGCATCAATTTTTTTTCTTCACCATTTCAGTGTTTCTGGGTTGATTTCATGACAAAACTGGCTATAAGAAAGCTGCTGCAAGTCCAGTTGAAGGTGCTTTAATATCAGACACACAAATCTTCTTTGAATGGATTCTTTTTTTTTTGGCTGTGCATAATCTCTCTCTATTCCAGATTACTGAGACATATTCTAAGACTCCAAACTTGGGAGGTGAAGAGAGTTGTGATAGTTGTGGGGTATCAAAAGTCTCCCCCTATCCATCTGATTATGCCTAGTTGTTGTCTTGCCTTTGCAACAAAGGTTACTGAAAAAAGTTTACTGACAAATAATGTTACTAGATCTGTTTTGCTGTTGGCACGCTGTATAATGGCATCAGAAACTTTGTAGTAAAATCGTGAGGTATGAGTCTTCCTGGAGAAAGTCATGACAAAAGTCTTATTCACATTTATGGGCATTGAGTTTCACTTTGACCATTCAAAAACATTGCTTATGTCATTCTGTAAAGACAAAGAGTCATCTCTGATTTTTGTACTTGATTTTCTTGAATATTTTAAGGTCATTAGCATACAACAATGCTTCACATTCTTGATTGCTGACTACATTGTTCATTAATATATTGAAGAGTAAAGGTCCAAGGTTAGATCCCTGTGGAATACCTGATGTTGCTACAGAGGTTTTGGAAGTAACTCTGCTGAATCTTACATGGAAAGTCCTATTTTCAAGATATGAAGCAATCCAGGTGATAAGCATTTGATTAAATCCAATAATGGATAGTTCACTGAGTAAGACACTATGTGGCATTTTACCAAATGCCTTCTCTAACTCCAGATAAAATGGCATCTACTTGTTCTTCATTTTTCACACAGGATTCCACAAATGATAGAAAGTTAGCCAGGTTAGAGGTGGTGGATTTTTTTACATAAAGTCATGCTGACAGTCATTCATTCTATTCTTCACATTATCAACAATATGCTTGTGTTTCCATTATCTTGAGAAATGGATTTGACACTGAGACTGGTCATAAATCTGTTATATCATTGAATCTGGATTTCTTGAGGATTGGAACCACCACAGAATGCTTTCACACTTCAGGGAAAATTCCTAGTAATAGGCTTCTCATAATAATTGAAGTAAGTATGGGAGAGAAGAGGCCATTTCCCTAACAATGAACAATGATATTTCTTCAGATCCAGGGAATGACTGACTGTTCAACAGGTCAATCTCTTCAAGTACAGATTCCTCCTTGATATCAGGAATTCAAAATAATGATGATGTGTTGGCAATATCAAAGTTATAATGGCCAACAGTAGATGTTTTTTCTGATATAGTGAGGAGAAGTCATTCCCAAAATGCTCACTGATTTCATGTGAGTTGGATATGATGATCCTATCAACTGATATGAAAGAAGGATAATTCAATTCAGTTATGTTCTGCCTAACATATCCCAAAAACTTTTTTGGCTCAGATTGCAAGAACAGCTCTGTATCATAAGCACTGCTGCAGTTGATATTCCACTTGTGCATGAAAGACAGAACTTTCTGTAATCAAGAGGATGATGACTTCTCTTGTAAACTTTGAATGCTTTCTTCTTAGCTTTATTCAGCTGAATAAATAAATCTGGGTGAAAACCAATTTTGAAAGCCTGTTTGTACAGGTGTTCGTTTTGGAATGCAATTATTCATTGCCCTTCTGACTACCGGTACATCAGTCAGCATTTTGCCACAGTTAGCACCACTAGGATCATTAAAATTCATGATAGCATTCCAGTTAGTGTCTCAGATTTCATCATACAGTTTCCTGTAGTCACCTTTCCTGAAACAATAGCCTGCAGCAGAAGCACTTTCCTTCACTTTCACTTTGAAAGAAAAATGAGGATGGTACACATAAGGAGTTGCAAATGATGGAGTAGACTGAGAAACCTTTACATCTTTCAGTTAACTGAGTACTAAATCCAGAACTCGATCATCATTTGCAATTCCATTATACTGGTCCAAACAGTTTTCATCAAAGAATTGCAACAAGACTTCAGCCCTTTGCAAAGCATGACAATGGACATTGGGCACAAGCAGGGGTCAATTTCAGTGGGAATGCAAGGGATCAGCGTTTCCTTACCTCCCAAGAATTCTGGAATGCAAGGGAACACACAGTCTGTGCCAATCTTGATTCCAAAGTTGTCTCATCTTGCTATTTATTCAGATAATCATGCAAAATATTGCAAATAATAATAAAGTACAGTAGTGTACGGCAAAACTGGATCTGTGTGCATGTATAGGGCTTTTCACTCATAGAAAAAGCCCAAGAAATGGGGCTCTGTGCTTTACTGTTGAGATTGTGAGCTGTGATGAGTCATGCATTGAATCAGGGAGGGAGGTCAGTCATCCTCATCTGCACCACACAATAAGACTACTCATCTGCATTTAGACTATCCTAACTTTCCAAAGCAGTTTTTTGGGGAAAACTGTGTTAGATAAGAAAAGCTGTTCAGATGGTCCTTACACAGATGAGCTGAAAGATTTTGTGGCTAGCTAGCACACTGAAAGAATCCATCTGCAGTGACATGATGTATGACTCATTCTCTCCCATACTCTCTACCAAAACCTAAATCACGTAAAAATGGAGATAGAGAAATCATTGTGATTTTAAATTCAGATTCAGTGCTCTAATTTATTAATTAGGCTATCCAACCTGTTTATTTGTCTGCCTGTTGTCCTTAAACATTTCCTTTCTTTATCAAGAAGTGGGTTTATTTTGAAAGTATAAAAATTGTTCTGCACTTTTTAAGAAAGGGAAATGTAAAATATGAAAAATGCAGTTCAAGCTGTGACATTAAAAATAAATTATAAGGACAGAGTTACTAGTTTTTCAGAAAATATTCATAAACATCTGTTTACATACTGATATGTATTATTACTTCTGTAAGTTATTGTATATAAACTAGTGAGCCCAATGGGCTGGAGAACTAGCTTGCAAACAACTAATTTTGGAAAGGGAAGCTTATCATAGGGGAAGGCAGTAACAAAAAATGGCTGTTTTGAAGATACTGATTAAAATAAAATTGACAAGACTTCTATCATTTGAAGTTGAAGTTCACCATTGCTCTGATACACAGATTTATTTTCCACAAAAAGACCTACTGTACCCATATACCTATATATCAGGAGAATGGAATTAGTGTATCTATATAGAGTACCACATGAAAAACAGCTGTTTATATATATATATATCCATTTATCAGGGCAATGGAATACAACACATTAATTGGGTAGGGAATTGGTAGGGAATAGAGTGCATGCACAAACTGTGTAGTGTAGCCATGACCACTGTTTGTCTTAAGCAACAAAAAACTAAGCTTACTAACCTTTCTGTCCTTGATATACTTTCTATACTTAATACAGTATCCCTCATGAGTATAGAAAGGTTAGTTGGTTAGATTTTTTGTTGATTCATGCAAACAAACAGTTTGTGCATGAAAAAGCTGATGATAACTCAAAATATATTTTGAAACTCATCACGAATTCCATAAGGTGGAAACAACTTTTTTCTACATACCTTATAGTAATATATAGATATATCAATGAAGGGCTGAGAACCTATTCCTTTGCTTTGTCTCAAAAAGAACAAATGAGTAGGTCAATTTCATTGGCAAACGAACTTGATATGTTTTAAGGTTCTAAGAATAAACTTATGTGTTTGAAATTTGTTTGGTCAGTGTGTTTGAAGTTGATTGGTCAAAGCGTTTGAAAGTTATTGTCAAACATAAGAAAAAACCAACATACTGAATAAGCCACAAGCCTCAAACCACAAGTCAAAACTAAGAACTTGCTACACTCGTTCAATGAAATAAAGTACATCATTACACTGTCAGACATCTCCAGCATAAGCTCTTGCTTGTCCACTGGTAACCATCACTAAACTACATTTGGAAGAATAAAGTCATAAACTAATAAGAATTCACAATTTCAGCTACTTAAACAAAAAACAACTAAAGCAAGAAATTCAACGGATTTAGTTTTTAGACCTCTGACATTCTGGTAAAACATGTCTAGGTCTCTCATCAATTGGTTTTATTGATACAGCCCTCCACTGCATTCACATCTACTGCATTCATTCTTTCAGCTCTTCAATGGAGAACTGACAGTACAGGAGAGAGAATCATAGAAAGGAGAGATAATTTCACCCTCCAGGCATCTGGCTCACATACTTCCTAGTAGACATTCTCAGAAACTAGGGCATGAAAAGAGATACATGAAGCTGGAAATCTTGAACAAAGCCTGGTGCAGGATACAAAAACCAGAATATATTGTGCCTCTAACTAGCTGATGTATCTGGTGAAAAACGGCTATCAAACAATGCCTTATTTCTCATTTTAGTGTGATATTTGTACCCTTCCTTGATCCAACCTCAATAGGTCTCCAATTTTTATTCTTTCCAGCTAGCTGTGATTTCCCATTGGTTTTGTATTGTATTGTGGTTCCATTCTTGGTGTTGTTGTTGATGTTGTTGTCACTGCTGTTGTTGATGTGACCTTTGTTTCGTTTCCTCAGCTTTTTAGCAACTAGGTTCCAAGATTTTGCAGGATTGGGACCAACAACATTCTTCTCCTATAGAGCTGTCTTGACAATGAGGGGAGAAATAATAGAATTACCTTATTTAACATCATTGGATTCAACACTCTCCTTCTCAGAGACCTCAGTGATATTTGGGTTGACAGAACCTTCAGATCCTAGTCAGAACTACTGTCTTTAATATGCCTACTCTTTTCAACAGCATGGAAAAATTACTCAATCCCACATTGCAAGCTCAACTCTCAAACTCCCAGATCAGAGACTATTAAGAATAATTGAACATGTCAAAGAAATCCTCAATTATGGCAAACCTAATCACTTTAAAAACGATTTTAAATTATTGCCTGAAGGTAGACATAATAGAGTGTCACATACTAGAACTGGGGAATTCCCCTTAGGATACCAAACCACCGTACTACAATCTTTACTAATTCATTCATTGTAAGTGCTTGTCAAACTTGGAACGCACTTCCAAATTTCATTAGATGCGTTGATAGTCGAGCGGGCTTCACCTCATCCTTAAAGAGGTTTCTTTTGGAGAGAATGACTGCATCTTTTCAACCATAGAGCAACTTCATCTTCATCTTTTATTTTGTAAATAATATCAGTATTGTTCAGCAAATATTAAAAAAAAAAAACACCAATTCAATTATGTTCAATCACTTCAGAAATTTTTCAATTTGTATTTGCTCAATGCCAGTTGTTGTATGTCAACATTCGATGTGTCTGGAAGAGCGCTATATGATCACAGTCACCTTGGTGTAGATGGCTAGTGAAGGGCAACCATGTACGGTTAAAAAAATGGACAGCTGCTCTATGGCAGTAGGACCACATTTCTGTACAGTAAGACATTGATGTGTGTTGAAGAGCACCATTCACTTCTTTGTGCCACTATCAGAATTTGGACAATTCAAAATTTTATTAAAGTAAATTCGTATGGCTTTTTGTGGTGGGGAGACCCTTATGGGTAGTTCCACCTCGCCCTTTTTTTTAACGACTGCTTTTTTTTATATGCAACCGGGACCAACGGCTTAACTTGTCCTCCGAAACACGGGAGTGGCTCGAGAAAAATATCTTGTACTCAACTGGGATCGAACCCAGGACCTTTGGCTTATCAGACCAGCGATAAGCCAACTCGGCTACGTCGACTCCAAGATTTTATTGAATAGCTATAACCATTTAAAAATCAATATGTGAGAAATGAGCCAAAGAAGAAGAGAATGTAGATCTTAAAAAAACGAAGATGATATCAGACGTGCCAATAGTAACTCCGAATTAAAAGTTATATCACATTCAAGATATCTTGATTCAACTGAATTGAGCCATCTATGAGAATATGAGAAATACATTGAATATTCAATTGTCTTGTTGAGTGTGTGTTATACATTGTTGAAAGAATCCTTTCCTTGCTATATTCACCCAAATCGATATTATCCAGATGTTTATACTGCAATAATTAGGTAGAAGCGATATTATTGAGAAAAAATGCTTGCATACCAAACTTTGCCCCCTGGGCATCATCACCAGTCAGGTATTTGATTTCATCAAAAAACAATCTATTTCTCTCATATTCGGGAATCAATTTCACTCCATTTCCAAAAAAGAAGTCGTTTAATTGAACTGTCCAATAGTATTTATTTGTGACTCTGTAAAGTTTGTATTTCTGAAAAAAAAAAAACAATAATTTATTATATTATAAGCTATTCTACTGTATAGAGTTGCTCAAACTATGAAGTTTGAAGGCATTATTATATTATCTATGATATAAATGTCTTCATGCTGTCCTCTGTTGACGAAGCTCTAGCAACACTTGAGAATAAGGGATTGAAGGAGGAAAAAGAGACAAAGAATGAGTGGAAAAATGTAGAAGAAAAAAGAAGGGAAAGAAGAAGGAAGGCAAGAATAAGAAGTAGATGGAAAATGGAAAAAGAGAAGTGAAATCAGAAGAAGAAGAGAAGGAGTGAAAGAAAAGCGGAAAGAAGATGAGAAAGAAGAATAGGAAGATAAAAACAAAGAAAAAGACGAAGACAAAGATGAATACAAAGAAGAAGAAGAAGAAATTAATAGAAGAAGAAGAAGGTGAAGAAGAGGTAAATGAAAATGGAGGAGAAGGAAAGAGAAAAGGGATGAAAAGAGGAAGAGGAAAAGAAAGAACAGAAAAAAGAAAGGTGAAAAAATGAAGAAAAGGTAGCAGATGAAAGAGAAAGGAGAGTAATTAGAGAAAAAGGCTATTGAGTTTAATTTGTGAATAGTACTGTTTGACCAGCGAAAGTGGAGCAGTTGCCGGCTCGACTAGCTTTATCGTGCATTCCCACAATCATCAGCCATAAAATAAAAATCATTTCTCAAATAGTGAATTATGGATGATAAGAAGGTCAGGTATTTATGTTCAGTAACAATTTTTCATAAATAAACTTATTTTAAAGATAAATTCGATTTTTGCTGTGATAATGATTTTCATAGAAAACCCATAATTTTTTGTTTACAACTCATTTGCTCAATAACTATTCAACAAAATTCGATGATTTCCACAATGAATGTCCTCTGATGCTTCTTTGAAAATATTTTATAGACATTTTCACAAAAAACTGGTAGGTTTTTTCAATAATGGGTCATTTCTTCTTGCATCAAGTCTGTGAATTTTAATGGTGAAACATGAAAAAGTTTGTAATTGACAAACTTTTTTATGGTTGGAGTAAACCACACACATGAATTGTATGAGAGAATAATAATGCAGTGAGAATTGAGAGAAATAAGTGGTTCTCGGCGTTATCTGCTATGTAAATGTTTACTTCTAAGCAATTAATTACTCTGCTTTTGACACTTTTATGGTGTTTACTTTGCACTTTGTAGAATGTTCTAGTTGTTTTTTTATACATTAATTGAATATTATCGAATATTGTGGAAGGTATGAAGGTCTTTCATTGTTTATTTTAGAAATCAGTAGAATGAGTTGATAGAAAAATCGAGAGATATCTCAATTATTGAAAATTATATAAATAGACTTTTGTAAATTAGTTCAGTTTTGTTTGAAACTCGTCGTGATAAACAAGTTGTTAAGTGGCAGTAGTGACAGTTCCCGTTAATACGGACAGTGTAATCCCGTTGGCGCTTTTACAAACCATGTAACAAACTTTCGTTGTCCGTAGTGATAATTCTTTTGACAGTTCTCTTGTGATAATTCTTTAACCTATTACTGTATTACAGACTTGTGTTATGTAAGTTAATTGTTCTTCCTCAACGATTCTTTATGAATATTATTGGACAGTTTATTGTACAGTTATTATTTAATATTATATTGGCCTTTTGACATTTAGTGACTGATTTTTGTATGTTAATATTGAAAACTCGTTT
Organism: Conomelus anceps; assembly: GCA_948455865.1. Classification (NCBI taxonomy): domain Eukaryota; kingdom Metazoa; phylum Arthropoda; class Insecta; order Hemiptera; family Delphacidae; genus Conomelus; species Conomelus anceps. The sequence goes on from OX418216.1 coordinate 145,096,582, forward strand.
ATCTGTTTTTAATTGCTTATTTTCTGTAAAACATTACTGAACAGTGTGAGTTGTGATTATTTGTGTAAATGAAATGCGAGTGATAAAACTAAGTGTTACCAGTGTTATTTTAGATATAGAACCTGTAACAATAACATCCTAAATTTATTTTTTGTGAAAAAATTACTTAAATTGGATAATTGGTAAAATTATAAAATAAAATATGAAGTTTAATTTTACAGGACCGCTCTATGCACAGCTCACAATGCTCACTAGCCAGTGTAAAATAAATATTAGTGAACAGAATTTATTAATTTCGAATTCCTTTCATTGCTATTACTTTATACTGAAGACTTCCGCAATGGCGGATATTGACAACAGCATTGAACAGCTGATGGGAATCGATGAATGCTACTGTACAAAAATATCAGTCACCACCGGGAATCGAACCACGGACCTCTCAATTGCCGGTTGAGCGCCTTAACCACTAGACCATGGAGACCATTCTGTACAGCAGCATTCATTTTCAACTTGGACATATCAGCTCGTATCTCACAAGTTAGTGATATATTGTACAGTAACTGATATTTTTGTACAGTAGCATTCATCGATTCCCATCAGCTGTTCAATGCTGTTGTCAATATCCGCCATTGCGGAAGTCTTCAGTATAAAGTAATAGCAATTAAAGGAATTCGAAATAAATAAATTCTGTTTATGTATATTTGTCAGTTTATTCAATTGTCAGTCACTTCAAACTAACTTGTGAGATACGAGCCGATATGACCAAGTTGAAAATGAATGCTGCTGTACAGAAAGGCCTCCATGGTCTAGTGGTTAAGGGCGCTCAACCGGCAATTGAGAGGTCCGTGGTTCGATTCCCGGTGGTGACTGATATTTTTGTACAGTAGCATTCATCGATTCCCATCAGCTGTTCAATGCTGTTGTCAATATCCGCCATTGCGGAAGTCTTCAGTATAAAGTAATAGCAATTAAAGGAATTCGAAGTTAATAAATTCTGTTTATGTATATTTGTCAGTTTATTCAATTGTCAGTCACTTCAAACTAACTTGTGAAATATTAGTGAGCTTCCATTGAGTTCCTCCAATTGAGTTCCTCCAAGACAAACGACGCATGTGCATGAAGGCTGATGTTTGTGGTAATGCATGATAAATCTAATCGAGCCTGCTACAGCTCTCCTCCACTCCACAGGGGGCATTCTTTTTTTAACCTAATCATGCAGTATATGATTATATTATCCTTTATTTTATAGTGGAAACCACACACACACACACACACATTGTCTGTGATAATTTGGGCTTTTATCAGAGTCGCCACAGGCCATGATCAACTAAAACTAACAATTCACATTGAAACAAACCAACAGTATATTTATTCTTTTTTATCATTTGCTATTCCAGCTCAATCACAAGCAGCCACTACTAAGGTCGGAGAGAGAATACTTCCTACATGGAAGGCAAAAACAGAACTATCTTGTGCAGTTGAAAAGCACAGAAATGATCCAAGCCCTTCACATCTGACAATCAATGCACCGTTTTTAAGATCAAATAGTAAGTTAAATGATAAGACAAGTTCAAAAAGTCCAAGACACAATTTTTTAGGGTCCTCCAAACAAAGGTGTAGATCACCACACGAACATGTTGAGTATCACATTGCAAGAACCACCAGTGAGCCTTTCTTGGAAATTGGAGCCCAGGAAAAGGGTGGTTCGGCACCCCCATTCAAGGAAAATGGGGGTGCCAAACCATTAATAATGATAATGTGTGACCTTGCTGGCTTGGGTCTAATGCCTTTTCAGGTCGTACTAGAATAAGTTCAGGGCAATCTAATATCAAAACCGACACTGTATTTCTATTTAAATTGTGATTTTCACTCACATATACTGGTGATACTGCAGGGATGAATTCCACTTCTAAAGAGAATCTTCATCAGCCTGATCACATTAATTCACAATTAACCTGAAGCTTCTCTTTAGAAGTAAAATGCATCTCTATAGTATCTCCAGTTTAAGTAAGTGAGCATCATAATTCAAATAGAAATACAGTGTCAGTTTTGATATTAGATTTTTCATCAAGCACTTTGTCATGGAAAACATCACATAAGTTCAGTGCCGTTGGCATGACTTGATGACTGTTTTTATGTAGTCTTTAATGGAGGTTTACATGTCCTACAAAACAAAGTAGACTGAGGAAGAAACTTCTGGCAGATAATATTTTTCTTTACAAATGTTGATATTTTATTGTTAATTGAGTGGAATGTTAACTCAGAATTTTGAAGATGGAAATGATAAAAACATTCTCAATTGAAGTCCTCGGCGAGGTGGAACTACCCGTAAGGGTCTCTCCACCATTAAAAGCCATACGCTTATTATTATTATTATTATTAATTGAAGTCCTCCCAGTAGAAAATCCAAATTTTGTAGAAAAGTACCTCTGGGACGATCTTTCAGCAGGACACAGCCCTGTTAATTCTATCAATAAGAAATGAAATTCCTTATCACAAATAGGGAATTGATAGCCATGAGCTGTATAGCAGGTATCTGTTCAATCAGATAGAGATAAGCTGCGTTCCCCTGGGCACTCTTTGTAAGGGTGATCGTTTAGATTGGCCAGCAAAAAAGAAACTGTTCTCTGCTGTAAAATCACTTCCTGGTGGTTCGGAACCCACCTAAAACTGTGGGTCCGGCTCATCAATTACCATCATCTAACTCTTCATTAACCACACAAAGGTCTTAGACCTTTGTTGGCTTTATCCTAAAAAAAAAGGAAAATTCGATGGACTATCTCACCTGGTTCGTTTCTTCACAAAGCCAAGCCATCTGTTCAATAAGTTCAACTGCATTATATCCTTCTGGGATAACATTTAAATTAGTAATATAAGGAAGAAATGACTTGTCTCTCCTATTGATCTTTTTACACCTGCAAAACATCACAAACAATTATTTATTTCCTTTTGAAAGCTACTTAAAATATAATAAATGTGTTTAAACTATTTTCATTTGTAACACATTATGATATCCATATTGAATGAGTTCTGTAAAGGCTAATAAAATATACTGCATATTGGAGGGCAATGATAAGGAAGGGTTAACAGTAGCTTTTAATGAAGAGTTCTTCAAATTTATGTTCTAGTTGCTCATTGCAGTACAGTAGAATTACCATTATGAAACAAATGAGTGGATGATCAGAAGAATTAATGGTCAATGTGCATGCACCGCCAGCCACCTCACCCTAGGCCTTCTGCGCCAGGTGTTTCTTAGCATAATAATTAAAATGTACTTTCAGGTGTGTAGAATTAGACCTGACAGTTGCTGTGGAAGGGTGCACTCAACATTTGGAGGTGCATTCAGCATTCAGACTACATATGATTCACTCAGCATTCAGACTACATATGATTCACTCAGCATTCAGACTACATATGATTTTTTCAGAAAGAGCAATTTTTAACTCACTTCCAAACAGGAAGAGGTTCTCAATTTGACCTGTTTTTTATGTTTATACATAAATTAATTACTCAAGTGAGAAAATTTCATTTTTTTTCTCAAATGGAAGAATATCACTCAGTGGTGATCCCATTCATGTTTAGCAAGGATCAGCCCAATTCTCAGCCCATTATCAAACAAAATGGAGCATTAATTGATGCCTTCAATTTTGTTCAAATAGGTTAATTTCACACACAGTTGGGTAACTAGTGTTGTTTACCATTGTATCATATATCGAGCACTTCACATCTACAGCGGGGCATTCACGGTCCGATTTGCAGTACAACTTGATAGGACTGCTAGTTGGATAGTTGATTCCACTCACACTCCGACTTGCTATCCAACTAGCGATCCAACTTTATTCCTAGTCAGCTGTGAACATCGCTCTCAAGCCAAAAAATGTAACTGAAGTTGCCCAATGTTGTCCGAAGGTCAAGCACTGACTGAGGTAAGTTGGACAACTTTAATCCAACTCCCCCACTCATGCTCCAACTCCATCGACAGTCAGGAGTCAGACCTTCCAGTCGTCCCTCAAGATGTTCCAAATTGTCTATCTACACTTCCAACTATCCAACAAGCCCATTCACATTCCAATATCAGATCCAACTTTGGAGGTTGGACCACAAGTCATAATGTAAATTGGAATGTGAATGCCCAATTGCCCAGCTTACCCAATTTTTTAAATCATATGTTGCAATGTAATTATGCTGGGGGAACTAAATTGTTTTCCCAAAGCCGGTTATGTATGGAACAAGCCTGTATTGTCCCATTTTGGCCAATGAGGTGAACTTAATTTGAATTGAGAGTAAAGGTAGCATTCCGATCTTGGCAGTTACTGCCCGGCAGCTGTGGCAAATTGTGACTACAAAGTGGGGCTGCCACCAGGCGCGGCTCCACCAGGGGGGCGCTCGGACACTGTCCTCCCTGTCGATATGTGATAAATTGCATAATTATTGAGAATACAATAATTCCACTATATTTTATATTTTCCTCTTTTATTTGTATTTGACAAGAGGAAAGAGAGTGTGGAAGTCTGGAAATAGACAGTAAGATAGTTGAAAATGATCAGCCGCATCGTGGTACGAGAAGAGGTTTTCAGCGAGCCTTTGTAACTATGTTGGACATTGCTGGGACACTTCCTCTTGCGTCCGGCCAGAGCAGTGCTGCCATATCGAAAATGCTATTCAATGAAAAATTCTCTACGAGAGAAATGGCAACATGAGCCCGGCTGTAAAATACGCTCTTCGGCCGGCGGCCGCAGCTTCATTACGCATGCGTCAATCATGTGGCGCCAATTATCCTCAAAGTTTTTAGTAGAATTGAGGTTAGAATTCATTGGTTGTTTATAAATTATTGTGGATGCAGTAGTGGTACGTGGAATTTGTATTATTTTCTCAATCATCAAGTTGTCCATTCAAATGTGATTAATGTGAGCTGTGATTAGTATTAGGGTATTTATTTAGTATCCGAACTTTTCGATTTTTCCAACAATTTTTTCCCCACACACTCAAAACACACTAGTAAGTAATAATACACTGATATTTTGTGGGGGCAACACTTATTTGGCATTTAAATTAGAGTTTTCTGATGGAACTATTTTTCTCCCGCGTATGAATACTATGAACACACTGTAACACTGCCAGACTAGGCTAGGTTAGGTTAGGTTTGGTTTAGAGCTTAGCAAGGTCGGTGAAGTAGCCATTCAATCCAAAAATATAATAGTTTGATAACATATGTTTTCTTTGAAATGAAAAGATTTTGTGTTTGGTCAGATCGACAATTATTGTTAGATCACATGGAAGATATTCATTCATATTTATTCATTACGTGAGATGTGTGATAGAGAGTGCAAACTAAAATTTTTAGAATCTATACGCCTTGGCGAAAAGGACGTGATTGAATTTTTGTTCAGGCATGGTGTTTTTAAAGAGATTTCTGTATGTTTAAAGTGTGGTGCGGAGTTGATTGTGAATAAATCAAATTTTAAATTTCGTTGTCAAAAGAAAATTCGAATTGGGAAGAAGGCGGCTGCGGTTTGTGGCTTTACTGGCTCGGCAAGGGTGGGCTCGTTCTTGGACAATTGTAGACTCCCAATAGAAAAATATTTCTATTTGGTGTCAATACTTTTGCACCTAAAGCCACCCCGACAAACATTTATTTGTGAAGAGCTGGGAATTTCGACAACAACAGTGGTTGACTGGTATTCATTTTGCCGGGAAGTTTTTCTGTTCAATTGCTGGAAATTTTGTACCAAGTATTGAAAGGTTAGTAAGCTTAGTTTTCTTCAGATATGTGATTATTGATTTGATTTATATGGTTTTATGGTTGGGAGTTCATAATATGTTTGCAAATTATTAATTTTTTAAAGGAAAAATAAAATTTTAGTCAAAAAATTTTTTTTCGAAAATTTAAATTTTTGGGTAAAAGAGACGCGACCCCCAAAAAATTTCAACGGATTATTGCTTCGTGGGGTGTGTAGATGTCACAAAAAAAAAAATTGTTGGAAAAATCGAAAAGTTCGGATACTAAATAATTACCAGTATTAGTTGACTGTATTTAAAATAAATTCCGTGGATTATTTGAAAAATAACGTTTGTGATTTCAAAACGCGGTTGGCAGTAAAAAGGCCGGGTCCTCTAAAAATGTCCTGCATAATACCATCGCACAAAATCACTATACTATCGCACAAGATAAAATTCCCTAGCAATGCTTTCAGTCGAGCAAAAATTAATTTCTTAATTTATCAACTTCAATGAAGTTGTGATTGAACATTTTGCTTCTGCTAAAAACCGTAAAATTGAGCTAACTTTCAAATATTGCTGTTTAATCAAACTGTTGAAAACTTTCTGATGATATAGGCCTTTAAGTAGTGTAAATACATATTTTATTGTCCGATTGACTCTATATTTAGTGTGCCTCATATTCAGTTTTTGGACTGAGCCAATTAAAATAATGCCCCTTTTTAAAGTAAATGACAGAATTATAATGACGTTTATTTAGTAGGGAATTATTAATATCAATTGAATGAAACACTTTTGAAAGTAAGACTTAGTGAGAAGTAGGATAATCTTGTGATAAATCTGAGCATCTGCTTACAATCTGGATAATGTGCTGTATTCAGTGCTAGGTTTCAAGATGGAGCACTTATGCACTCTATTGATATGAATGGTGAGTGAGCCTACACATTAAATTTCCTATTTTTCACAATTACTGTATAATCGGTTTTTCAAAATAGCCTTTATTCAACAGTACATAGAGCCCATATTCAACTATATTTGCGGAGTTGTATGATGTGGGGGGGGGGGGGGTAGTGTCCTCCTCAAATTTCTCTGTCAGAGCCGCCACTGGCTGCCACTATGCATCGGATAGCAGAAACCAGGCAGCAACTGCCATGTGCTAGCAGTAGTCAAGCAGCAGCCATTGCAAACAGTTATGCATTCCAGTCATGTTCAAATATGAGGACTTAAATACCAATACTTGAATATTAACTATAAATTTAACTACTGTATGTCTGATAACTTGAATAAACAAAAGCAAGAACTTGTGAAGCGACTGATAGAGGATGATGATGACATTATGTTGCTTTTACTTTCGTCAAAGAGGAATGAAATCAATTCATTACCAATTTATAATTTACAGATGCCTAAAAAAGCATTTGTATCTCTGGCACAAATTCCTACCAAGTGTCCAGAACTGACTTAAGTATTTGTAGGAGACAGTTTGAATATATCTGAGATAAATTAATCAACAAACTGCCAAATAAATTTGTAAAATAAAAAATCACTCCAAAATTGCTTAATGATGTGGATGCATGGGTGAAAAGTAATGAATTCTCATTAACTATCTTTCACTAAAATATAAATTGTATAATTTCTTTTTTTTATATTTCAACTTATTATATATATTGTAACGTGCTTCCTGAGGGACACCTGGGAAACAATATGAATTAAAATTATCTCCCCTTCGAGGCCTTGCGTCTATGGTAGACTTACCGATCACAAGTCTCGGGTTCGGCTGCTCAGTGTGTGCCCTGCAGTCACACGCTACTGTGGAGGTGCGACGAAAATCCTGTAGGAGAAAGGCTGTTCAATGGCCTGAGGATTTCGCGGCAATCCTCCACAACAATATCACCAGGTATGGAGGATGGACGTATCACTCGGTGCAGCTATATGTCTCCTTGGACCACACCGGACACCGAGTAGATACCCCCAAATCTCCACCCTGATAACACGTCTAATTCTGGAAGACAACCACAATTTCCCCCTGCTGATGGCCTGAACAGTATAAAAATAATATGTACTAGACGGAAATTCCGTCTAGATACAATATAATGGCTCAAACTGCCAGAACTCACCAAGCATAAGGGTGAAATGATATGAAAACTTTTTTTTTAACAAAAATTTGACGTGTATTGAAAAAATGATCAGGTAACAATTTGAAAATTCAATAATAAATAATAATATAGCGTACGGTAACAAATTTGATGTGGTTGAAAAGAATAAATTAATCGGATAGTTCTTTTAATAGAATATGTGATAATTCTTGATTTTTCTGTGCACGTGGGCGGGATTCGGCTTGGTGGAAGGCAAGACTGAGAATCTGCACAACTTGACACAGTATATATATTTAAAATTTCCCTTTTTTATAATCGTGCACCACTATAGGGGCCCCTTAAAATAAAAAACTCACTTGAATTTCGCAAGGTAGGTGGCCTCCGTCTGACCGCAAGTGTAGTGGGTGGCTGCTTCTCGCGATTATTCGGGAATGGGTTTTCTAAGATTTCTGAATATACTGGTCTCACTTTAAATTCTGGTCTTGCTTATTGATAATTTATCCGGAAATTTGACACACAACAAAAATTACGTTCAACACAAAAATGACAAATAGTGGACAAACTAGTCCTTTCGGAATCTGGAGAGCAAGTCGTTGTAGTTGTAACAGTAGTACTCTTTTTTTTTTGAAGAAGTGGTTACTGTTACCCCCACTCTTTTGCCAAATTAAAGGATATGACGCCAAATTTGGCGATGCTCAACCCATGTGGTTAGAATTAGATTAAGAAAAAATTAAATAAAACGGTACTATTGTTTATATGGGTTGCAATAAATGACGGAAATAATTTTAAAAAGAACCAGATACGCCAAAAACTAATTTAAAGATAGAAAATTAACATTTAAGTTTACATAAATTTCGATGTTAATCATCAACTACTTAACAAGTCGATAATTATAAGTCCACGTGGCTTTGGACTGTGACTTTTTACGAAAACATCAAATTCGAGCCAATAATAAATAAAAAATACATTTTAACTCACTTTAAATTCATAAAAAATAATATTGAGCAAGTAGATTCCACTGTACAACGAATAATTATAATACTATAGGCTAGTGGTGGTGGATCTAACCTGAAAAAGGTTATCCTGCAAGCAACAACAGATTATTCGTATAATTTGGCGAGAATGAAGAGATTCAGGTATGTGTAACATTTTTGACATAATAATTTATCATATTCCTGCTTTTAAATAACATTTGAAGTCGCTAAATATGATTTATTGCCATTTAACGCATGTAACTTCGATAATATCGAAGCTATCGCTATTATCGCCGGTATGACTGTTTAACATCGATGGTCCTGCCAAAACAGCTGGTTTTGTTAATGAATTTGTAACGGTAGTGGCGCCGGTTTTAAAAGTAATCCTCTCAATCTTATAATACGGTAACTCCTTCAATTTTGATGTAATCAAATTTTTGGTGGTTGCCAGCCATCCAAAAGTATCGTCACAATATATATATACAGTATATATATAATTATCATAGTTTGGCTGGTTAATGAAATCGCTAAATATAGTGTTCAATCTTTCCAATGTGCTATCTAAAAATCCAAATTTTTTATTTTGCAGACTATTTTTTCTCATTTTCTTTTCAATTTTTCATGTCTCATAGAACTTTACACCAGCACAAAAGCTCTTGGCTTATGCTAGAGTGTAGTATACAAATTTATAAGTTTTATTTTAATTATTTTTTCTCTGTATATTAATTGTGTACCTTATAAATATAAATTACAAGACAGAGAAATAATAATAATTGTTAAGTATTGTTTATTTCTCGAAAATATAAGAAAACAAGAGTTTACTCGATGCCATTAGGCCACTTACTTTAATCTGTGGGTGAGATATGGCTCTAAAGCTTTTCAAGCGGTACTAAAACTATTATTTACAAGTTGCACACTCAAGTAACATTTAACAAAGAATTAAGGGTCGCCTCTATGGGATCGATCCTTATAAAAACAATAAACAAAATAACAGTAAGTCCCTCATATATGAGGTGGCTTACTCCTCTCCTTTTCTTCTCCAACTCCTTGCTCTCTCTCCTACTACTCCACTCCGCTGCCCGTATATCTATGATACGGCAACACAGACCTTTTGGCATTTGCCAATAAGATAAAATGCGACATATCGTCGTAATTAATACAATAATAATTAATTGGGGTTCACCCATTACAAAAATGCGATTTACGCAGGTGCGCTGACAGCCGAGCTACGCTCCGAACTGACGGTGACAAAGATGGTAACGATAATTAACATTGAAAACATGTACTTGAGTGGCTAAAGATCTTACACATAAATATCACAGTAGTCGTACGCTTAACATTAATATCACAGATGTTCTTCTCAGTCTCAAATGCGTTATTGTTCTTAATTCTCTTTCTCTTTCTTCTATATTTGTTGGGTTCCGTTCTTTCCTTCCTTCTTATCTTCGGCGGTTGTTCTGATTTTTTTTTTTTTTTTTTTTTTAATCGTAACGTGGTTGTAAACTACCTGGTTTCTTTTCTCGTTGTCTGCTTGCTTGTCCTTTCCTATTGCTCTTTTGTTCTTGATTATTCGCTCTATGTTTCTGATTTTTATATGGCTCTGGTTCTTAATCGTATTACTGTGATTATTATTGATATAATAAATTTTCTTCATATAATTTCCACTATAGTTCAGCTAATATAATTTCCTTCAGACTTATTTTCATCATATAATAATATTTTCTTACAATTAATTCATATAGTAATATTTTCAAGTAACATAGTTTCTTCTTATAATTTTGTTCTTTGGCTTATTTTAACTCTCATGATATTCTTACACACTATAAATTTTTCTTAACATAATATATCATGAATAAATTTACATATAATTTTTTTTTTTTTTTAATAATTTTTTATGAATAAATTTTTTCCTACACCAATAATGTGATATAATAATAATTTAAAGCGTAATTATTATTTTTTTTTTTTAAATAATATAATACTAATTGAATATAATGAACGATAATAGCTTTAGTAAATTCTAAGATTTTTTACAATAAATAATTTTTCACGTTATATTAAATTTTGTTTCAACTTGACATTTTATTTTGACATTTGCGGCTGTCTTCTCTTTCATTTCATTTTTAATTAAATTTTCTCAGTTTGCAAAGGCAGATAAATTTTTATCAGCTTGGCTGCAATAATAATAGTATCTCCTCTAGTGAGATTAAAAATAGTCTGGATTTATCCAGCTATCGGCTTAATGGCTTCTATTACTTCATAATTACAACAATATAAACAAGGATACAACTATAATAACAGAGAGACGTTGTGTGTCTGGCCGTTGAACTCTAGATAGGCTGGTTGTAGAGACGCGCTGGAGTCTGATAATTTCTTCAATAATTGATCCCAACTATCGTTTGCAAACTATTACAGTTTACTTTTGTTCGCTATGGTGAATGGTCGGTTTGCGTATCCCGTTCACCTATCCGCAGGTTTCTTTAAATTTCGGGTTCGGGAGTGACGATTAATTAATCAGAACAGTGGATTTATTCTTAGAATTATATTCTCTTATACGATTTTATGTCTCTACTATTTTTCCGGATTCCATCTTTTGAAAAATAATAATATTTTTGTTGATTGCCCCCTGTTATCTCTTCTATGCAGGAGTAGCATTCTTATCATTATTTTGAAATACGCCTTTCTCAATATTTCGGCAGTGGTGACTAGGTCTTATTCATTATTAATTTTAATTAGTAGCCCCCACTCATCTCCTTGAGTTTAGCCAGATGTTATTTTGTTATCTGGTGATGTCCGTTCCGAGGCTTATAAAGTTTAAAACGGACGTGAGTCCTGTGCCCTCTCGCTCTTCCGCGTGCTCTCCGCTTTTTCTCCTCCATCAATAATTTTTTTTTATTTTTTCTTGGAAGGTGGTGAGATGTTTCTGAGTAGGGTAGTCGTTGTTGTCATCCCCTCCTAACTCATTCGCGGTGGCGGTCATGTCCGATGGTTGTTCGCTCCGAGGCTGATATTTTTTAAGTCGGACATGACTTCTGTGGAGTGTCATGCTGCCGCGCACTCTCCGCTGTTCTTCCTCCTCCGCGAGGTTGTCCATGTCCGGGTGATGTTTTTTACCTTGCTGGAATTTCTTCCAGCGGACATGGCGCGGGTGAAGCTTTGTGCCTCCGTACACTTTTAGTCTGGTCTCAGCTACGTGTCGTGATTTGCCGGTTGTATGTACTCCTACTGCCCATGATTTGCAAACAGTGGAGTGAACCCGTCAGGATGCACGACTGGTGTTAGCGCCTTGTTTTGTTGATGAGGGTGTCTGCTGATTGTTAACTGCGTTGGTGGCGTTGGCCGCGGTCTGTCTGCTCCCCTTATGATGTTTTTCGGCGGAGGCGGGTGGTGATTGTGTGGTGTTGCGGTCATCTGTCGCACCCCGTGCAGGTTGACTCACTCTGTCCCTTCCATCATAATATGGTTTTTGCGCTATTTGTCTGTTGTCTCTATATCTATTATTGTAATTATTATGTTGATATTTTTGTTGATTGTATTCCTGATGTTCTCTTCTATTACTGTTATTGTTGTTGTTGTATATTTGTCGTTCGTCTGTGTTTTGTTGCCTGTTATCTGTTACTACAGCTGCTCGGCTGTCCGTGTCGTTTTCTGGTGATGGATTATAGGCCTGGTAATTATTGTGACCTCTACCAAATTCACTCCTACCTACAGACTGATCTCGGTGTAAGTGATTTTCTAAGTCACGAAAATTTGTAATTGGACTAGCCGCTAGTGCCATCTGAATATTATACGGCAATTTCTTTATAGCTATGCTAGTCAAGCTATTTTCGGGAATAGGCTCATCTAGCTGAGTATTCTGGTAACGTAGGTGTGTTATAAATGCTGTATACGACCCATGTTCGTTCCTATTATAACGGCAACACACTATCTCGGATAATAGACATTGTTGTTTATCAACCGACCAATACTGCTCTAGAAAAGCTGGTATGAATTCTTCAATTGATTTGAACTCATTGGCTCTACTATGTAAGAATAATAGCGGCTCACCGACGAGGAGTGTGGCGAGTTTGAATCTCCACACTGGCCATGGTGTAGGCGTTAATTCCTGAATTACTTTTAACTGTTCTACAAATGGTTTAGGCTGCATAAATCTGTCGGTATTGTCAAATTTTCCCAGACTGGAAAACAGTTGAGAAGTGTTAATTATATCAGCCCCTTGTACACAGTCGCTAGAAGTTCTAGTGTAGCTGAGCCTGTTTTTTAACATTGAAATTTCGCTATTAGTTTTATCCAGCTTGCTGTTTACTTCGGTGTGGATGTTGCTAATATTTTTCTCTAGCCTCACAATACCTTGTTCGTGTGAGCTAGTATTTTTCTCTAAATCAGTACATCTACTCTCCAGCTGCGTATGCTGCTCTGCTATGCTATCAATTTGAACTTGTACAGTACTTTGTGTTTCAGTTAATTTATCTATTTCTTCGTTAGTGTTCTTCGTTAATTGTTCTATGCTTTGTTGACTTTTGTGGATTGCCTGTTCTAATACTTTGTGTGTGACTTCACACCTTGCCTGTTGTTCTTCGTTGGATTGCCGGTGTAGTTCTATTAATTTATTTTCTGTCATCTGGGCTCTCTTCTCCGCCTCTTCCTTGAATTCGGCATTCATTTCTCCCAGCTTTCTATCCATGTCATCGTGAATCTCCGCACGCAAACGGTCATTTGCACTTTTAATAGCTTCCGGTATTACGTCTATCCTGCTATTTAGTTTTGAGGTGGTCTCATCCAGCTGTTGGGCGACAGCGCTAATTTTTTCAGTCAATGCTTCTTGATTGACTTTCGATTCTACTTTCAATTCCTCGAATTTAGCGTTCATTTCTTTTTTGTTTTCAGCAAATTTGGAGTTCATATTTTTACTACTTTCGTCCAACTTGGCGTTTATGTTCTCGTCATTTTTGTCTAACTTGGAGCTTAGAGCGAGAAGGAGTCCAACTAATGATGTAGTGCTATCTCCCATATTAGCTGGTAGTATTGCTTCGAGTGATTCATCACGCGGCGTAATTCTAGCAGGCGTTGGTTGTGGGGGAGATGCCGATGGAGGCGTCTGCATTTCCATCTCGATTCTTTCTGTCATCCGCGTAGACGATCGCTGGTCCAAATTTTCCGGATTGAATTGCACAGAACTGATGCTGCCAATTTCGCGCTCCCGGGGTACACCTTCTCCGCTAGACTCTAGACAGATGACAGACGGCTCGTTGCTGGTTGACTCTTTCGGTGTATCGGCCATGGTAGTACCGGTTGATGATAGTGTTTGACGATTCCAAAATTTCAACGCAATGCTAGAGATAGATTTCGCGAGTGCGCGTATGTGCCGCAGTGATGACAGCGTTGAGTGCAGTGATATGACTAGAAGTTCCTGTAGACTGATGTGATGCGAAGTTCGATGATGGATAGCCGACACACACAACGTTTACAAAAGTGCTAAAGTGTTCAAACAAGTGAAATCAAAGTAAAAATGCCTAACAAATTCAACACAACAAAATTAAAAATTCAATATAACAATCACAGCCGATAGTTTTTCTAACTTTTAAATAAATCTTGCTAATATCACAGAACGCAAATTTAATTGACATTTTAAATTCAATTGATAATATTAAATATATAATAAATCTATAACAACTATATTTGACTCTAATATCGCACACAAACATGAATAAAAATAACTACACAATAATTGGGTATCTGGTTCTTGGGATGAGATAAAATTTCTAGCCTCACCCAGACCTCGTGCACTTGGGACTTTAAACTAAATAAAACCCTAATGCTTGGCGAGCTCTGGTGCTTGCTAATTCCCTTATATTAATTATTCTAGAATTATAGATAATTCCCAGCTTGTTGGAAGTTCGTAGGCTGTATTGTCTCGTAATTAGCCTGAAACATGTAATTTTTTGTTAATTTCCGGAAATTCTCTGGAAGTTCTTGTTTCCTTTCAGCATGTAGAATTTTGAAGTGTCTGCAAATTCTCGTCTTCGTCACCAAATAAGCCGCACAGTCGTTGGGCGCCAAGTTTTATGTAACGTGCTTCCTGAGGGACACCTGGGAAACAATATGAATTAAAATTATCTCCCCTTCGAGGCCTTGCGTCTATGGTAGACTTACCGATCACAAGTCTCGGGTTCGGCTGCTCAGTGTGTGCCCTGCAGTCACACGCTACTGTGGAGGTGCGACGAAAATCCTGTAGGAGAAAGGCTGTTCAATGGCCTGAGGATTTCGCGGCAATCCTCCACAACAATATCACCAGGTATGGAGGATGGACGTATCACTCGGTGCAGCTATATGTCTCCTTGGACCACACCGGACACCGAGTAGATACCCCCAAATCTCCACCCTGATAACACGTCTAATTCTGGAAGACAACCACAATTTCCCCCTGCTGATGGCCTGAACAGTATAAAAATAATATGTACTAGACGGAAATTCCGTCTAGATACAATATAATGGCTCAAACTGCCAGAACTCACCAAGCATAAGGGTGAAATGATATGAAAACTTTTTTTTTAACAAAAATTTGACGTGTATTGAAAAAATGATTAGGTAACAATTTGAAAATTCAATAATAAATAATAATATAGCGTACGGTAACAAATTTGATGTGGTTGAAAAGAATAAATTAATCGGATAGTTCTTTTAATAGAATATGTGATAATTCTTGATTTTTCTGTGCACGTGGGCGGGATTCGGCTTGGTGGAAGGCAAGACTGAGAATCTGCACAACTTGACACAGTATATATATTTAAAATTTCCCTTTTTTATAATCGTGCACCACTATAGGGGCCCCTTGAAATAAAAAACTCACTTGAATTTCGCAAGGTAGGTGGCCTCCGTCTGACCGCAAGTGTAGTGGGTGGCTGCTTCTTGCGATTATTCGGGAATGGGTTTTCTAAGATTTCTGAATATACTGGTCTCACTTTAAATTCTGGTCTTGCTTATTGATAATTTATCCGGAAATTTGACACACAACAAAAATTACGTTCAACACAAAAATGACAAATAGTGGACAAACTAGTCCTTTCGGAATCTGGAGAGCAAGTCGTTGTAGTTGTAACAGTAGTACTCTTTTTTTTTGAAGAAGTGGTTACTGTTACCCCCACTCTTTTGCCAAATTAAAGGATATGACGCCAAATTTGGCGATGCTCAACCCATGTGGTTAGAATTAGATTAAGAAAAAATTAAATAAAACGGTACTATTGTTTATATGGGTTGCAATAAATGACGGAAATAATTTTAAAAAGAACCAGATACGCCAAAAACTAATTTAAAGATAGAAAATTAACATTTAAGTTTACATAAATTTCGATGTTAATCATCAACAGTAGTATGTTTTTGCCGAAGCTGGCACAAGCTTCACCTTTTGTCCACCAGGCGGCAGCACTGTCGCCTGGCGCTAGCTTCGCCATTGTCCACCAAGCAGCAGCACTGTCGCCTGGCGCAAGCTTCACCTTTTGTCCACCAGGCAGCAGCACTGTCGCCTGGCGCTAGCTTCGCCATTGTCCACCAAGCAGCAGCACTGTCGCCTGGCGCAAGCTTCACCTTTTGTCCACCAGGCGGCAGCACTGTCGCCTGGCGCTAGCTTCGCCATTGTCCACCAAGCAGCAGCACTGTCGCCTGGCACTAGCTTCGCCATTGTCCACCAAGCAGCAGCACTGTCGCCTGGCGCAAGCTTCACCTTTGTCCACCAGGCGTCAACACTGTCGCATATTGATTGCACCGCCCCCCCCCCCTTCAACAACCCCCCCCCCCTAACAAAGTGCCCCCCCTTCATCAAACCCCCCTAAAAAAGTGCCCCCCCCTCACCCAAAAAACGTTCCCCCCTCACCATAGAACAACCCCCCACACTAAAAAAAAAATTCCCCCCCCCAAAAGTTCCCCCTCACCATAAAATGTTCCCCCTCACCCTGAAACACCCCCCCCTCACCCTAAAAACGCCCCCCCCCTCACCCTAAAAACGTCCCCCCCACCTATCACTAAAAATAACCCTCTCTTCCTACAAACGGCCCCCTCTCCCTAAAAATGGCAATACCATGTAATCCATTGCATTACATCTAACCTATAAATCTAAAGTCAACATAACCTCAAAATTTAAAGTCAACATAACCTCAAAATCCAAAGTCAACATAACCTCAAAATGAATAATATTTAAGAAATGATCCAAGCCAATACTATGTAATCTATCACATTGAATCTAACCTATAAATCTAAAGTCGACATAACCTCAAAATGAATAACCTATAAGGTCATCCAACTCTTGTTTCTACAATGTAATTACCCTGCTGACCACTATATTGCGCCAAGTGTACTTTTTTTCCACTTTAGCAAACCTCTCACTCAAGTTTTGTGTGTGACCAGATCCTTTACCAAGATGTCTGTATAGTTGCAGATACACTTTACCATTAAAGGACCCTGTTGTTCCAACTACAAATCAATGTTTCCAGATATACTTGACCATTCTAGGAACCCATTTCTACAAATCAATAACAGTAAGTACTTATCTCTCTACTAATAAATATCTATCAATTGCTAGAGTGTATAAATCTATCCTCCAAATATTCCATAGCTAAAATAGCTATTGCACTACATAAAATCTAACCTATAAATCCAAAGTCAACATAACCTCAAAATGGCTAACCTATAAGGAATGATCCAAGCCAATACTATTAAATATATAGCATTACCTCTAACCTATGAATCTAAAGTCAACATAACCTAGAAATATGGAAAAGTGAACAATGTTTATTGATATGCTCTGTCATGCACCATTCCAAACCAATACAAAAATTCTTGTGTTCTCTCAAACATACCTGGACTTGAACAAAAAATCCAATATCCTCCATCACAACACTCTTCTCAATAATATTTCAACTCATGACCGATAAAGTCATCTTTATCTAGTATAGCACAATCCTGCTCTGCCATTCTTCCCACTACTACTACTACAACAGCAACGGTACACTCTTACACACATACACTGTTGAGAATGTATGACAGAGGCTTTAAACATACTTCCTGTTCCAAAAGGTGGGAAAAGGTGCTATAAAAATTTGCTAAAACCGCAAAAGATATTTCTTGTACCATGAGTAATCCTGCGAAAAAATTATTAGCATCAAACAATCTCATAACTAATTATAATTGAATAATTGTAACTGGATGTGGTTTCATATAGGTAAGAAATCACCTTACTTTACTTCAACGAAGGCTGTTTCAACGAAAAAGAGAGGGTAGAGAGAGAGAGAGAGAGAGAGAGAGAGAGAGAGAGAGAGAGAGAGAGATAGCCCCACTTCTACTTCCATCACTGGCCCCGCCCACCAGCCTTGACATTCCAGTTTCAACTAGTTTGTATGACGTCACTGCTACATTCTAATGCTATGAGTCATATCCATGCAGGAAAAAACAGGAAAAGAGAAAGTTGGAAGTAGGAAAGTTGAGTTTTTAGAAGCTACAGAGTCCATAAAGAAACAGCATAAACAGCTAGTAGAGTATGAAAACGAAATCAAAGATTTGAGAGAGCAGCTTGAACCATATTTTTATTCACATTGGAAGAATTTTGAACCAAGCGGGGTGTATCATGTGACTGCATTTACTGTGAATAATAAGGAAAAATTTACATATGTTGGGGTTTTAGGGGAAAAAGATGGCTTGAAACAGGTTTACTTTGTAAAAGGGTACCATAAAAATGCTTTTCTCAATGCATACAAAGCAATAGAGAACCTTAAGAAAGTGGGCTATTTTGTAATCCCCTACAATGACGAAAGATGTATATTATGCTTGCCAAGAGGGGAAACCATTTGTGTAATTACTGTTAATGGTATGGCAAGCTATAATGGTAACACATTTCCAAGAATAGAATCAATCAAATTTTCGTCAGATGTATGGAAAAACTTGGAAGACACATCTTTTACACAGTTAGAAGTGCAGCAATTCAACAGCATTACAATGCTAGAAATTAAAGGGAAAGTAAAAGTAGGACAGTGCAAACGATTGGAAGAGTTAGCAGAAGGTACAGAGTTGGTCATTGATTTCGTTTTCATACTCTACTAGCTGTTTATGCTGTTTCTTTATGGACTCTGTAGCTTCTAAAAACTCAACTTTCCTACTTCCAACTTTCTCTTTTCCTGTTTTTTCCTGCATGGATATGACTCATAGCATTAGAATGTAGCAGTGACGTCATACAAACTAGTTGAAACTGGAATGTCAAGGCTGGTGGGCGGGGCCAGTGATGGAAGTAGAAGTGGGGCTATCTCTCTCTCTCTCTCTCTCTCTCTCTCTCTCTCTCTCTCTCTCTCTCTCTACCCTCTCTTTTTCGTTGAAACAGCCTTCGTTGAAGTAAAGTAAGGTGATTTCTTACCTATATGAAACCACATCCAGTTACAATTATTCAATTATAATTAGTTATGAGATTGTTTGATGCTAATAATTTTTTCGCAGGATTACTCATGGTACAAGAAATATCTTTTGCGGTTTTAGCAAATTTTTATAGCACCTTTTCCCACCTTTTGGAACAGGAAGTATGTTTAAAGCCTCTGTCATACATTCTCAACAGTGTATGTGTGTAAGAGTGTACCGTTGCTGTTGTAGTAGTAGTAGTGGGAAGAATGGCAGAGCAGGATTGTGCTATACTAGATAAAGATGACTTTATCGGTCATGAGTTGAAATATTATTGAGAAGAGTGTTGTGATGGAGGATATTGGATTTTTTGTTCAAGTCCAGGTATGTTTGAGAGAACACAAGAATTTTTGTATTGGTTTGGAATGGTGCATGACAGAGCATATCAATAAACATTGTTCACTTTTCCATATTTCTAGGTTATGTTGACTTTAGATTCATAGGTTAGAGGTAATGCTATATATTTAATAGTATTGGCTTGGATCATTCCTTATAGGTTAGCCATTTTGAGGTTATGTTGACTTTGGATTTATAGGTTAGATTTTATGTAGTGCAATAGCTATTTTAGCTATGGAATATTTGGAGGATAGATTTATACACTCTAGCAATTGATAGATATTTATTAGTAGAGAGATAAGTACTTACTGTTATTGATTTGTAGAAATGGGTTCCTAGAATGGTCAAGTATATCTGGAAACATTGATTTGTAGTTGGAACAACAGGGTCCTTTAATGGTAAAGTGTATCTGCAACTATACAGACATCTTGGTAAAGGATCTGGTCACACACAAAACTTGAGTGAGAGGTTTGCTAAAGTGGAAAAAAAGTACACTTGGCGCAATATAGTGGTCAGCAGGGTAATTACATTGTAGAAACAAGAGTTGGATGACCTTATAGGTTATTCATTTTGAGGTTATGTCGACTTTAGATTTATAGGTTAGATTCAATGTGATAGATTACATAGTATTGGCTTGGATCATTTCTTAAATATTATTCATTTTGAGGTTATGTTGACTTTGGATTTTGAGGTTATGTTGACTTTAAATTTTGAGGTTATGTCGACTTTAGATTTATAGGTTAGATTCAATGTGATAGATTACATAGTATTGGCTTGGATCATTTCTTAAATATTATTCATTTTGAGGTTATGTTGACTTTAGATTTATAGGTTAGATGTAATGCAATGGATTACATGGTATTGCCATTTTTAGGGAGAGGGGGCCGTTTGTAGGAAGAGAGGGCTATTTTTAGTGATGGGGGGGGGGATGTTTTTAGGGTGAGGGGGGGGCGGTTTTAGGGGGAGGGGGGGTGTTTTAGGGTGAGGGGGAACTTTTGGGGGGGGGATTTTTTTTTTAGTGGGGGGGGTTGTTCTATGGTGAGGGGGGAACGTTTTTTGGGTGAGGGGGGGGCACTTTTTTAGGGGGGGGGTTTGATGAAGGGGGGGCACTTTGTTAGGGGGGGGGGTTGTTGAAGGGGGGGGGGGGGGCGGTGCAATCAATATGCGACAGTGTTGACGCCTGGTGGACAAAGGTGAAGCTTGCGCCAGGCGACAGTGCTGCTGCTTGGTGGACAATGGCGAAGCTAGTGCCAGGCGACAGTGCTGCTGCTTGGTGGACAATGGCGAAGCTAGCGCCAGGCGACAGTGCTGCCGCCTGGTGGACAAAAGGTGAAGCTTGCGCCAGGCGACAGTGCTGCTGCTTGGTGGACAATGGCGAAGCTAGCGCCAGGCGACAGTGCTGCCACCTGGTGGACAAAAGGTGAAGCTTGCGCCAGGCGACAGTGCTGCTGCTTGGTGGACAATGGCGAAGCTAGCGCCAGGCGACAGTGCTGCCGCCTGGTGGACAAAAGGTGAAGCTTGTGCCAGCTTCGGCAAAAACATACTACTATCAACTACTTAACAAGTCGATAATTATAAGTCCACGTGGCTTTGGACTGTGACTTTTTACGAAAACATCAAATTCGAGCCAATAATAAATAAAAAATACATTTTAACTCACTTTAAATTCATAAAAAATAATATTGAGCAAGTAGATTCCACTGTACAACGAATAATTATAATACTATAGGCTAGTGGTGGTGGATCTAACCTGAAAAAGGTTATCCTGCAAGCAACAACAGATTATTCGTATAATTTGGCGAGAATGAAGAGATTCAGGTATGTGTAACATTTTTGACATAATAATTTATCATATTCCTGCTTTTAAATAACATTTGAAGTCGCTAAATATGATTTATTGCCATTTAACGCATGTAACTTCGAACATTTAACATGTAATATCGAAGCTATCGCTATTATCGCCGGTATGACTGTATAACATCGATGGTCCTGCCAAAACAGCTGGTTTTGTTAATGAATTTGTAACGGTAGTGGCGCCGGTTTTAAAAGTAATCCTCTCAATCTTATAATACGGTAACTCCTTCAATTTTGATGTAATCAAATTTTTGGTGGTTGCCAGCCATCCAAAAGTATCGTCACAATATATATATACAGTATATATATAATTATCATAGTTTGGCTGGTTAATGAAATCGCTAAATATAGTGTTCAATCTTTCCAATGTGCTATCTAAAAATCCAAATTTTTTATTTTGCAGACTATTTTTTCTCATTTTCTTTTCAATTTTTCATGTCTCATAGAACTTTACACCAGCACAAAAGCTCTTGGCTTATGCTAGAGTGTAGTATACAAATTTATAAGTTTTATTTTAATTATTTTTTCTCTGTATATTAATTGTGTACCTTATAAATATAAATTACAAGACAGAGAAATAATAATAATTGTTAAGTATTGTTTATTTCTCGAAAATATAAGAAAACAAGAGTTTACTCGATGCCATTAGGCCAGATCAAGAACTAAACTGTTTATTTGAAAAGTCCATAGCAGTCCATGTAGCAAAACATCGTAAATAGCATATGATGTCTCAATACATTACATCTCTCCCTTCCTAAGCTTTCAAAATCTGATCCTTATGTCTCCTCCACCAAAGCTCTGTTCCTTCAGGTATGACCTTATAAATTCTGTCCCCTATCCTTTCTTCAATAGTGGCTCTTGACCAACGAGTCCCCGACTCTCTGTAGTCTCTCACATAAACCTCTTCTCCCACTCTCAATTCGATTTCTCTGCCCTTGTTTCCAACTGATGTTTGATTTTCTTCCTTCAGTACATCCAATCTATTACGTAGTTCCCGCTCAAACATTCGTTTTGCTGGAGTTTAATGAGTGGAAATCTGATAACTGAAAATATACCTACTTATAGCTGTAGGAGTTGAAACTTAGTTTTTCTCTGACTCCATAAGATGTTTCAGTAGCGATTTTTTGAATGTCTTCACAGAATTCTCAGCTGCTCCATTACTAGCAGGATGGAACGGGGGAGTGGCAATGTGTTTTATAATATTGAACCTGCAAAACTCTTCAAATTCCCTGGAAGTGAAATTTGCTCCATTATCTGTCACCAATGTTTTTGGAACTCCAAAACGCATGAATATATCTCTCAGCTTTCTCAGCATTACTTCTGTAGAAGTGGATGTCACTTCACAAACTTCAGGCCATTTACTAAATGAATCCGTAACAACAAGGAAATATTTACCTTTCACAGGTCCTGCATAGTCCACATGAATCCGCTCAAAAGGAGTATCAACAGAGGGCCATTTACCTGTGTCTGATGGAGGCATTGGCCTTGATGACATACATACATTACATATTTTGCAGTAGGCCTAATTCTCTATATCTTTGTCCAATGAAGGCCACCAAAAATATGACCTAGCTCTTGATTTCATTTTGGTCATCCCAAAATGAGCTGTATGCAGTTCATTCAATAACTTCAATCTGTACCTTTTTGGAATCACTAACCTGTAACCCCACATCAAAACGTCCAAGTCAGTGCTCAACTCTAGTCTTCTCAAAAAATATGGTTTTAAGTCATCTTCCACAGAGGTTGGCCATCCTTCCCTAACAAATCTCAACACCTTGCTTAGTGTTGGATCTGTACGTGTTTCACTCCTTACTAACTTCATTGATACTAGCATTTCTGCTGCCACTAAATTTACAT
The DNA here is from genome assembly GCA_948455865.1 of Conomelus anceps. Lineage (NCBI taxonomy): Eukaryota > Metazoa > Arthropoda > Insecta > Hemiptera > Delphacidae > Conomelus > Conomelus anceps. The sequence goes on from OX418216.1 coordinate 145,119,848, forward strand.
AATCTACTTCGTAAGAAATGTAATTTTCTTGACTCTCGACTGACATCCTAGAGATTGCATCAGCTAGATTTGATGCTGAGCTTATGTGTTAAAATTTGTAATCGAATCCAGATATATAAGTTGACCAATGCTGAAGCCGTCCTGCTGCCATTTCCAGGATTCCTTTCTTCTCTCCGAATATTGCTGCCAGTGGCTTGTGATCCGAATATAAGGTGAATGTTCTTCCCATTAAATACTGGTAGAATTTTGTCATTCCCCAGTAAATGACTAATGCCTCTTTGTGTATTGTTGAGTACCCACTCTCTGCAGTAGTTAGTTTCTGACTTACAAAACCTATAGGTTGCTTTGAACCATCCTCTAACTCATGAAGTAGAACTGCACCAATACCATTATTAGATGCATCACAATACAAGCATAATGGTACCACAGGATCAAAATGTATCAGAGTTTGATCTGAAGCAATTTCCTTTTTTGCATTCTCAAACGCTTTCTGACACTTGCTATTCCAAATAAACCGATTTTCTTTCTTCAAAAGTCTATATAAGGGTCCTAGGAGATCTGGTAAACTTCTGATGAATCTTCCAAAATAATTTACTACCCCCAAGAACGATCTCAGTTCTGAAATATTTGCTGGTCTAGGACAAGTAAGTAGAGCCGAAACCTTCTCCAGATCTTTCTGAATTCCATTCCTGTTTATCAAGTGTCCCAAGTATCTTACTTTTGGTTTAAAAAACTGACATTTTACTTAATTTAATGTTAACCCAGCATTGGAAAGTTTTGTTAGAGCATTCTCCAAATTTCTCAAATTCCCATCTCGTGTTCGGCCTGTTATAATTATATCATCCAAAAAAATTAACAACACCTTCTAACCCTTGCAAGGTTTTCTCTAGCTCTCTTTGAAAAATGGCCACAGCTGGTTTTGATCCAAAAGTCAAACGATTCACTTTAAAAACGCCCTTATGAGTGGACCAAGCTAATAACATCTTTGTTTCCTCTTCTAATTCCAATTGATTGTAAGCTTGACATAGGTCCAATTTTGAGAATTCCTGACCACCTTGCAGAGTTGCCCAAATTTCTTCAATTTTTGGTAATGAGTGGCTTACATCTTCCAAATGAGGGTTTACTGTTATTTTATAGTTTGCACATAACCTCAATTTTCCATTTCCCTTCAAAACAGGAACAAGTGTGGTACCCCAGGTAGAAGAGTCAATTTTCTCAATAATTCCCGTTTTTTGCAACCTATCCAATTCCTCATCGACTCGATTTCTAAAAGCAAAAGAAATAGGTCTTGGTTTCACAAAACGAGGTGTAGTTCCTGGTTTTACTTTGAGCGCAATTTTTCCAAACTTATAACAACCTAACTCTTTGGAGAATACACATGGATAACTTGAAATCAATTTCTGTAAATCTCCTTCTGATGATTCAACATTTTTAACTTCCTCTGATCTTAGCCAGTCAAATTTCTGAAGCCAATCACGGCCTATTAAACTTTGGTTTGCTTCAGCCACTACTAATAAATTACAATTGGCTGATTTGTTCAGCCATACCACATCCACTGATAAAGATCCTTTTAGCTCTATTATTTGATTAGAAAATGATTTCAGTTTCAAATTTGAGTGCTTTAGTGGTTTAATTGTTTTGAAAACTGTTTCATAGATTGAATACGGAATTATTGAAACACCACTTCCTGTATCAACTTCCATTTCTAACAAAAATCCATCTATTACAACTGTACTCATGTATGGTCTGATTGTATTAACGTTATCTATATTCAAAACTTTCACTACGTTGCTTCTCTCAATTTCTTCAGTGCTATACTCTGAACTCTCTCCTTCAAAATCATTAACCTTTTCTACATTCCTGCTTGGACAAACCTTTTGCAAATGACCTATCTTCTGCTCTTAACCTAAGAGCCTAAGAGCTCCTAGCTCAAGCTCTTAGGCAAACAATTCATTAAAGCAATGATTTATTGAATTTAAGCTTCCACTTTACCCAATTTATGAACCCTATTTTAATACTTAATGCTTTAATACTTGTATGAAGTTACTGTTTTCAAGCCTCAAATCAAGCTCTCATCATCGAAAATTCAAAAAATTTCCAATAAAGTGGACTAATATGAATCGATTTAAGCTTTGATTTTTTATTTTTTTATTTCTTCCTGGTGACTCTTCAAGAGTATAGGAAATCGTCAAAGAATGAAAAAAAATCACTCACACATGTATTATATGAAATATTACACGATCAAAATTCTGTTATATTTTCATCCATAAATTCTTGCACACTGTAGTAGACACTGTCTGTTGAATATTCTTTCAATTTCTTCTTAAAAATATCCTTGTTCTTAATCTCTTTCACAGATGATTGCAGTTTACTCATTAATTTTAGACCCATGTATGTAGGTTTCTTCTCATACTGGGCTGTCCTATGGTACCTAGAAGCATATTTATATTTATTTTGGGTGTCATACTTATGCGTATCACAATTTCTTATAAATTCTTTGTCTCTAGTGTACATAATCACTTCAAATATGTACAGGGCAGGCACAGTTAGAAGTCCTAAATCTTTAAAATATCCTCTGCAGGACTCTAGTGGCTTTACACCTTTTATTGCTCTCACAGCTCTCTTTTGAATCCTGAAAATTCTCTCTAAATTTTGGAGGCTGGAGCTTCCCCAAACCAATATTGCATAACGAACATGTGACATAATGAGGGCATGGTATACTGCAGTTGTCAATTTATCATTGCCGGTACTCAACCTTAACATCTGTCTTAGTGCAAATACTCCTGATGAAATTTTACTGCACAGCTGATCAATATAGTGATCCCAAGACAAGTTTTGATCCAGCAGGACACCCAGAAACTTCACACACAGAGGCTGCTCAACACTTACTCCATTTATTTCTCTAATTTCTCTATGATTATTCTTGTGTTTAAACTGTAGAAACTGTGTTTTAGATTCATTTAATTTCAGTTTGAGTTGTTTGAGAAACTGGGCTATAGCATGAGTATTGACAAAAGTATCTATCTCTAAAAAATCTGCATCATGTTGTCACAAAGTGATTTGTGACGGCAGGAAATACGAAATTAATATCGTTAATTTCGTAAAAGTGAGTGAGCGACGCTCGACGGTGGAGCAGCGGCGGGGTAATTAGGGGGGTGGTAAGAGGGTACCGTACGCGCATTGCGCCGGTGGTCCGGTAATCTACCATCTCCCAATTAATTACTCCTTCCCCCCCAATTAATTACCCTCAAACCCACCAACTCCTACACATCCTCTCGCGCGGTTACAGACTCGCAGCGAGCCCCTAGTGCGGTTCCAGACTGCCTATATCCTTTCCTCCATCCCCTCGTCGCGGTTTCAGACACGCCACGAGTACCCTTGCGGTTTCAGAATGCATACACCCCTTCCTTACCCTTCTCGTGCGGTTCCAGACATGCAACGAGCTCCTCTTTGCGGTTCCAGACTGCATCTTTCCTTTCCTCCATCCCCTCGTCGCGGTTTCAGACACGCCACGAGTACCCTTGCGGTTTCAGACTGCATACATCCCTTCCTTCATCCTCTCGTGCGGTTACAGACACGCAACGAGCCCCTAGTGCGGTTCCAGACTGCATATATCCTTTCCTCCTTCCCCTCGTCGCGGTTTCAGACACGCCACGAGTACCCTTGCGGTTCCAGACTGCATACAACCCTTCCTTCATCCTCTCGTGCGGTTACAGACACGCAATGAGGTCCTTTTTGCGGTTGCAGACTGCAATTATCCTTTCCTCCTCCTTCTCAGAGCGGTTTCAGACCTGCGAAGAGTGTGGCCCCCGAATTGAGCGGTTGCAGACTGCGAACGTTCGGTCCTGTACCCTCCCAAAACACTTCTCGGTTTGAGAAGTGGATCCTCCTAGAGCTCGGCGGTTTCAGACAGCCAAAGCTTGTCACCTACCCCCACGCCGAGCGGTTCACAGACAGCGACGCGTGTTCCAACCCCGTCCAAGGACTCCTCGTTCCGTAATAGAACCAACCATTCCTTCCTTACCGAGTGTTAACTCACCCTGTCCGCGAGCAGAGGCCTCCGGACGAAGGAAGGAAGAAGTAGGCCGGGATAAGGCTGCTAAAAAGCAGGATAAGCCTACGAAGAGAGTGTCCTCTTTTCCTAACCCCCCCCCCCCCCATTTCCCGACTGAGTCTAGTCAACCAGGAGAAAATCCTGGTATCAATCAGGCACAACTCGAGGAGGAGTCGAGGTGGCCTGATAATGTACACTACAAATGTAGGATGTGTCGTCTGCATACATTAAAACCTTACCACTCGATATTACCTTTGGTGAATCATTAACATATAAAACAAATAATAATGGTCCAAGGATCGAGCCCTGTGGTACACCTGTCTTTGCTATAAGCTTCTCGGATCTATATTTAATTGTTTGCCCATCTTCCTCTCTTGTCATCTCCACACACTGACTTTTACCCACAAGATAGGATCTGAACCATTCAAGCTCAATATCCCTTACTCCCACAAATTCCAACTTTTTCAACAAGATAGAGTGGTCCACATCGAAAGCCTTACTCAAATCGAGAAAAACTCCTACTGCCTTCTCACCCTCATCCATCATATCGATTATACCCTTGACAAGAGACGCGATAGCTGACCTGGTAGATTTCTCTTTTTGGAACCCATATGTTGCTCTGCTGATAATATTTTATTTCGAATCAGATGTTCAACAAAACGAATCAACATTCACTTTTCATATATTCTACCAAGTGCATTTCCTACAGTGATTGGTCTGAAATTATTGGCCAAGTTTTCTTCACCACCCTTGTGGATGGTCACTATTTTCGACTCCTTTAATTTCTGAGGAAATACACCATGCTCCAAAGATTTATTGACTAAAACTGTTAGTGGAGCAATTAAATACTTTTTGCAGAACTTGATAACAACTGTGGAGTTTCCACCAAGCCTAGTTGACAACCAACCTGAATAGGATAAGCGATGTCTTACAATAATTTTCAAGGCTTCATATAGCAAACTTCAAAGAAAATGTTCGTTTGGATCAAATAATTATGAAACTTGTAGTAGGCCAACAAGCGGTCTTTTTCCTCAGCAAGCTAGAGCTGGCTTTCGTTGACCCAATGAAGCAATTTCTTTCTTCAATCGTGGCAACTTCGTAGAACTTTTCAATTCATTCATGGAAATAATCTCAGAAGAAATTATGAAAAAATCAGACCTATTTTTATAGGCGAATCTGAAGCTATACAATACGGAGTTATTGAATGGATTTCAAATTATATCAGAGAGATTGTTGAAACTGAAATCAAGGACAGTCCATTTTTTTTCTGATATAGTGTTCAATAATTATCAGGTATGTGTAAGGTGACCAGATGTCCAGTTTTTGAGAGGCATGTCCCGTTGTACCCCCACCCCCTAGAGGCCACTAGTTGGACAATTATGTCCATCCGAGGCCCCCTTATTTTATGTTTGTTTAGTCTCTTAAGGGATTATCGGAGAAGTGCTTGTAGTGGAAAGTCGTGCTTTTGTTAGCTCTATGGTTCGAGTTTGCGATTAATTCAAAGGAGGTGAATTACCAAAACTGTTCACAGTTCGTTAAGTTAATGTACTTTTTACCTTATGCATAACCATTGGCTTTGTTTATTGGATAATTAATAAGTTATAGTGATTTCAATCCCCAATATCCATAGTTGAGGTCAGGTTTTAGGCTTCTAAAACTCAATGCATAAACGTCGAAAAGTTCTGAAGATAAAAATCTGTACTTTGTACCACACAATTCAACTCTGAGTTCGTCTTCTACAGCTGGGTGAGAGTGTTCTTATCTCGTAAAATTTATTTCTGTTGTTGTTTCGGTCTGAAAGGACTACAGAACTTGGCCTTTACTGTCATTATACCTATTGCTAAATGATCTGTTTGTGAAGGTTTCGATTCATTTATAGCTCGGAAAATTATTCGTCATTCATTAGTATATGGATTGAATATTCGAAATGGAAGCAAAGCTGGATGAAATTCTCCAAAAGTTGAATAAATTAGACTGTCTAGAAACGAAACTTGGTAATATTACTAGTATTTTCAATAATGAGTTGGAAAATCTCAAGCATGAAGTAGGGGAGTTGAAATCTCAAATGAAATTGGAACAAGAAAAAAAAGAAGAATCCTATAGGAACAGGAATGTTTGGTATGAGTTTGGTATAACAGGAATTTTTGGTATGAGAGGTGATAGAAATTATTGGACATTGCGAGAAGAAATAATGAGAATATTAACATAATTATGTAGGTGTCGACATCAGAAATCAAGGTATAGATAATTTGAAAAGGCTAGATCCCAACAAAGATGATTAGATCAACATTCACGTCAACTTACACTAGGAATGAAGTACGGTACTTGAGAAAAATTAAAATGATCAAAAGAGAAGGATTTTGAACATATAACAATAGAAGTAGACCTGGACAGGAATACCCGCGCCAACAGAAAATAGCTATATCCGTTTATGATCGAGTACAAAAAACAAGGAATGGGAGTTTCCATGAAAAAAGATAAATTACTAGTAGAGGGCGAATTCTTCAGCCTTCATAATTTGAAATAGTTAAATAATAAGGATAAGAAGAGACCGTGAAGTGGGGAAAATTTTCCCATTGTGAAGGATGACAGGGATGCTAATAACTTGAAAAAAGATACCATAAGACTTGGAAAGAAAAATAATTTAAATACCATGGAAACATATACATCTAAAAGAAGAGAGAAAAGGAACGATGTAAATACACAAGGGCCTTTTCAACCAAAAAAAAAACACAATCTGGAGTTGCAATCAGGAATAAGGACAACAAAACGAGAACAGCTATTAAAGATCGTGGAAAAGACGGGAAAACTATCGGAAAAAACGAGCAAGTAGATAAAATAAAGCTAAACACATATAACTTTAGATGTCTCAGAGAACTGGAGGGTTGAACAGCTGTTAGAAGAACTGGAGAACATAGAATGGGACATCATAGGACTCGCAGAAGTAAGAAGAGATAGTGAGCAGTGCTTAATGATTGAAAATGATATGATGCTGTACTTGAATGGAAATGGACCAGCAGATGAAACAGGATTTTTAGTTAACAAGATATCAAAGAAGAAAATTGTAAGCTTCAAGCAATACACACACACAGAATTTCTGTCGTTGTTTGGAAACTTCAGGGACACTTAAAAGGAAGAATCAAAATAATACAAGTTTACGCACCAAGTTCAGCATCAACAGTGGAAGAAATTGAAGAATTTTATGAAGATCTTGAAGAGGCTCTGGAAAATGATTCATGCAAGTAAAACATAATTATGGGGATCTGAATGCGAAAATAGGGAAGAATGATGGAGAGATGATACGGAATGGTGTTGAATGGTGATGAATGGTATGAATGGTGTTGGAAGATACGGATACGACGAAAGAAACGAAAGTGGAAAACTACGAGTTGAATTTGTCGAAGGTAAAGACATGTTTATAATAAACTCGTTTTTCCAGAAAAGTGAAGAAAGAAAATGGACTTGGGTGAGCCCCGACGGAGCAACAAGGAACGAAATAGATTATTTCATCATAGATAAGAAATGTATTTTCAGGATGTAGACATAGAAGACGAAATAAATACCGGAAGTGATCATCGACCTGTTTGAATTGAAATAAAAATAAAAGAGAATAGGAGAAGATACAATGAGAAAAAATTTACAAGACTGAGTACAGACGTTTTGAAACTTTTAGCCTATGAGGAGAAACTAGAAATGAACTTGAATGAAGAAACGATTTATGAATGTGATGATATAGAGATCCTAACTAACAAATTGACAAACACTCTAAGAAGAACGAGACAAATGCTAGGCAATGAACAAGAGAACAAGAAAAGGAAATTACCAGAAAAATAAGTAGATTACTGGAGAAAAGAAGGAAACTGAAACGATTTGGAAGAGAAAATATTGAATTCAGCAAAACCTTAAAGCTTATAAAGAGAAAATGGAACGAATGGACAAACAATAGGAAATCATCAGATTTAGAAGAAACTATCAAACTTGGAAAAAGCATTAAACAATTTAATAGGCTACAGCAACTTGGCAAGAATACAATGATTTGCATGAAGAATGAAGATGGATTTATTGTAGAATCATCTGTAATTTTTATCAGAAGCTTTATCATACCGATGAATGTGAAGACGACATTAATGTTCTTGTTTTCAAGAACAGCAGAAGAGTGATGTTGAAGATGAAGAATATCCGTCAATTATGAAAAGTGTGGTGAAGCGAGCAATTGATCACCTGAAGGACGGGAAAGCAGGCGGCCCGGATGGAGTCACGAACGAGGAACTGAAAGTAGGTGGAAGTGCGGTGTTAGAATTATTGACATAGATATTCAACATATGTCTCAGGTGCGGGAGAATTCCAGAAATATGGTTGAAAGCCAGCCCGATACTGCTTTTCAAGAAAGGTGATAGGAAGGAAATAAAGAACTATCGGCCGATAAGTCTTCTATCCAGTATATACAAAGTATTTATATAAACTATTCATATGTATAAACTTGCTGTGCAGAACTGACTTTTTTTGTGTCGCGGCGGACGCGTTTCAAACTATGTCGTTCTTCTTCTGACTTCTTGGTTGGTCTGCAACCAAGCGCCGAAGAAGAACGACATAGTTCGAAACGCGTCCGCCGTGACTCAAAAAAAGGTCAGTTCTGCACAGCAAGTTTATACATATGAATAGTTCTACAGCAGTTCCCGAAAAATGAACATTCACAACAATAATATTTATATCAGTTATAACGCATAGGACAAACAATTATCCAACTGAATTAAATTCTGTCAATCAAACTGGTTTCAAGAAAAATTTCTCAACTCTTGACAACATACTTGTATTGTTGGAGCTGATAAGAAACTCGAAGGACTATAAATTCTCACTAGTTCTATTATCTATAGATTTTGAGAAGGCGTTCGACAGAGTCACAACAAAATCTATATCAGAGACACTCACTAGACTTGGCATAGGAGAAAAATATTTAGACATATTCAAGTTCACATATTTATGAAAGGATAAAAATCGAGTTTAAATTGAGAGGAAAATGAAAAGTCGTGGAAGTCAGAAGGGGATTGAGACAAGGCGACATTCCATCATCAAAAATATTCAACACAGTCTTGGTAACATGCTTCAGTAATCTGAATTGGGAAGGAAGTGGAATAGACATTAACATCCGGAAATTGAATACATTGACATTTGCTGATGATGTAGTACTAATAGGGAGCAGCGCAGAAGAAGTTCGTCGTTTGCTAGAGGAACTAATTGGCGAGACAAGGAGAATCGGACTGAAGGTGAACTTTGACAACTCCAAAGTCATGTCATTCAACTGTGAAGAAGAAGAAGTACCACTTGAGGAAAAATAGAAAAGGTTGAAAATTTTCATCTATTTGGGACAAAAGATTGGAAAGGACGGTCAATGGGGAGAAGTCACCAGGAGGGTTGCATTGGGCTGGTCGATTACCTGTTTCGATCTAAAATTGACATGAGTGGTAAAAGAAAATTATTTCAATTGAACGTTCTACCAGTATTATTGTACGGCTGTTAAACGTGGACTTCAAATGGGAAATTAATAAAGAAGCTTAGAACTAATGTGAGATCGATGGAAAGAATAATGATCAGAGTGAAAAGAAGACAGGTAAAGAAATAAATGGATTAGGAATGGAACAAGACACTAGTAAAGAGGAAATGGAACTGGGCTGGCCATACAGTTGGAACGAAGGACGACAGATGGACGAGAAGAACATTGAACTGTACAAGAACATTGAGGCCCAAGAAAACTTGCCTTGTTCTGTAACCTTAATTAGTTTATTGGTTTCAGTTATAGTTTAAAGTATTGAAATTATAGTATTTTTTCTAGCTGTAAAACTTCACGTCTGAAAAATTTTTTACCTCCAGTAACCGATATTATCGTATTTTTATTGATGCCTCCCTACTCGTTTTTGGGGCCTCTTTTACAGGCTCAAGGGGGGTTGTAACTAGGAAAACGAAGGGTGGGCGCTATGCCAATGCTAGCAACACTGGAATATTCCACTCACTATTCCCAATTTCGTAATATTGTGACGGCTATCGTATTATGTTATCTACCCCAAGAGTAGAGATGACACTGAAATCTTCAAACTGGACTCCTAGGCAACAGCGTGTAAAATGCTAGTTCAAATAATAATTTAGTTGATGTTAATAATAAATTAGTCGTAGGAATAAGGTGATTCAGTTCCAATCATTAGTTTGAGTGGAAAATGTTTTTAAGATCATTAACTTTTTTTCATTTAAAAATTCTTTAACGGAAGCTATTTATTTTCTTGTGTAGGTATACTCTAAAACGGGCCGAATTAGAATGAAGATTCAAGACATTTTCCTCTTATAAAGCCTTCTGCTATTATAATTTTTCTAAATACATTAAAACTTGTTTTATGAAACAGATACTTATATGAAATGATAAATTGCAAGTTTCAGCTCGATTGAAAACTGATATAACAAATAATTGGTAGGCTTTCCAACTTGTACTTGGAATCCTTGGAAGTGAATTTCTAACATTTTTCAAATTACACACGAGTTTTATATTTGCTCAATGAAGAAATTGAGTGATTATCTTTCAAAAAATCAAAGGTACTGTAAGCGACTCTGTAGGTTGAATTGCATAAATCCCTTGCCCCTGAAGGGGGCAAAGGTGCAGTCCCCCTGCAAAGTATGAAACAAAAAGTAGGCAGAAGGTAGAATTCGTTACACAGAGAGCAGTAATTGGGGTTTTCAATTTGTATTGAAATGTTTTATACCCTTTCTTGACAATACTGAATGAGTTTAGACCACATCTATTCACATGATTTTGACAATTAACTGACAGAATTTTTTTTGTGACATCAATTCAACCAAAATGTTATTGGTTGTTTATTTTATGCTACCGCATGTCATCATTTTGTCTTGTAAATTAAATTTCAACGCTTGAAATCATGGCTCATTCCCCAAACTTTCAAAAAATTCTTACTTGGGTCTAACTCAAGGTATAGGGTTCTAACCTAACTGGTATCAATCTCTTCAACGTTTCAATTTCATCCAACATTCTCTATCCAATGTTATAAACACTATAACCTAAAGTCCTAAGCAATGTAAATGAAAATTATTTTCTAAAACACACACATACAGCCAGACAGATAGAAAATTAAAAGTGTAAGACAGTCTCAAGCATGTTTCGATCCACATTATTTTAACCTAATGGTGATTGGAGAAGCTATGCAATTACTGATCTAGGGTATTGTTTACATGAACTGAACAGGCAGTTTCGTCATGTTAAGCCTTATTCCAACTATAGCAAAACTACTGCGCCTCATCTGTGGTTCGCCCAGTACAATTTTGTTCGAACAGCACATAATATGTGAGTTCTCATACATGTATGCATCATGTATGTATGGTCATGGAGCCAGTCCCATCCGTTCTTGGTGACCATCAAAGGTGCATATAGTTTTTAAAGAGATGAGGCTCTTGTATGGTACTCTTAAAGTGGCATGCTTTTCAAAGACTCTCAAGCCCTTCATCCATGTTATTCCACCACAGGCTTGCATCTGCAATATATTGCGTTGTTGGAGCAGTTGACTCACATGTTTTGTCATCCATTCACAGATTGAAAACTTAAAGCCTAAAAAAACATTTACATGAGTTTTGCAAATGTTGGAACAATGCTTTACATTGCTTTTCAGTTGCGCATCTAGTTGCGTTGTAGTACCTCAGTACAGTACTACCTTTGGTTAATCTGAAACAATGTTGATGGGCTCAGATAAACCTGGCTCCACTGCGCTTTATAATGTGTTTGGAGATTGGAAAGCCTTTAAATTCAATTGATAATACTTACACAATGACATCATTTTGGCTTCCAACAGGGATCAGTTTTTCCTCAAGTTGACCAAAAGTTAGCCACATGTTTTGACTTAAGGTGGTGTTCCATATTCTATAGTTACACTTTTTCTTTTTTAATGGATATTTGAGTCTTAATAGTTCCATATTAATAAGCGTTCTATCTTTCAATGTACCGACTTCAAACACTATTTCATCCTCTGTCCTCATGATTGGCTGACCATCACAATTGACACAGTTACTGCATGCCCATTAACAGACAAAATCAAATATAAAAAATTAAATAAAAATTCTGCAAATAAAATAATGAATTTTTCACTCTAGCTTCAAGTTCCACCCGATATTTAAACAATAATTTGAAGTGCGCATAGGTTTGAATAAATTGGTATGGAAACACAATGGTCAGAAGGGTGGGCCAAGAAAAATTCCAGTGTCATATTCTAATAGGACTCTAAGTTCACACATTCATGTGCTGATCAATGAAAATAAAATCCAGCATCAACAGACCTAAATGTAGATATTGATTGTATATCAAATTGTGCCAATCATTGCTCAAATGTATTGGAATAAGAAACTTTTGTTTGTTACAGTAACAATATCATGTAAAAACAGCAATGAATAGCAGAAGATAAAAGTTGTGAACCTATAGTTGTGTTGCAATTTAATAAGAAGATAATAATTATGAATTAGTATTCATTACAACCTAAATACAAAAACATGGTGTCTTAGGCTGGAGATAGTGGAGGGACGCATTTCACCTCTAAAGAGAAGCTTCATAAGCCTTCAGTGAAAATCCTAATTTAGACAGAAATAAAGTTAAGTTTTGATATTGGATTTTTCATTAAGTATTTTGTCCCAGAAAACATCACAGATCATATTTTCACTTGCCATTTCCATATTCCTGTTCTGGACAGGAGAATAATTAATAATAATGATAATTTCTGTAGTCTGTTTGATCTTGTGAGCTCGTGAAATTTTTGTCCTTGTAGATTGCTTATAGCAAATCGGCATTAGTAACTACGATATTTGACTGTAACCTAGGCTAGGGTCTGATACTTCATTCAGGCTGTTACCTACTTAGTTTTCTCATACATTTCAAGATCCACCATCACATGAATAGAGGAAGCGTTTTCATGGTTTGCTCATCACAATCTATTAATTAATATGAAAAATATGATAATTTTAAAAATAAATATTATATTAAATTATAAAAATACTGCAATACTTCAAATCATATCAAATGAAGATCAACTATACATACGGTATTTTTTGTATTTTTTAATTTATTGCTTTTCTGTAGTAATTATTTTTGGTACTTTACATTCACTTACATGAAATTGTGTTTTGATGATTCTGATGGCGATTCCAACATGATTTTTCCCTCTGAAAATAAATAGGAAAAAATAAATTTCAAGATACAGTGCTACGGATCTGAAAGAAAATGACTTTTTCCAAGAGTTGTCCACATAATTTGATAATATTTCATCCCAAAGACTACCTAAGTGGCGTATTAGTGACCCTTTGTCGTGATTGGTGGGGGGGGGGGGGGTGAACCTTTCGGCTAGCTCGTGTGTTCTGGGGTGTATGAAACCCTTCTAGGAAGGGCAGCGGTCCGAGGGAAAAATTTACAAACATAATCACCTGAAGATCACATTTCAGACTATTCTAGCACTTGGACTTCAGTATTACGTTTTTCTTTTATTCAAATAATATTTTTCCTCAACTGATTTGGAAACAAACGAATTAATGCAACTTGCATTGAAAATTGTAAAAAAATCAACTTGGATCATTTATGTTAGCTTCTTGTTTCTTTGTTATATGAACAAAGTAAGTTAGAAAGTAATTGGTCAATATATATAATATTTTTTTGACATGAATATAAGCCTTTAGTTGGAAATTTCTAATAATTCTCCACTGCATTCTCATCAATATTTATATAGAAATAAATACATCTCGTGATCTCGAACCTGGAACGACAATGAATATTATGCCAATCTTACTAAGGAAGCATGGGAATCTAATGAGTGGTTATTCTTCATCTAGAAGATTTTTTATATTGAGCAACATATTTTTACTTGAACTAACTCCTGTTAGTCTTCTTATTATACCGTATTTTGTTTGTTCCAAAAAAATATAATCATCACATTTGATGAATGGAGAACTATTACAAAAATATATTGAACATTTGGTTTTTATAACCCAGGCGTTATTTCAGCTTGCCACCGCCCTTAAAAAATGGCACCTTAATCATGATTAACTTTTATTTCGTACCTCTTAGACATTAAAGGGTGTAGGAAATAGTATCCTTACATCAATTCATGGCATCTTTGTTGGATCCTATGATGCTCCTGTATGCGGACATAATTTCACAATGAAATTATTTGCATACAGTATTATTTCTGCAGATATTTTTTTTTTAACATTCTATTTCTTGTACATGATAGTTAAGTTGATCTAAGTATTTTTTTTCTTTGTAACTTCTTGGTTTCTCTCCTAATAATTAATTGATTGTTTTATAATTATTATTATTTTCTATCATGTAGGCTATAATTTTTTTCCTGTGTATTTTTTTTGCTTGTTTGTATTTGCGGAAATAAAGATTATTATTAAATCAATCAACAATACTCACGTCTACAGAGTTAAGTTTATTTGATTACTTCTTCCACTCTGATTATTTTAGTTTTCTTCAAAATTGAATTACTTGGTTTTTCTGTTATGTTTTGTGTATGTCTTCTTTCTATTTTTTTTTTCTTTTTTTCAAGGATGAAGACCACAAGCCTGTATAGGCTTATGATGAATAATAGAAATTAATCATGATTAAGGTCCCATTTTTTGAGGGAGGTTAGAAAACTGAAATAACACCTAGGATATGAAAACCAAATGTTCAATATAATGTATTTTTGTAATAGTTCTCCATTCATCAAATTTGATGATTATCTTTTTTTTTGGGAACAAAATATAATAAGAAGCCTACCAGAAGTTATTTCAAGAGAAAATAATTTGAATGATGATGATTGCTGAGTTGGACCTACAGTTTCAGATGGGGTCTGAACTCTACAGCAGAAATGTTTTTTGCTGGTCAAACTAAAGCAGTCACCTTCACAAGAAGAGTTTTATTTATCAGACAGAACAGATACCTGGCATTACTCACAGCTAAAATGTTATTGGTGAGTAGTTCCAATTAGCTGATTCATCAGCAAAAAACATTATGAACCTATATTTTTGGGTGGGTTTCAAACCATTCGTAGAAGCTATGATCACATTGAGCAAGTTTACTGGCTAACAAGCCAGAGAGTAACACCATATGGGAGTAAAACTCATCATTGCAAGCATTTTGATTTTAGATCATAAGAATGGTAGCGTTCTTGAATTTCTTGATCCATAACGATCTGCGTTGTAAAAGGTAAATTTTCATGGTGAATTCAACGACTTTCAGTCATTTTCAATTGAGAATAAATAATAAATTTAATTACACAGGCTGAAACGTTTTATTTATTCTCAATTAAAATTGACTGCAAGTTGTTGAATTTACCGTGAAAAGTTAATGGAAGCATGTTGAGATATGAGTATAATCTATATGTTTTCAATGATGGATACATACCAGTACAGTATATTATCAGTCTATGAGACATCATTATATTAGGACGTTTGTGCAACTGGGGGTAATGTTACCATCAAAATAAGAGGTTGTAGGTTTAGATATACTCACCATATTTGTATATATGAAAACCAGCTTCATCTACATATTTAATTTCCAGAATATTAACTGATCTTTTGACTCCATCCAGTACTCTACTGTAGAGCTGCATCCCATCATAGTATTCGACTTCAAATAGTTCTTGTTTGCCCTTCAGCTTATTCACTATTCTCAAAAACTTGTACTTCTGTAAAGTGTAAAGAAATTATTAATAATTGAAATCGATAGATAGATAGATAGATATAGACAGTGGAATGTGTCGTTTGTGCATAGAATATCAATAATCTATTGTAGAAAAGAAGAATAAGAAGACATAGATTAGTAGATTCATACACATTTTTTCCATATCAGCCAGTTAAGTATTATTGGCTCAAAAGTTTTGATCAAAATTTGTGATTAGAGGTTTTTTAAACTGTTTTTAGGGTTACATTACAAGTAAACTTTCAAATTAATTGCTTTGAGAGAAATGATCCAATTTTTTCAAGTGAAGTTTTCCATGAATTTAAATCTAAATCTAAATTTATCTTTGTGAGCTAGCATTAAAGTTTTGGAAGATGTAACAGTCAAAATTTGCTGAAAGAGCAGTTTAAGTCTGTTGTCTGTTGCATTTTTGTAACTACTAGCCATCCCTCAACATTATTTTGGATCTTTCGCTGGTCTCTAGTGTGCTAATGATTCAAGTGGTTTGGGCAACATCAGTCTCATTCATTATGAATATCTATAACAATTTTAAAATTATTACAAATCCCGAGAAGATTGAAAAAATGAGTTATTGATAGCCAAGAGATGAGAAACATTGATAAATACCGTTCCATGACCAGTTCCCTTGCATTGCCACACTTCTTGTTTGATAAATTCCCAATATCTGTTCTGCAGACTTCTTGGTATGGCATGCACATAACGTGTCCCTTGGTGTTCAAGAATTAATCGGACTTTGGTTCCAAAATCGAAAGAATAATGAATCTCACGTGGCTCTAATTCACACCTTGAAACGCAAATCACAAACTATAATTAGAGAGGTTGCACAGATCACTGCTGGAAAACCCTCACTGCTAAAAACGCCCTCGATCAATGTCATTTCATTAGGTGGCAGGTTGCACAAATCATTGCGAACATTCCCATAATGCTAAAGAATTTTAATTAGCTACAAGCCACTTGTACACTAACAGAGGTTAGAAAAGTGAATTTATTGCATTTACCGAGTACAGAGTTACAGTTTATAAAGCTGATACAAATATACAGTATACAGCTCATACAAAGTATATACAGCTCGAAGTATATGTGAGCTCATTCAGTATGAAAGGTACCTACAGAAATGGTACAATTAATTTAATAATTTGATGAAATATTCCGAAATGGTTATGGAAAATTATATTCTCGTAAAACATTTTTGAAAAGCAGCTTTTCTGATTGCAGAATGCAATCCTAGCTTGATCAGTACTATAAAAATGCAAAAAATAGCCTACATTCTACTAGGTGGCTTTCTGATGTGAACTATTCAATTCAAATGTGACTGATAAGATATGTTTCTTGTAAGTTATGCATACAAATTTCTTGTATTCATACGACTGTATTCAGTACGACTGTTCTTGTATATTTTGGCCTACCAGCTAGTTTATTATTGCAAAGAAAAACTCATAGGCCTGATAGAGTACCCACCTTATCCATATCAAAACATAATCTATTTGCTCAAACAAGTCTGAAAATATATTTTTGTGAACATGTGACTTTGAAATGATTGAGTAGGGCTTTTTAGCAGAAACGGGTGTCTAGTAGTGATTTATGCAAGAGTAACTAAAGTTCAGAGAAGCTTAAAATATATTGAACATAGAATGATACTATTGGTCAAGTGAGAAAGAGGCTGACCTTCATTGAAGGTTGTGATTGGCTGAAAAGTAACGCTCACTGGTGGGAGGACTAACAAGCAAAAATACAAGTCAAATCAATAACTAAAAACTGTGAACATCTAGAAAGCCTACTATTATTTTAACCAATTCAATGCAACTAACATGGTTTCATCATAATTCCAGCCTACATTTAAAAAAACGGTTCTTTTGTGTATTTCTCAGTGGACCTTGACTGCAAATTGACTGCAATTGATTTCAGTGAGCTTCTAATTTTTTAGTTTTAATTTGATTCAATTCTAGCCTTATTATTCTTCATTGTTGCTTTCTAGATGTTCACAGTTTTTAGTTATTGATTTGACTTGTATTTTTGCTTGTTACTCCCACCAGGGGGCGTGACTTGTCACCCAATCACAACCTTCGATGAAGGTCAGCCTCTTTCTCGCTTAACCAATAGTATCATTCCATGTTCAGTATATATTTAGCTTCTCTGTACTTTAGTTTTAGTTTGATTGAGATTGATAATGGTATAACAACCGAAACTAGTTTCTCAATATTTTTCTAATAAATGTGGTTGTGACAATTTCGTCTTATTATTCATTATGAATACCTTCCACAATATCACCTTCGCCACTACAAAGTAAGTTAAAGAAGCAAGTCAAACAGAACAGGTGAAGTTATATTTCAAACTTAAAATGAAGTTTGGTTTAGCAGAGAGGAATATATTTTTCGACAATGCCTGAAATTGGAATTAGTACCAAAGTTCGTTTATATAAGATCTAATAACAAGTCCATAATTGTGCAAAAAAGTATTGAACAAGCACAAAAGTTTTGGATAAAGAAGAAAATTAGCTGGTGGTACAAGAGAAGGAATAGCTTATCGTTCTACATTTTCATCTTAAATTCACAACTGACAAAGAACTACACAAAATTGAATGGAATTCCCTAGATAATACGTGTAGGGACAAAATCTATAAGAAATTGAAAGAAAACCCATTACTTAGAGCTTGAAATTACAGAAGCTTGTTGAAGAAAAGCAGCCGAGACCAAATAATACAAATCATACATGTTCTGTCTGCTGATGAAGTGAAAAATTTCTCTAATATCGCGTTTTCAAAATTCAACAATTATAGTAGTTTAGGGAGGTACTAGTAGTTTAAGTCACGCCCCCTGGTGGGAGTAACAATCAAAAATACAAGTCAAATCTATAACTAAAAACTGTGAACATCTAGAAAGCAACAAGAAAATTTGTAATGAGGCTATAATTGAATCAAATTAAAACAAAAAAATTATTAGCTCACTGAAATGCAGTCAAGGTCAACCAAGAAATACACAAGAGAAGCTTTTTTTTAATGTAGGCTGGAATTATAATGAAACCAAGTTAGTTGTATTGAATTGGTTAAAATAAATTTGGTCATTTGGTCAATACTATCCTAGTATTGGAATCGTTTTTTACCAACCTAGTTAGTCCAAAGCTTCTAAAATGTTCAATTGTCTGCCTTTGCCAATCAAATTTAGAATTTCAACACTTTCTTCAGCCTCGAACTGGTGACCATTATTAATGAGCTCTGTAAAGTTTGAATCTCCTTTTTGGGTTTTCCAATCCCTGATATGTTCATTTATTCTTTATTTGTAACTCCTAACAGTCTGACCCACATAACAAGCTTTACAATCACCGCAATTCAATTAATAAATCCCACTTTTATCCCAGATATCAATTTTGTCTTCACTACACCCGAATAAACTTTTTAAAATAAGTTTGGTTTGAAAAGCTACATCATAACCGTTCTTTTTCAAATCTTTTCCTAATTTATCAGATACTGGGCCAGAATAAGGTACCGTTATTCATGACCTTTCCCGAGTATCAGTTACAGCAATGCTAGCATTAATTGCTAGTCTTCTACTTATTTTATTTAAAATTTTATTGTCAATGATCTCCTAATTTCCATTTGTAATAGCTATCTGTTTAATTGTACTAATCTTTTTTTCAAAGTGATTTTTGCTTATTGGAATAGTTAAAGCTCTACAAATCATATACTCTTGAAAGCTGCAAGTTTGTGGAATATAGATTGACATGAGTGATTGATTGTTTGACTGATTGATTGTTTTTATTGATGACTGTTGCCAGGCTTAAGCCTATTGCAACAAAATAAAACAAAAGCATATGACAATCATTGTGACAAGGAACAAAAGAGTTAGTATTATAATTAAGAGAAAAAAAAAATAATAATATAATCATAAAAAGAAGAAATAAAAAGTTGAATGTTTTTGGTTTTTAGATAACTTTAACTATACTATTAAGCTAAGTACTAACATAATATAGAAAGCAGCAAGCAGAGCATGAAATAAACGAAAACAATATAGATCAGAATGAATAAATTGAAAAATCAAAATAATGAAATGAAATCACCACATAAATAGATTGATGCAGGTATAGAGTGATGAGGTATGATTACATTGGTATGAGTTACTTTTCTGAAAATAGAGAAATTGTGGGCTCCTGTGCTATGGTATATTCTTAAATATAGAAAGTTTAAAACACTATTCTCTTTCAACTCTATGGTGAATTTAATCTTATGGTGTAAACTATTCAAATAGCTAAAGAAATTGTCTATCACTACCCCTCCACAAACAAATGATATAATTAACTTTTTATGTGAATTCAACGATTTGCAGTCAAATATTCATTAAGATTATGTAGAATTTACTCATTTACTCTGTAGGCCGAGCGTTTTCGAATCTTTCGAAAAAATACAGAGTAAGTAAATTCTACTTATTCATAATGAATATTTGACTGCAAGTCGTTGAATTCACATAAAAAGTTAATATTAACAACGCAGTTCGTCATGGAACAAGAAATCCAGGAAAATAATATCATCTACATATTATTGCAGTCAACCTGTGTTTTTAGGTGGAAAAAAAAGTATAAAGCTAATTTTTCCCCCATCGACTACTACCACATTTAGACAAGTGTTTAGCCAAAAGTCCCCGCCTCTACCACCCTTGCTTCCTCCCCTGTGCCCCCCAAACATGAAAAGTGTAAGGGTTTCGTAAATCGCGTCTGTCTCAATTACTGAACAACATATCGGATTGCAATTTTTTATTCTCTTTACTATAACATTGTCTGCAATTAATGTTCAGTTGACTTTCGTCGTAATTTTTACCATATGTTTGTAATTCGTATGAAAAGGTAAACTTTGTATATTTTTTGGCACATAATTATACTTGTTCACAGTTTCTAGTTATTGATTTGACTTGTATTTTTGCTTGTTACTCCCACCAGGGGGCGTGACTTGTCAGCCAATCACAACCTTCGATGAAGGTCAGCCTCTTTCTCGCTTAACCAATAGTATCATTCCATGTTCAGTATATATTAAGTTTCTCTGTATTTTAGTTTTAGTTTGATTGAGATTGATAATGGTATAACAACCTAAACTAGTTTTTCAATAATTTTTTAATAAATGTGGTTGTGACAATTGCGTCTTATTATTCATTATGGATACCTTTCACAACATCACCTTCGCCACTACAAAGAAAGTTATAGAATCAAGATATTCAATTTTTCAATCAGCTGTTGAAGTATTCCATTTTTAAGATCAGGAGAAAGTATGGTGAGCATAATATTGTTTTAATTCTGAAGTTTATAGTAAAATTCAATATCCTCTTTCCTGGAACTCTTTGTTCAGTGCATATTTCAATTGATTTATTTTCTTGAGTATCTTTAAATCAATTCAATAAGACTCCTATGAGCTTTTCAGTGAAAGCCATTAGTGAGATGTATGTGTGTGCCAAGGTTAATAGATCTATTAACCTTGTGTGTGTTCAGCCAACGTGACCTTCAGAGATTTTTATGAACTAGGTTATCCCGGGTCGCACGAATGTGCGTCTTTATTAAACTTCGTAAAATACATTCCAAATGTAGATTTTCTACATACTGAACATACTGATGCAATGCCCAGTCAACAATGAAAAAGTATCACATGGCTGGCTATCTGAATAAAAGATATATTTTGCAGTATTGTTGAACAGCCGATCAATATAATATTTTTCCTACAGTGACCCGAAAAAGTGCCTATTTTTGCACTAACTGTAGCACGCAAAATAGTCTATTCCTGCACCAGTGCGGGAAAGTAAATTACAGTGCGGGAAAGTATTTTTCCGCACTCCAAATTTGCAACCTAACAACACAAAATAGTGAGCATGTAATACGCAGGTTCCCTATTCTGCATTCAAAAATAGGTTGGCTACTCTGATTCAGCTGTGAATAGTTGTTGTAGTTGTTGTTGATGAAATCGATTTGATTCGAAGATAGGTTATGTGAGGAATTTTCAGGTTATGTATGCCCTGTTTTGTTCTGTTTGAATTACTTTATACATTACTGTAGGAAAAATGTAATGTGCAATTCGAGCGCAAAGTATTGTTTCTGCACTCGAGAAACTTTTTTCTCTCGATGCAGAAATACGGTGCTTTGCACTCTAGTTACACAAATAGCCATTTCTAACATACCCGTGCTGGCAAAAATTTCATTTTTCAATTCTTTATCAGCTGATAAATATAAAATTTTCTTAACACACCTGTGCTAGAGAAATTTTTTAATTCTTCTTCTTCTCCTCCTCCTTCTTTTTCACAACTTCTTCTACTTCTTCTCCATCTTCTTTTTCTTCGTCTTTTCCTTTTTCTTCTTCATCTTCTTTTTCTTCTTTTTCGTTCCCTATTTCTTCCTCTTCTTCTTCTTCTTCTTTTTCTTCTCCTTTTTCTTCTTCCTCTTCTTAAACAGAGTTTATTCCTCTTCTCTAAACAGAGTTTATTAATTTCGAATCCCTTTATATATTATTCATATATATTATATTTGTATATTAATTTGAAGCAGGTGAGTTCATGATACTAGGCATTATTGCTATTCTAGTCTTCCTCATACAGCAGGAATGTATTATAATACATCAAATTGCTAAGTGTCCAGCATAATAAAATCAATCAACATTGAAAAGTGAATTGAAATCGAATCTCAATGATCATTTTTCATTGAATATTTTAATTTATTAGCATGCCATCTGATAAGAGCATGAATTAACTGACCAACCAAAAAATATAAGGTTTAATGAATTTATGACAAAGAATATGATATTAGTCTTTTTTTTGTAGATTAGGTCTTGGAAACTCCAGTTGAGGAGTATAAGGCAAGT
Source organism: Conomelus anceps (assembly GCA_948455865.1). NCBI lineage: Eukaryota > Metazoa > Arthropoda > Insecta > Hemiptera > Delphacidae > Conomelus > Conomelus anceps. Next base: position 145,142,444 of record OX418216.1, read on the forward strand.
CAGATTAACAATTATACAATCTTATACACTAGTTATCATAATTAATATATCAATTAGTTGAGGTGAGGCTTAATTTTGATGTGAAAGGAACTCTTGCACACTATAAAACGCTTTATCAACTGAATATTTTTTCAGTTTTTAAAATATTTATTTTCAAGACTCTTTAATAACTGCAGTAGCATGGTGTGGAGTTTCCTACCAAGATAACTAGGTTTTTGTTTGAATAAGCTACTATTGTGAGTCACCAAGTGATAATCTCCTCAATTACTTGTGTTATAATTGTGTACATCAAAATTTTGGTTAATATCACTCTTTTCTACATATAAAGTAGCTTCATACACATATAAGCAGGGTATAAATAGGAGACCAAGTCTCTTGAACAATGGCCTACATGAATTTAATCTATTTACTTTTTCCATACACCTAACCACTTTCTTTTGTATCTTATAACCTATCTTTCTTGTAACCTATCAAGATTTGTTTTGATGAATTACCCTATACTAAGATAGCATACATAATATGTGACAGCAAGAGCCCATGGTAAGCTGTAAAAAGAAACTTTTCGAACTTTAATCTAGCAAGCTGTCGCAGGAAAAATGCCCCAGATGAAATTTTACAACATATATTTTCTCAATGTATGGAGTCCAGGTCAATCGTCTATCCAACAAAACTCCTAGAAATGCAATATGAAACAACTTAATTGTCAATCTAATATTAAAACTGACACTGTATTTCACTTTCAAATAATGTTTTCTTTCAGAAGTAAATAATAATATAATAAATAATTATTTTCAGAAGTGGAATGTATTCCTCAAGCATCTCCAATATATGTGAGTAAAACATTATTTGAAAGTGAAATACAGTGTCAGTTTTAATATTAAATTGTTCATTAAGTATTTCGTCTTGGAAAACATCACAAACTTAATTTTCTTTTAATATTATAATTATTGCAAATAATATAAAACTGTACTGAACACTAATGATCACCACTTGTGATCAAGTTTTCTATATTCTTGACTAATATATAAGATTTTATTGACATTTCTATGGTAGTTGCTCGAAATTCTTAGAGATGCAATTGGAGGTAATACAGGGGTTCGTTTTATTGGATAGATTTGGATAGAAAAGTAGTAAGATTGGTTGAAATGACTGTTCCAATTATTATGTGAAGGAAGCTCAATTGAGCTATAATTGGATGAATTCATGTATAATAATTTTCATATGACTAAATTCATTAATATTAGTGTGGAATCTTCAATGTTACGGTAATAATGATTTCGCTTATGATTGATTAATAAATTAAACTGGTAAGTACCTAGTTGGGTTTTTCTGTCTTGGCCCCACCGTTTCCCAATGTTTGTTCTCAGTAACTTTATTAAGGACCTGTCAGTGCCTTATCATCTTCCAATATTACAGAATCAATTGTCTGCAAATGGCATGTATTGTAATTTTTGTAAGTGGTATGTATACCTGAATTTTATCAATAATTATTTTTTGTTACCGGTACTTTGTGAAATTCTTACATAAATATATTGTTTCAAGTTTTGTACCGGTATTTAAAAGAACAAATGCAGTCATTATGATATAAATTCAGATTAATAGATTTTCTGTGAACTCCTGTTCAATAATTTATGGAAATTGGGAATAAGGTATTGCTTGGCTAATCAACTCGACCATATGATTTTGAACATTAGCACCAAATGAGATTACGTTATTGATCAGTTCCAAGGCCTTTTGTAGCGTAGGCCACGGTTAGGCTTGTGAATCGGCCCCAAGGTTCTTTCGTTTTTTGAGAACTGGAAAAATGGTGAAGTTATGACATATTTCAGTTCAGTAGCATTGAGTAGCCCATATAATTGACAGCTGATCAATGATCAATATAATATATTATATATAATCAAAAAACTTCATTTTTGTAGGTACTGAAAGTGTACAAATAGAGCTGAAATTTGCAAGTTAAGGGTTATTCTGAACAGAATGATGTCATGACTTTTCTATTTTGTTAATTTGAGCGAGTTATGGAACAACCTTGGTTTTATCAACCTTAACCTTGAATCGGCCTAACCGTGACGATTGATGTCAATAGATTGAGTCTTGGACAGTTACATGATCGCTCGCATGGTTAAGCCGTGGCTCCACCAACCAAACATGTCTGCCAAACATTGTTGGTGAATACAAAAAATGGACAAACATTAAACCTACGGGTCACCGAACATGTTTGTGAGTTCAATTGAAATGTTTGGTCTGTGAGCAAACAGAGATGACCAACAGGTTTCTGCCATTACGTACCCCCCCCCCCCACACCAATCAATCATAATGTTCAAGAAGGCGTCCACACCAAACCAACACCAAACAATGTTTGGTGGCACCAGATAATTCCAGCAAACACTGTTTGCTGAGCATGTTTGGTTGGAGGAGACATGGCTCTAGATTCAATTAAACAATTGCTCACTCCCATCTTTTCCCTCAATCTTGGTGGCCTTCCCCCACCACACCATATCAAAGTCACTAGCATAAAGGGTGGTCTAAATACCCAAGAAATCGTATCTCAAAGATCAATGACATGCAACAAAAATATAATAAATTTTCTTAACAAGAACTAAAAATGTTAGATTCAATCTGAGAGTGCAAGTGATCACAATTTGAAAAATTAAAAACAATATTTTTATAACATAAAAGTCTTAAATACTTGAAACTTCCAATAATTCCATCTCCAAAGTTCAAAAATTCCCCCTGGAGAGAGCCCCAGGACCAGCATTTTGTTTTGGGGGGGGGGGACATTGATACTCCCCCTTTAAAGATTATCTTTCTGAATCCACCCCTGTGTTCATCTGTATTAAATTAGCTGTAGAACTATCAAGTTACATTTCACAACAAAATGTGTTAGTCTCAAGTGAGATGACACAGAGTTCTTTGAAGATTCTAAGTTTAGAGATATATTACAAGTATCAAGGAGAAGAGTAATAGTATTAATAGGATTAACCACAATAAATAACAGATGATGAGGTCTCTGTGGCTGACCTAATGCAAAATCTACATGATATAGAGGTTCAGTCAAGAGCATCCAAAGTTTGAAAAAAATAAGTAATAGTAAGCTGAACATATATTTGAAGAGAACAAAACAGCAGGATTAGGAAATTACTGAGTTGAAGAGTAAAATAAATTTGCTACACAGACCAAAGCATGTATTATGTGAATTGGAACAATATTCTGAATCGAAAACTGTGTAGAAATTCATGGTCTCCTAAAAGAAGAGAATAGAGACTTGAAAAGCATAGCAATAAGCGACGCCTTTACACACCATGAAAGTGCAACTGATCATCAACTTGAGATAATGAATATACTACTGCGAAGTATAAGAAAAACGTTGCTATCATTCAGTTGACTTCTTTAGTAGTCAATTGTCAGAAAAATAGTTGGATTCATTTTTCAATTCTGGAACTAAATTTGTGATTTTACATCATTAAAATTCAAGAAATAAACCCCAGACCCTCCCCAAACCAAGGAAAACAAATCCAGGCTACGCCATTGCTTGGGCTGATTAAAACGTTGGCCTTTCCCCTATCCCGTGAATGCTGATACTGTTTCTATATTTTGTTGTCTGGATGAAATAAATTATTGTTCCTTCCTTTTAAATAGCTTTGTATTGTTTACCATATAAAATGAATGTAGGCTACTCACTTGACAATATCATTGGCTGATCCAATTGTGCTTGTCCATTTGGTTCCAACTCTGATGTTCAGCCCTTCAGCACTGACATATGATCTGAATGCACGGTCAGGCTGTAGTAAATATTTAAATTCTATCATTTCTCCATTTATACCTTCTCTAGAACTGAAAAATTCAAAAAGATGTTGAATCAATAAATGACGCAAACTGAATAGATAAGCTTTGAACAGAAATTCATTTTGTTCACTTGGCTTAATTTTCTCAGGGAGAATATATAATATAGAAGCCATCTAAAGGCATGGGCGGATCCGTGGGGGCTGTACCCCCTTAGGGTAATTTTCAATTTTTTATTTAAAGACAAAATATTCAACTTTTCTAAAAGTAGGAAGAGCAAGTTAAGCATCTCAGTTGTGGGAAAAGAATACAAAGGTGAAAGAGCTAAAGAGCATGTTAATTCGCAGTACACCAGTCTAGTGCATTTCGCTTGAAGGTCGGGTCCAAGAACAGGTGACAAGTTTATCCTGCAATATACAAACTGATAAAGATTTTTTCAACCCTGCCAGCCAGCACGGCTACTGCCGAGAGATCGTTCTCTAAAAAAAGGAGGTCTTCGGAGATTGAAGGACTGGATGAGAACAACAATGGGAGAGGATCGACTTGTAGCTCTAGCTTTGCTGATTATCCACAGAGGGATTGCGGACGAAGTTGACCCAAACAAAGTAGTGGATAGGTTTGCTAAAGTGAAGAAGAGGAATAAGTTGGACTTTATTCTTTAAGCTGTAACTTTGTTTGCTATATTTCAGGTTTTTTAATGTTACATTTTACAACTCAGACAAAGTGAGCAATTAATTTTATTATTATCTGACAAAAATATTTTTTAATAGTTAGCAAAATAATTAAACCAATATAAATGTTCTCAGTTTAATTTTAAGTTTACAGACAATTCCGTTTACATGTTTCTCATTTGCATAACAATAACATTAGGAATTTACAAAATTGTTACATTGTACATATTGTATTAAACAAAACACTTTCCTAATCTAAGCTTATTTCAAATTGAATACCCTGGTTTTCATGTTATTTTCAAGAAATATTTCAATTTATTAGCTTTACATAATAGCTGAACATAGCTCACATAATTCTGAGGCTCTAAAAATAGCCTAAATTAGGCACTTTCTAGCATTAAACCCCCTGGAGGGGTATACCATACCCCCAGACCCCCCGGTGTGCAGCCCCTCCCCTTTACAACAGGCTGGATCCGCCCATGTCTACAGGCATGCTCAGAAAGATGGGGCTGGAACAAATTATAGCCTGTTTCATGAGAAGCAATCATGATATTTACAAGCAGTGAATTTGCTCTAACAGAATGAAACAGCTTGTAGTGAGTGTGTGAAAAAGTGCATTCAACGAAGCATGTACATTTCTATGAATTTTAGAAAATAAAGAACATTTGAACTACCGTATTGTAGGTTATTTAATTTAAATCTCACAATCACTAGAGAATAGAAAATTATGTGTGTCAACATGTCTTTGGCTGCTGTATACCGTCTTGATAATGACGATTTAGAAAAATTAAAAGCAAACAATTCCAACTTGCCTTTTCAATACTGTTAGTGCTTTTTCCGTTGGCGATAGCAATTTGATTTTCCCATCTGTAAAATACAAAATACGATAGTTGAATTACTATTGCTTGTCTATTTGGATAGATTCATTATCATTGATCTATTTCCTTTCTATTGACTGACTTGAATTTTTTTCTCTTCATACATAGTCCAGTCACGAGAGGTGTGATGTGGGATATAATTAATAGGCTACCCAGCAAATTTTTCGGGCAACGTTTATGGGGTCTTTGGTGATCTGAACCCGAAGAGTTAGCCTTCTATCCTTCGTGCTACACTGGTGTTACAGAGTCAATAACACCGAAATTCCCCACTGTTTTTAGCTTTTTCTCATTTACGTCCAAACTGAGCATTATTTAGCCTACAGAAAAACAATCATATTTTTATTTGAATCTTTTCCGGTACACTAAAACAAAATTTCACAAGAGATTGATACAAATTCCATCCTTTTAAGCTGTGTGTGTCCCAAGTATCACCTTTTTAAAATATAGGTGAATTCAACAAACAAAATTGAACATTTTAGGTTTTGACAAGTTTTGATCTTTATATATTGGGAGTGATCGATCATACATCCACAATCCAAAATCCATTTGGAAATAATTCCGTTCTCTACAATTTAAAACTAATTTCATCTTTCTAACTTCAGTAGTTTTTTAGACAGAGCTGTTCAAAAATGTTCGTGCATACCAAATAATGCTGAAATTTAAGTGAGGATCTGAACTACAAATTTCTAAATATTCACATCAGGAGTATTTTGCTTGAAAACCTTTTTTGAGACCCTTGACCATCAGAAAAGCCACTTTGCTGCCCCCAAATGTAATCAATGTTTTTAGGAGCTCCAAAAATGTGCCCTTTATAATTCATAACTTTTGAGGCTCCTAACTTGTGAACGAATCATTGTATCTCATTGAGTGATAGCTCAAAGGTGGTAAACGCTCCACGTGCAGACTTCCTCAATTGATATAGCTACATTTATTCATTTATATTATACAAAATTACAATGCAATGGCGGGATTCCCGTGCTTAGAGCTCAAACCTTTTTTCACAAATTTTCAAACTCGCTAGGCTACATTATTTCAAACTCCAAAGTTATTATTAGTTCACAAGAAAAATTTGGATTCACTGAAAAATTTTACTTGGAATTCCATTAGAAAAAAGAAAAGATTAAGATCACATTATTATTAAATTTCGGATTTTGAACTACAATGAACAGACTAAATAAATTTTATAATAATGGGCTGATTTCAGTAATTGAAAACTAATTGCCTCAATCAGAACTTATGGCTACAAAAAAAAAAATAGATAAATCATAGGAATTATTTTGAAATAATTGGTGACTTACCATATAATATTCGTTCTCCGGGGTCATTGTGATCATGGTATGCAACAGCCTCAGCTCTAACTGCGTTTATATTTCTTCGTTTTATTAAATTCAATTCAATAATTTCATCATACCAATACACTTTTCCAAACGAAAGTTTAGTAGTAATAAATTCATTTACAATTCTCCAAAATTGAATTCCCTGTATGAAAGTAATCGAAGTTATGCAATAAATTGTTACTAATTGATCTATCAATAAAAAAAATAGATGTAACCTTCTATATTGAAGTTAATTACTAGCAGAAATTAGCGAGTTTGAGCAAATCTCTGTTAACTTTCTTTTTATAGGTTCCCCTTATTGACTTTGACTTTGCTTATACTGAAAGGTATTTCGCTACAAAAAAAATAACATAGTGGATCTGCTTCTAATATTTGAAGAAAATAGATTATGCGTTGACATGCATCAGCTATTATAAGGTTCTCTTTGCCTTAATGAATAAGCTGGTGGACCAAAATATGCCAGACATATGTGAATATTTAAAAGGGCTATCCAGAAATTAGCAGACGTTTTGAAATAAAAAATTAACAAGGTAGAATAACAAAGTTTTATTATCAACATTCAAAAGCTTAATTCTTAGGCGATTTTCAACATAATTGACATTCAAATCAAGGCACTTATCATAGTGTGGCACAAGTTTTCAATTCCATTTTTGCTCTGCCACCATAGACCGTAATCACTGGTTGATGCTCATGTGAAGTTTATATGGAAGCCAAGCTTTTCATCTACAATTTTCGTTGACTAAACTTCGTGAACTTGTTGGCAATGTTCAGATAGTTCCGGAATTGTGAAACAGTGATTTTCATGGATATTTTTGATAGATTTTCAACAAGTATTCAGTCATATAGCTAGGCCAACCAGTGTGATTATTGTTGCGGAAATTTCAATATTATATCTAACACAGAGTGGATGAAATTCATCAAGTGCTCATATAAGTAATGCTTTACTATTGATCATTATATTTATTCCAATGAATGAATATTTAACTTCTTCGTTAATTTTAAAAACAAGTTTATTCAATGTTTTAGTACTTTTACTGATGTCTGATATTTTTCATTAATGTTCAATTACTCCCTTTTTTCCATATGTTCTATCTTTAAATGTTGTAATTATTCAATCATTTAGAATATAATTATTCGGTTTTGAAGTGATTTCACAATTTCATTGAGACCTAGCATTCAATGGGTGAACCTTTGGATATTAAATAATAAAACTTCCTTTCTTAAGAAGTTTTCCTTTCTTAATCAATTGTTGACCAAATTCAAGTATTTATTGGTTACAACATGTATGAAAACTTCTTGATCCACCTAAAACAGAGGCTTGACTTGTATCATGAGCTAGTATATCATGGGGGAGTATATCATGGGAGAAGTATATCATGGGCTAGATTAGACTAGCTTGTGAGCCGTAGTTTGCCCATCCTTGTAGTAGTCCCTAGGTTTTACCACAACTCATTAGCACACAGTGGTTTGTTGGCACAAAAGTGCCTAGGAAGAAAGTTCTGGATACCACATACTTTCCTAGAGGAATCCACTTTCTTATAATGTGAAAAGGGGCAGAAAACAACTGTTTCTGTATAGTATGATCAATGAGTATTCAACTTCTCCATTTATTTCAAAAAACAAATAAATAGTATCATAACTCTAGTTTTATATACTGCATAACTTGCCCAGGTTTGGCTAGTCTTGCATGAAAATCCTACACCTCACACATGAATCTAAGAAGACAGCCATAGTTTCTCGATTTATAACTAATATATATGATAGATTCAGGTGATAAAGCTACTGCAATCTTTTTAAATCTATCAAAAGCATTTGATTGTTTTAATCATAGAACTTTATTGGAAATATTGCAAAATGTAGGCATAGAAGGGGTTGAACTGAAATGGTTTAAATCGTATCTTATTGGGAGAAAACAATGTGTAGAACTAAATACTAAAGTTGGGAATAGTATAGTAAAGAATAAATCAAATAAATTAGAGGTCCAAGCTGGTGTGCCTCAGGGTTCAAAACTAGGTCCATTGCTTTTTTTGTTATATGTCAACCGTTTACCCAAAGAATCAATTAGTAGTAGAGCCCTCTTATTTGCAGATGATACATTATCCATTTCCAGCAATTCCATTCTAGATAATTCAGAAATAAGTGTCCATATAGGTGTGTAGTCCATTTTCCAATTCTTAATCAGTTGAAATTAACAATAAATAGTCAAAAATGCCAATTCCTTCAATTCAAAAACAAACATAATTCAAATGAAGATAGGGCTATAAACGTGTTTGTAAACGAAAATCAACTTTACCAGGAAGAAAACATTGCATTTCTAGGAGTTACGTTAGATAGACGATTGACCTGGGCTCCATACATTGAGAAAATATGTTGTAAAATTTCATCTGGGGTATTTGTCCTGCAACAGCTTGATAGATTGAATGACAAAAAGTTACTTTATACAGCTTACCATGAGCTCTTACTGTCACATATTAGGTATGCTATCTTAGTATGGTGTAATTCATCAAAACAAAGCCTTGATAGGGTGTTTAAGATCCAAAAGAAAGCGGTTAGGTGTATAGAAAGAGTCAATAGATTCGATTCATGTAAGCCGTTGTTCAAGAGACTTGGTCTCCTAACTGTACCCTGCTCATATGTGTATGAAGCTACTTTATATGTAAAAACGAATGATACTAACCAAAATTTTGATGTACATGATTATAATACAAGAAGCCGAGGAGATTATCACTTGGTGAGTCACAATAGTAGCTTATTCAAATGAAAACCTAGTTATATTGGTATTAAACTCTACACCAAGCTACCACAGTATATAAAGAGTCTTGAAAAAATAGAATTATTTGAAAAACAATTGAAAAAATATTCAGTTGATAGAGCTTTTCATAGTGTACAAGAGTGTGTCTTTCACATAAAAATTAAACCTCACCTCAACTAATTGAAATAGTAATTATGGTAACTATAGGCTATGAGATGGGATAATTTATTGTTAATCTGACTTGTCTCATACTCCTCAACTGGAGTCTGCAAGATGTAATCTACAAAAAATATATAGTCATTTCTTGTATGGTAATGTGATATACTATTTTTTGCTTCATGGAAGATAAATCCATGACTCACATGATTATCTTTGCATGTCCAAGTTTCCTCCCTTATTGATGTAATGTAGTCATTGTAGTTATCTTGTGTCAAATAAAATGGATTCCCACCTCCTTCAAATGTTATGTTATATTGAGTTCGGAATGCAAATCGATAATCTCCCTGATACTTCTCACACCTATAAACACAAATACAAAATAAATATTATCAGGATAGAATAGGGAAGTCTTAAATAAAATTTAAAAACTTTCAGCAAATGTTCTGAAGGTTGCTTGAAAAAAAGCCGGTTGCTTAAAAGCCGGATTCAGACATTAAACCAAACCCCGTAATAAACAAAATGCTGCACGACCAATGCATAGTCATTAGCCCCAGTGGCGGATTTACGGGGGGGGGGGCTTTCGGGCTGAAGCCCCCCCAAAACCTCCAGAGTGTAAATTTTTCCAATATAATCAGTTTGAAGCTCGTAAAATATTCATTATAGCAAGAATTACCTAATTCCACTACTAAGTCTTCAATTGTAACATTAGATCCCATATTTCTATAAGAGGAAAACTAATCGTCGTCAGATAAAAACTTTAGAAAACATCTATTTTACAGTGTGGAATTCACACAAAGTTTATCTATTAAAACTAGATGAATCATTAGTTCATTGAAAAATTTGTATCTTATTAAAGCTCCCACATTGATTTTCATTCTTAAAAATTGAATAATATGACCGTAATACCGGAATAATACTAGGTCTACGTTCCTTGACAAACTGTTGAACACACCAGATTCAGCCATAATTCAATCAAAATTTTCCAATATACTTTAAATTTAAGTTAATTTTATCGCCGATATGGTTCAAAGCACTAGTAAAGCTATTTTTTATTTCCCAATCATATGAATAGTTATAGTTCGGGTATGATTGATTATGAAAATTTCAAAAGCTTTCACAATACTTGTTTTCATTTCTCCTCTAACACCCCCCCCCCCCCCCCCTATCTTCAGTAGCAAACCAGCCACCCCCAAAAACATTTGCCACTGATTAGCCCACAAAAACAGTATTTGTTCCCATGGGATACAGCACAGTGTTGTAACATTATAGCATTGCCCCATCACAACACACTGTAACATAGCATTGCAACATAACAAATTAATGCTTGAACATTTTACTGTTTCATCTATTTGTAGTAAATGTGATCGTGAAATTTTCAGCTAACAACACTGGAAATTGATAATTGAACTCAATAAACTGTTTAACAGTCTATTTTGAGATTTCATTTGAATAATAGAGCTTACATTATGATTATATGATTGCATTTATATATTTATATAAGGAAATATGATGTGAGATACAATGACGAGTAAAATAATATGAGCTGGAAATTTGGGAATTATCAAGATAAATTATTGAAATTGAGGGAAATAGAGAGCAGGAGAAGATAGGTACAGCTGACAGCTGTCAACTCAAATGATGACCTTCTGGCAAGTTGTTATGTTGTCCTGTTCAGACATAGCATGCACATGTGTGATGTCACTCCATAACAACCTCCATTAACCCAACATCCCACTTTCCAACAATATGCTCGGATGATATGATTCAACACATGGCAATTGAACGAATTTAAACACTAAAAGAATAATGTGCAGGAAAAGTTGAGCTACAAATTTCTTTAAAAAAAACTGAACTCATAGGTGTTACATGGGTGTTTGTTAAATTCAAATAATTTTAAAACATAATATGAAACTGAGAGTACTTAAAGTATCTAGAATAATATTGTGTACGGTTTTCATCCTAACATCGGAACTACTCTGTTAATCAGTCCATATAAAGAAATAACAAAACTAATCAGTAACAAAGCAAAAAATAGTAAATTTTGAATTTACTTTATAAGTGATGATACTATAACGACTTGGGAAGGAAAAAATAGTAATTATTCGTTTATGATCACAAGTGACATCAAGCATATTATTTCGATTCAAACCAAAATGAAAATCTCCCACTCGCTTATGCTCTAGTAAAAAAATTAATTACCTGAAGCAAGAAGTGAAAACTACTACTAAAAATAAATTTAAGAGTTTCAAAAAGATGCAAATAGCCTATTTTCCAGAAAAAACACTGTTCTCAATTCATACATCCATGTCATAGAGAATTTCATGAATATTGTTACAGGTTCTATGTCTAAAATAATGATGGCAACACTTAAATGTATCACTCTATTAACACAAATAATCCACAACTCACACTGTTCAGTAATTTCTTACACAAGAATAAGCAATCAAAACAGATAAATCGATATTGTTCAACTGATAAAGAGTTTTCAATAATACTGTACAAAAATCAATCACTAAATGTTAAAAGGCTGATCTAATATTAAATAATAACTGCACAATAAACTTTTCATTAATATTCAAAAGAACAATTAACTTACGGAGCACAAGCCCATAATACAATAAAGCTATGAGTAGAGTCCACTGGTATAAGTAATAGGAAAAAGAATTATCACTATAAGCACAGAAAATGGTACAGTAATTAATTATCACTACTGACTCACGTTATCTTGACAAATTCCAAACCAGACTGAACTAATTTACAAAAGTCTCTCTCTATTTATATAATTTTCCATAATCGAAATATCTCTCTATTTTTCTATCAACTTCTACCGAATTCTTAAACAAACAGATAAGGTCCCTCGCACCTTCTACAATATTCGATAAGATTCCTTTAATTTCTAATCAAACAACTAGAACATTCTACAAAGTACCAAGTAAACACCATAAAAGTGTCAAAAGCAGAGTAATTAATTGCTTAGAAGTAAACATTTACATAGCAGATAACACCGAGTACCACTGTTCCTTCTTTCTCTCCATTTTTATTACAATATTATGCATTATTTACTGAAATATAGGACTTTAGAATGATATGCTAAACAAGATGTGATAGTCTGTTACAGCAGACCTAAAATCTTATCTATGTTGGATTTTGTTAGAAGTAAAAAACAATTCATCACAATGCAGGAAAAACTAGAGATAATTATCTAATTGGAAAACGTAATTTATCTGATTTATACCTCATGGCTCAAAGAAATTTCATTACTTCAATCAAAGAGAACTGTCAACAGAAATTAATTCCAGTGGATGTCATCAAACCAGAATTGTTACTGAAGGACCTCTCACAACTGACAAAGAAGATGAATTCAACAGATCAACGATTAGCAGTCAACATCGAAGTCTATCAGCAGTTATATAAACTACCAATAACCACATGCAGAATCAAAGAAGGAGATGGCACAATAATGGTGAAAATCTCATTCATCACAAAAACATCAAACTTAACCTTGTTCAAGTACATTCCAACTCCACTGTATTGGAAAAACCAATCATGTTGGCTACCAAGAGAAGACATGATAATTGCAAAACGTGGAGACACAATCCAAGTATTAACTGGGAAACAATTGGAGCTTTGCCCAGTACAAACGACAACAAAGCTTTGCTATCTACCTAGACAACAGTATTCTGGGAAATTATCAGCAAGGTGTATCGAGCATTTAGTGATATCATCAACCTTGCAGCAGCTACAACAGTTTTGTGTTTTCTCCTGCACAAGCTGCACAAGCTGCACAAGCAGCATCGAAATCACAGAAGTGTCACCTACGGAATTCTTCATTACCAACATCCAACCAGGGACAATAATCGAGTGTGGAGGAGAAAAAGAGCACCACTTTCAACGTTTCAACAGCCTAGAAAATTAACAGCCAATCACGTACAAAACGTACAATCAACAGCCTAATAAATAAGAATTCTAAGCAATTGGGGATTTGTTTTCTAAATGAAAGGCTGGAAAAACAAAATTTCACTAATCATGGTCTACATCTAAATCAATCTGGCAAAGTAATATTTTGTAATAGGCTGGCAGAGCTGATTGAAAGTCGTTTGCAATCTACTGTCAATAATTCTCCTAAACAATCATCTAACGAACCTTTTCTAGTAAAGTGTCTCAAAACAAGGAAGGGAAAATAGTTTCAAATGATAAATTCATAACTTCAATTGTATTAAAAGACGTTCATTGATCAGGAAATCAGGATAGCATTAGTGGAAGGAACTCTTGTAACAATCTGATAGGCTCCCAAGGTTCTAAGAGATTAAGTAGATGTACTTCAATATGCAAAAGCAACGATAACGTAATAAGGAATGATAGGGAAGTACTGACTGTGTTCCATCAGAATATTCAATACATTCGTAACAAAATAGATAGAATCGAAGTATTTTTGAAAGAAGAGGCTCCTGATATAGTTATTTTCACAGAGCATGGTTTAAAAGAAGATGAATTGTCACAACTTAATATTCCAAAGTATTCATTGAAAGCGTCGTATTGCAGGACATCTCATCGAAGTGGGGGAGTAGCTATCTTCACTAAAAATGCTAAGAATATGCAAACATTTAATTTAGAATATGTAGAGAAATTTGCTGTGGAAATGGATTTAGAAGTTACTGGGTTGAGAGTAAAAATCGACAATAATTTCAAAGTGGCGGTGTTAGGAATCCACAGGTCACCAAATGGGGAATGGAACAATTTTTGCAAACTATTCAATAGGCTTTTAGAGGTTACTACTACTCGCTTTACAAACGTTATTGTAGTAGGAGATTTCAATACAGACTTTGCAACACAGTATAAAATGACAGAAGATTTAAGGGATATTATATACATGAATAACTTGGAAATAAAAGTTCATGAATATACCAGTCACAAGAACATCACAAGCAATAATTGATAACATCCTTACTAATATAGATTACTCTTAAACAATATTAGGCGGCTCGGAACTATCTGATCATGACTATCAAATTTCAGAGGTAGGGTTGCAAGGTCATAAATCAATTAAAAAGAGTAGAGTAATGAAAGAAATTCAACAATGTGTACAGGGGAATATCGATTGTTTGAAGCAGAATCTGCTACAAGAAAACTGGAGTAGGGTTTACAATAGCAATAGTTGAAATAACAAATATGATAGTTTCATAAATATTTTAAGGTTTCATATTACTATGAGTTGTCCAGTTGAAAAGTCCCTGTAAAAAACAAATTAGACAAAATTGAAGAGTGCATAACTGATGATATCCTTGCAGAAAGAAATATGGTTAAAGATGCATATGATGAATTCAAACTATCTAGGAATATGTTAAGTGATGATAATTACAAAGCTCTAAAGAAAAACTATACAAAAGAAGTGAAAAGAGCAAAATGTAAGGAAACAGCTGAAAATTTTAATAATAGTGTGTGGGATGTAATAACAAAAATAGGCGAGTAGCTCATGTACATACTAGTGTCCCCAGAATAATTGATGGAAATAACAAATATATTGATGATAGTGTAGACATTTGTAATTTCTTTAACAGATATTATCAACTGGTTGCTAAGGAACTTCAAAAATCTCTTAATACAGGTATTAGTGATGCAAACATGTGGAATACTCATGGGATTCAGAATGAATTAAAATTCCACCCAGTAACCCAAGCCAAGTTGTCAAATATCATTGATAGTTTGAATAATAAAAAAACTGTAGGAATGAATGGGGTATCCAGTAAAATTCTGAAAGAATGTACAGATCAATTGTTAGACCCTTTGATTCATCTGATCAATCATTCATTAGAACAAGGTGTTTTTCCAGATAATTTGAAAGAGGGGAAGATCTTGCCAATCTTCAAAAGTGGTGATAGAGAAAAGGTTGAAAACTATAGGCCCATTAGTATTTCAAATGTAAATTTCAATTCCAAAACACTAATCAGAAAGACCTTTCCTTGTGACTCCAGTGCTTCAATCCTTCCTAATATCCAACATTTCTTACCTCTACATTGGCTTAATATGAAATCATTAAGATGTTGAAGATCCATCTTCTTATGATGATGATTCAAACCTCCCGCCTACTCATCCCCCCACCCCTCCACCATTCCAACATAACTAACCCTCAAACTCATGCCTTGAATCAGTGTACTGTGGGTCGTCTGATGATGCTCTAGACAACAGAGCGAAACGGCCGTCACGCCATAACGTGAGTCAATTTCCATTCAAAAGTGTTTTTTAAGAAATCATTAAGACTAAATTCTTCCCAGCCAGATAGCAATCCACATTTTGATAGTATAATAATAATAATATCGTGTGACCTGGCTGGCTCAGGTCTGGTGTCAGAGTTATCAGGTCGCACCTGAATAAGTTCAGGGCCTCTGACGTGACTTAACGACTGTTTTTAGGCAGCCGGGACCGACAGCTTAACGTGTCCTCCGAAACACGGGAGTGGCCCGAGGTAAAAACTTTCGGTCAGAACTGGGATCGAACCCGGGACCTTTGGGATAGCAAACCAGCACTTAACCCACTCGGCTACGGCCACTCAGTTTTGATAGTTTCATGACATTTTAAAAGATGACTGGAATGGTACAATCCCAACCTTGTTTATTCACAATAATATAGCTCTGGATTTATTTGAAAAAGTGACACTTCCAAACAGTTGGCATGATATATTGAATAAAAAGTTGAAATACATCTACTTCATAAAAATAATAAAAAACTTGCTCAGTTTTGATTATTTTTGAGTCTTCGCGAAGCATTTTATTAATTTGAGGGCGCTCGATTCAAATCTGAAATCAGAAACTCTATATCTATATTTTTACGCAATTCAGATTGCATAAGGCGTTCGTTTTTTGTAACTGGATACAAAAATTGTCGCGAGACAGCAGTGCAGTGTCATTGAATTTCTCATTCACACAGCTACTCCTCCTACTCCTATTTCTCTACTGCATGTGCTTTATTTTAATTTTGAACGTTGATCAACTAGTATGCTATTTACATTTGGATTTAACAAAGACTTCCATTCCAGTTGTGTTGGAAATGAGGGCCTTGAGCACGTTGACCGTTGTTATGACAACATTCATCACTAACTTGTAGTGGAAGGCCAGCCTTAGGCTATGTCAGAACAGTCAAATAATTGTGTAACAGCCTTGTTATACAGCAGTCACGGTCGCGTGCCATAGTTTAGGCTGAATTACACCAGCCCGGTAAATTTGATTAAAAAATCTTTAAATATGTGTATGCCTTCTGTGCTTTGACATAGTTGAGCTCGGTCTCACGTTTGGCTAATATAATTTAGCCTGAATTGTAGAGCGTGACAATTTATTCATTTGTTCTTTATTTCTTGGACTATATTGTTAAGTCTGTTTTATAAAGAAGAAAATAAACAAATTAGTTGTTACAATGAGGACTCTAAGCTATTACTTATTATTGATTTTCAAATTTCTCTACTATGCAAAAAAAAAATATTATCAACTACTGTACCTATTTAATGTATTGGAAATTATAATTTTTCAAATTATTGTTGATATCTTCAGTACGGTATGTGTTGTATATGTTTCATATGTATGATTATCATTTGATATATAAAAAGAAATTAGCTAATTCCTTATCTGACACGGATGTCAGCTACTGGAGGTGACAAAAATAGGGGTGTCAGCTATTTCAAGTTCAAATTTGTATCCAAATTGATTCCAATTTCATTTAGCCCTTAAGAGGACTTGAATAAATATATTCTGAATTCTTTTATATCAATCCATACAATAGTTCCAAAGTTAATAGATAATATTCATGAATTGACTCACTATAAGGTGTCAACTACTAGTTCCTTTACCCTAACTCCAAATTAAATGAATAATCTTTCAAATTTTTACTTTGTTTTTCAAGTTGTATTTTACAATTTTTTTTTAATTTCTTCCAAGCAATGGGGGGGTTAGGACCCAATAACACCTCTCTCGTTACGCCTATGACTCACATTGTGTGTAGGTGGTTGAATGCAAACAGTCAGTGCATGCATAGAAACAAGAATGCAGATTGTCATGCAACGGTTGAAGACAGCTGACCAACCTTTTACAGGAATAACACTGGAAATGTACACAACACAGCACCATTTTTATATTGTGCTAGTATCAGCTCGAACTTTGATTATACAGAAAAGATAATAGGTCGGTGAGACCCTGCTTGAGGTTGGGCCCGATGTGGTAAAACGATGTTGCCAGTGGGGTCAACCAAAAGTTGAAAACACCTGATCCTAGTTCTAGAGCCATGCCGGTGAGAGCCCGTGATTTGTCCTAAAAGAGTAAAGGAGAATATTCAACAATACTTACTTTCCATGAACAAACTTCTTCAAATGGACTTATTCCAAAATTTAGCAGCAAATATTGCCTTGTCATTCACTGAAAATAGGTCCTTCTCATGACATATCACATTCAACCTCTCACAGACCAGCAGGTGTTCGGGGGTTTGTGGAAGACCACAATTAGACATGTCATCATCTGTGTATCCCCATCTTTTAAGAGTGCCTCCACATCTGGAAACCCCAGTCCTCAGTCGGTTGAGAATCCTTCACTCTTCATAAATGGGAGCGCATACCCAGCCATTAACTCCTCAGCAGCCTTGAAATTGGGAAACGTGGGAGCTCCTCTTCCCATATTCACCAATAATTATTATAAAAATAGACTTCTAATTTTAAAAGGAACGAGTTTACTTACTCAGCTATTGATGTTTCAGGATCTCCAACTTTTGCAGTTTCCAAACCGACTCCCAAAATAATGTGGGGTAGCAATCTGGAATCTTGTGTTTCATCTTCATGTGGTAGCTTAGATGCAGAGTTCACCTCCTTGAATATCTCACCATCGATTTTTGGTTTAGCTTGAAGCGTTTTTAGTTTACTGTTCAAATGAATAATAAAATAATAAGAACTGAATAATAAAAGCATCACACTAGATTTCTTCTTCAAATTTGAACATTCAACAATCACTCAATTTGCCAGAAGTAACAGGTGATTACAACAGAATATCCTAGTTTTGAGAGGCATTATTTACAAGACAGCTACTCTTACAGTCAAGGTCATGCATAGCCTGAGGATGATTGGGGGGCGGGGTCAAATATATTATACAAGAAGAAGAATAACTCATGACATTTTCTCAAAATCCAGATTCGATCAAGCTACTAGTAAAGAGTCTATATATATATATATATATATATATATTTACATCTTCCTGTACAAGTGGCAGCCGTCAATGGTAAATTTCCCATATGAAGTGGCAGCCCCGACTTGTGGCAGCCTTATACGGTTGCCACTTCAACTTCCCATTATAATCAACTTCCCGAAACCCAAAACCCACTAATAAATTATGTTTGATAATCTTTAAGATCCAAATAACTCACTAAAATTGATTTTATGATTTCTTGAAGTAAATAAACACCAATAAAAATTAATGAAAATTTTTTTTTTGGCTGCCATAATACTGGATTCTGTATGAAATGTATAACTTGAGGTTCAGTGTTTTAACGCCAGGTCGGCGCCACTATCACCTGTGTATATTTTGCCATGTATATAAAAAATACATCTTGCTGATTAAGTAGCAGCCGGTAAACCGGCAACCATGTTATGGGTAAATGAACTTGTATTTCCCGCTTGAGTGTCTCGGCTAAGAATAATACCAAGCCTTCTCATATTATTGCTAGTTCTACATTAGTTTCTGATTTTCAATCTTTCTTTCTCTCTATCTGTCTCACTCGCTCTCTCTCTCTCTTTCACTCTCACTCTTTTTCTCCCTCACTCTCACCACCCACACTCAATCACTCTCTGGCACTAAGTCTCTCTCTGTGTAGGGTTGGGTGGCAGAGAGGGTCTGGAGCCTGAAGTCCTAATTCCGCCTCTGTCATTAGGACATTTAATCAATCTTGCTCACTCTCTCACTTTCTCTCTCTCTCTCTCTCTCTCTCTCTCTATCTCTCTCTCTTGATATCCTTGAATATCCTTCTCCAAAATTGACGTTTAAATCTTTAAACTTCGACGTTTCATGTAGATAGATAAATCACAATCATATTAGCGTTATCAAATTGCATCTCATCCTCATATCGTTGAACAATTCTTCAGTTTATTCATTTATTTAGTGAAATTCATCGAATAATCTTATAATAAAAGAGAAAGTTGGTTTGTTTGTTTGAAGTTTATAGACTCGGACAGGGGCGGATCCAGCAGCAGATTTGGGGGGGGGGGAATATACTTGAGTGGGTATGGTATTGGTATCACGGGGGGGGGGGGGGTTAAAATACCTAAAATCATGAATTTGAAGTAATTTAAGGTTATTTTTAATTGAAATTATAACAAATTTAATTGTTCACCTATTATACTGTTAATACGAAATGATTCATGATGAAATGAATTCACGTCCTATACTGCCAAGCAACCCGAAACTTTAACCAATAGGTGTAAATAGAATAATAATTAATGCAGCAAAAAATTTAAGTTCAACCCATAATTATTTAATGTTTTTATCTCAAATAAAGATTAAGTGAAAATATCACCAATGATGTTGCTGGGAAGGTTAGACTCTCGGTATAATAATTAAAATAGTAATTTGGATTAGTAGACCTCTAACGATAAATTGAAGCAATATACATGGCTTTTTATTCCAAAACGGGGGTTCGGGGTACTCCCCGAGAAAAGTGGGAAAAAATCATCTCTAAAACCACATTTTAAGTGATTCTAGTCATTAATTCTTCTAACATACACTTCAACCCACGTAATGTGGCAAAGTAAATTTTATCTAGTTCTTGTGTTATTGTTAATAGGAGATCCGGTCCTAACTTTAAACATCCATTTTTCTATATTTGATCCTGATTGGGCACAATACAGTACCGTAGGCTACTTGAAAAATTTATTTCAATAAAATTGAGGGGTACTACTTGAAAACGTTTTTAAAATAAAATTCCTACAAAACCGCATTTTTAACGAGTTTTCTTTTACTCTTGCGAAAAAATGAAAAATGAAATTTAGAAGAAAAATTACATACAGTATTCGCAATTAAAAAACTATTCAATTACCCAGAATCTCCCAACAATTTTTTGAAGATTCGATCTAGGCTCTAGGGTGATTATCTTAATAGATATAAAGCAGTGCTAGTAAAACCAGTCGGCTTTTTCTGCCATAGTAGTCCTCAGTCAGAAAAACAGAAAATAGTAATCCAGAAAAAACTTTCAGAACTGGCACCATTTTTAGACCAAGTACTGTAGTACACAATATTTTAATAGCTAATTAATTGTTGGTCAGGCATTGCTGTCTCAATTTTCTCCCTTGTCAGCAACTTTAAAACTCTCATTTTCTTCTACTTTTTATTTTATCCTTATTTTTCCTTTTTTTTGTCTTTTTTCATTTTCATCTCTCTCCTACCAATTTCTATCCTTTTACTTCTTGTCATCTCTTTTCCACTGTTTCCTATCATTTCCATTCGTTCCTCTTTTCTTCTTTTTCCCTTCTTTATCTTCTCTCTCTTTTCCTTCCTCTTCTTTCTCTCCTTCTTTTTCTTCCTCAACTTCTGCGTTTGGGGGCGCCCTGACTTGAATGGGTTCCTCCCTAAAGGACCAGAAAGGATCCCATGTTAATCTTATGAAGACCATATTAATCATAAAGATCATATGTTACATTACGAAAAGGTATGATCATGGAGGATGAATAGAGTAGAGATATGAAAAGTAATGGTCAAGGAGGAAAAAATAATGGAGACGCCCTTCTTTATTAAACAGCGGGCAAGACCAGGTGATCTGCCAGCAGTTCACCCGTGCTTTGCTATGTGGTTTATTAAATTATCTCAGTTGATTGAGGCTTCGATGTGGGTACTTGATGAAGCTGAAAACAACTGACTATTTTATAAATAAGTTGTAGAGCAACTTTTTTGATCATTTTGATATTTCCAATTCAGTATCTAATATCTGGAGACCGAACTCCGTTCAGAGGGTAAGTGTGTGGAATGACTGAACGTTCTTGCTTTTCCCATCTTTCAGTAACAGTACCCAGCAAGTGTATAGGTGGGAATCGTCCTTTGCAAACAGTTCCAGCCGATCTGTTTCAAATTAAGGACAGTTATATTTTTTGATTGGTAGCATTCAGTCTCTTGCTTGAACCCCGTAGCAAAGCACGGGTAACCTTCTAGTCACTTATATTTTCAACTATCGTAATCAAGAATTTGAGCCGATTATATTTTTTTTGTAATCTACATGAATAAAGTAAATAATCTAATCAATATTTCCATCTGAATGAAGTAAATCTTCAATATCCATACCAGCTATTAATAGCCTTCATATACACAGAAAGATTCTTACATGTTTTAAATGATTTTCAATACCAATTCTTATGGTCAGTATAATTGTAAAATTTCATCACCCACTATTGTTATTCTTGAAAACAATTCTCTGATTTATCATTCACATTCAAATCAAATCAAATACTTTATTCACTCAAATAAACACAATATTCACAAAATACAGAAAAATTATCAAGTGAATTCCTCAGCTAAACCTGCATGTTTGATGTTAAACATTGATATTAATGTTTAATTTGCACTATTCAACTTATTCCAAAAACTAAAATTTTAACTCTCTTTTGTTAACTATAATTACAACTATAACTGTCACCATCATTTCATGCCTTTGTGATTCGCGAAATATCAAAATATCACACATTGTTGTTACGTTGTTACAGGAGCATTACTATCTTTTCAGAGTGAATTATTTCTTGTATAGTCACAAGGTGACCTCGATGGTTTGAGATGAATTTTGTTGGCTAAAGAAACATGATAGTTTTTGGAAAATTCTATTCTGGTTAAATTATATTTTATTTTCGGAGAAAGACTGTAAAATAGACTGTGCTTATAAGGTTGACGCCATTCCGAGTTCTGAGGGTTACTTACTCATATTCTTACTCACTTAGGGGAGGGTGAGTAAGCTCTGATCATTTTAAAAATGATTTTTTCATTTATTAGAGCACTAGAGACTGTCAAAATATAGGGGATATTTTTTCTGATGATGCTCACATGCGTTCCTGACTTGTGCTTGGGTAATGAGGTAAGGGATGATACAGACAAATGCCAGGCGGGAAGGGAATCGAACCAATCACCGCAGTAGCAGAAGCAGACTAAAGTTTTGACGCTTTAGCCCTCCAGGCTACGGACGTTGACACTAAAATTTTGACACATTCTTTCTTTTGAAGATAGAAACACCATACTGTAAAAAACAGCCTATGAAAATCTAACAGAGATCAATCAGGAATTGAAGTAATTATTGGGGATCGATAAAGTGTTTGAAATTAAGGAAAAATTGTATTTGACCTTCTCTTCAGTAACCAACCACTTTCATGGTGTGAAGATCTGAAGCAAATTGGGGAACGCCCATAGAGTTTTTTATTTGCTAGAATTGCTAGGAATAATTTTCAAGGTTTTGATTGTTAAAGTTGAAAGGATACTTTTGGGTAACAGGGTTTTATCAAAAATGCATTTTAATCACAATAGTTTTTGGATTTCATATTTGCCAAGCACCACCCATTATTTTATTCCTTTTAAATTTATTTCAACTTTCAATCCATACAGTATACTGCAGTGATATGCACAAGAAAGTACAGTAAACTAGAACTAAAACGTCGAATGCTTCAAACTGTTACTACATTCTATAATAAACTTCCTCCAACAGCTTTCAAGTATGACAGTTACTTGTAGAATATTTATTCTAACTCGAATAACTAGAATATTATCGAATTATATGGAATATGAATTGATTTGTATAAGAAGTATTCATCCAGTAAGGAGTATACTCAGTGGCAAAATATACACAAGTATATTATATAAATGTTAATTACTGAAGAACTGTACCATATAAAATATATCTGATTGGATATAGGTATGAAGAAACTTGTCAAAAATGTGATCCCAAGCTCAGAAAAGCTTAAATATCAATGAATAATCCTTTTTTATCAAAAATAATATGAAAACCCAAAACTTAGTTCAATGTCCAGGAAAGAACTACGGATAATACTTCATTTTGCTTGTAAACTAGAATCAAATTTGAAAAACGCTTATAACTTTGTTAATTTTGGACAGATTGATTTAAAAATTCATGGGAATGTTAATAGTATGAAGGGAAACGTTCATGATTTTTTGTAGAATTTTCCCATGTTCTCTTCAACCCTTTTAAGCTGGAAAACCATACAAGAGTTCTTAAGCTTTGCGGGAAGTTTCAAATCTCCCGCTTCGCTGCCTGCTCGGCGCCAAGTGATAGGATTGGACAAAAATCTCCGCGGAGCAACACTATTGGATGACTCCAATTGAACCACCCAGTTCAAACATCATCACTATTATACTGAAGACAGCCTAATTGATTCCTTTTTACTCGAAAACTGAAATATGTTGGCGATATGATCAATTTTTATTGCACAAAATAATTATCCGCTTTGGATAGGCCTACAGAATTAAATAACGATATTCAACTCTTGACTACTTTTTTATTATAACCTATTTTTCATGTTACATTACGCTATCAAATTATTTATATCTAAACTATTTTTTTACATTATTGTTTTTAACAGATAATCTTTCTGGTTATGTCATAAGTGAGTCTTGAGTTATTTTTTATTGAGTTATAATTTTCTGGATGTTCATTTTTAAATATTTGTTTTGTACACTTTCGTATATGATTGAAGTTTCTATTATTCAAATCAAATAAATACATTTTTCATCTTCTTTTTTATTCTTTATAACAATGAATCATTGATCGATCTGATACAGTAGAACTCCAATTATCACTAATTGGGACCGGACCCCATTAAATAAATAAATATCTTTATTGACATAAAATAAATTTATGATGTTTTCCAAATTAGCTTATGACTTGATTTGTGTGACTTTTTACTATCATGCAAATTATATTCTATGCAGTGCTTAATTTCTAAAATTTTAGGTGTGGGAACGCTTATTTATTCTTATAAACCACCCTCTCTATTTTCTACTAAGACCTAGTTAAACATTCCCTCACTTCCTCTCCCCACCCCGTTAACATCTCGGTGCCTACTCTAAATTTCCTATAAACCTGTTTCGATTTGCACCAACAATTTATTTTGTATGAAGCTTACATTAAGCAAAATACTTTTTTTAATTAATGGTGAAATAAAAACAAATAAAGCCTTCTTTACATTTTTATTTATATACAGTACACAGACTTCGCCCTACGTTACAGTACTTTATTATTATTCGCAATATTTAGTATGATTATCTGAATAAATAATTAAATGAGACACCTTTGGAATCAGATTAGCGCAAACTGAACGTTCCCTTGCGTTCCGGCACTTTTGGGAGGTAAGAAAACGCCGTTATCTTGCGTTCCCGTTTGAAATTAACCCCTGATTCTATTATATTATCATTGGTAGCTGGATATGTTTGGGTTCCTTTGATGAGAAGGATTTCTAGGATAATATCTCTGCAAATTAATTATGTTTCTTTATGAAGAGTGTCACCAAAAAATAGTGATCCCAGTACCACCTCGGTATTCTACAAGCTAAAACCAACAAAAATAGCCTTATAGAAGTAATGCCAATTTCCCCTTGGTTTTCCCGTATTTTTTCATACCCGAATAAGCCATCAAAAAGTATTAAAAAAAATAATACTTGGAAAAACGAAATGACAGATTACAGGAAACCTGAGAGGAAATTGCAATTTTTTCTAAGGTAATTTTTTGTTTGTATTAGCTTGTAGGATACCGTGGTGGTACTGGGATCACTATTTTTGGGACACTATATTTATGTATTGCACATATTATAAACTATATTCCTATGTACAAAAATATTTCAATAAACTAACCAATTTTTCAAAATATTTTATGCATCAAATTGACAATCTCATTTACCCATTACATTCGAATCCTATAATCACCCTAGTCTCATGAACAGGATAATTTTGTGAAAATATAATTATGTTTATGATTGTGGAACCTTACACAATCAATAAGATTATAATGCATATCTAATCTGGGTTATTCTTGGTGAAAAATTTATGCTTATCTTCATGAATTCGAAAATCCAAACTTTTGCGTTATTGCAAGTTTTGTCTGTGATATTTGATTCAACTTTCCTATCTCGAATATTAAGAGGTCGTCGTAATGTATGAAACATTATTTTAATGTGAAGTTTAGGAATAAAATAACATCTCAAACACTTTTTTTTATATGTATCATAATTTTTTCAAAAATTGTGTTCACAATAAAACCGGTAGAACCAACCAAAGAAGAGATAGAGTATTATAATATTGTACATGGTGGAGGTAGAACCCACTGTAAAGTGCATTTCCCCCAATTGTTTCACTTGTATTGTTCTATGATAATGTGATGACAATTTGACATTCAGTATTAAATAGGCTAAAGTAGTTAATTACTTTGAGCATTTTCGATAAAGTAGCAACTCAGGTTAAATTTAAGTTACACTACTAAGGTTGTTGCAATACTTAATCATAGTTTTTCATTCAATACTATGGAAGGATGATGTTATATATGGAAGGATGAGTGCATAGAGAGGACCGGCTGCGTCCTAACTCCGCCCTCCAGGTTTAAAATGAAGACTTGAGTAAAAAATTAATAAATAAATAAGTACCACTTTTTCCTGGAAATGATCTTATCTAACAAGAAAAATAATAAAATTGATGTTGCGGTGCATGCTCAAAGTTGAAGCAAGCATGCTCAAAGTTGAAGCAAATATAACTTTTAGCTTTGAATGCTTATGATTGAAAAACAAAGAACGTTATCAAGAAACTGCTCGTGCCATTAGCTTTCTTTGGTCTTGCCGCCCCCTGAAGCTTGCTGCCCCTGAACATGTGCCTAGCGTACCGCAATTTGATATCCGTCCCTCTGTGAGAGAAAGAGTAGTGAGTGAGAGGGATGGACTAACAATGGCTGAAGAAAAGACTGGGGGGAAGTCGCTGATGACGCCTGATTGAGAATGTTGTTATAAATTGTTGATGATAAAATTGGCAACGTCGCTGGCTGTCATATTGCTGGAATTTGTAAAAAAATATATACACTAGCTGTCACTTTAAATGCAATTTAAAAATATACGAATGGTTGCCACAATACCTGAAAGTTGATGGCTGCCAATATGATAGTACAACCGCACAATGTTAGGCAACATTTTATTCATTGACTTGATCAGAATGAAAAACCGATTTTGGACCTAAATTTGATGTTTTAAGACACTATTCACGATAAAAACAACATATACTCCACTCCCAAGGGTGGCTGCCAAAAGTATGTTTTACCTACGGCTGCCACTTTTATAGGAAGATGTATATATATATATATATATACACATTAGCCTGAAATATAGCATTTTGGGTTTAGAGCAGGCAGATGCATAGTGTTCAGTTTGGCATTATTGTTATCAATAAGGTACCAGGCTAGTTTTGCCAGAATCTCCAACTGCAACCAACAAAACCATAGCTCCAGACATGTTCCCACCAGTGTGGAAAGAATACAGTTATGGCATAGATGTAAGTGACATTAAACAATTAATTATTATAAAAGCTTTTGATCATTTATAAAAATTTTGAATGGTCACAAAGTATTGTAAGAATCAGTGTTTTGTAACTAAATCCCTTTAAAATTGGAACAATTCTTTGCAATCACTATGTATTTTTAAGATTGCCTATAGTGAAGGTCACTTCTAAATCTAATGGGATGTCTTGTACAAAATAGCAGTTAAAGCAGCGATTGAATGATGTCTGCCCGTAAGCCATAACCCAGATGTATGTTAGGTCCAAGGTTATTGAAAAGAAGGTTGTTTCATTTTTTGAGAAATAAGAAAATGGTGGGGGTGTGACGTATTTCTATTCCATAGCATTGAAAACCTCATCATTGACAGCTGATCAAGATACAGATTCAAATCTGTGATGTGCAAAAAACTTCATTTTTCTACTGAAAAGTTTACTGACAGGGCTGAAATTTGCAAGTTAAGGGTAATTCTGAACAGAGTGACATCATAATTATTCTATTTTGCTAATTTGAGCAAGTTATGGAACAACCTTGTTTCTATTAACCTTCACAAAAAGTATAGCCTTAAAGGCTGAATAAAGTCATTGCATGCATCATTATCAATAAACTCCAACAACTACAACTACAATAAACTATGACTACATTATCTACAACTACCAATTTTCATCTACAACTGCATTAACACCACAATGAATCTACAATTTTATTCAGGTTAACTAACCACTCCGGATAATATAACCTAGAATGTTTACTTGTTGACAATCGGCTTAGAGTCACACAATTTTGAAAAAATTAATTTGGTTTCAAAATATTCAAATCAGCTGATGAGTGTATTTAATATTTATTCATTGTGGCACTGATTGGGACGGATGCTGGATTCTCATTGCACTACTGAAAAATGACCGTTATGATAGCTGTTTCATTTTAAAACGGGTTTGATTAGGCATAAAAATGAAGTCAGCTGTTATAACATAACTTTTGAAACTAATATGCTCAGGATATGCAAGACAGCAATAGAAAAAGCAAATATTGCCATAAATTTGACTTACTCAGGAATATTCTCTCTATTAGGTGTTCTCAAAATCAATTTACCATCTGCAACACATAATATTAAAAACAATAATAATATAACCATAATTATACTGTTACCAGTTCTAACACAAAATAATGCTGGCAACACTTGAAAGTAGTACTCAATCTTTATTTAGCTACATAATGAACTCACAGCAGACAATGTTTTGCAATGATTGACAATGATCTCGACGCTTTGGATGTCATGAATGTTCATGAATGAAAATTATTAAAGATATAAATATAACTGAATAAGCCTTCATTATATAATTATTATTGAACAGGAAAACCCTTGAAAGCCAATAATATGGAGAGGAGTTATAAATTCGCTCCAAGTCAAAAAGTTATAGGCTATTATTGCTAAGCATAAAGAACTAACCGTTTGGAGCTGAAGAGCGTCTCTAGAAGAGTCTTGAAGGTCTGGAAGAATCTAAACTTAATACTAAAGATACCGAAAACAAAAGTGCACCTTCATTCAATACTTAGAGTAAGCTTACGTCACGTGACTTGGAGAGGTTGATGCAGTGAAGACTGGATACCAATGCTGGCTTGAAGTTGTCATGCGATACCCCAAACAGTTTATATCCGACAATAGTTATTCTACTATCAAATCCGTTTTTGGGGAACAATCTATCATTTCACTAATATAGATATTAGGTAAACTGAACTATACAAAGCGTATGAAGACCGCATAACTGCAAGAGTGTAACTTAGTATATTCTAAAGCCGACCGACAGGAGAGCACACGTTTGGCAACCGATGCGTTACAAGTAAGTCGTCAACTGAGAAGAGAGGACAATTACATTTTCCGATGCGTTTCATTGCTGATAGAATGCAGCACATTACGGGCTATCATTTATTTAATCGCAGAATTTATTCAAATGTATAATGAGTCGGAGATCCAAACAATTTTTAAACAATAATTTCTATAAACTTACTCAACTATAAGTATCGGTACTGTAGTAATAAACTGAACTGAGAAAACATCTCGGTAAGAGATGGAAAGCAATCGTAGCCTACAATAAAAAAAAGAAATTTTAATACCAATGATTGTAATTTAAAAAAAATATAAATGAAATATACCTATTATTATAATTATTATGAACTATTCGGCAAAAATCTGATAAACATCAGGCCAACAGAATATACTTATTAGAGTTTGGGCACAACTACGTTAACAATTTGGCTAATGCTAGCCTAAACACTCCATGCATCTGCCTAAAAGCAAGATGCTATAGAGCAGGCAGATGCTTTGTGTTAAGGTTAGCATGATCGTTATCGTCAAAGAGTTTTTTAATCCAAACTCTAATATAATAGAACAAAATGTGTAAAATAACAATTTTTTGATAATAATTTAGACAGAAAAAATTATAGATACCGTTGAGCAAACAAGTTCGGAAATAATGTAAATCATTAGAAGAAGCAATATGAAATGATAAGTACGTCTTCTCAAATGTGGTACATCAGCATAGTGCCTGAAATACAGTTGATAATAATTTAGAAAGACAAAATGTCTAATTTCTCTGATATCAGTTTGAAATTCAAACAGTATACTTTCTGTCTACTTTAAATAATTCAGTTACCGTATATTTGATTGCAATTATCCGATAAGTAGGTGAACAATTTAGCATTAAAATAGGTAGCAAAAAAGGTAACAAAAATAACTAGACTTAAAATTAACTAAAGTAGCATACTCAAACACACACACACACACACACACACACACATATACATGAACAAAGTATAAAACGGGGAGGTAAGAAGTTAACATACAAAACGGGGAGGCTGTTTTCCACTTAACATGGAGAATTTATAGTTTTGGTAATGAAATATTGACATGTTCTGAACATAGTTTCATCAATTTTTCATTGTTTACTTTAAAAAAAAAATACACATTAAACCTACAAAATGGAGAGGTTTTGTGTGTACACTTTCAATCCACTGACCGAGGAGGTTTTGTGTGTACACTTTCAATCCACTGACCGAGGAGGTTTTGTGTGTACACTTTTCACTCACTAACCGGGGAGGGAAATGTGTGTACACTTTCAGTTCACTAACTGGGTCTGGGGAGTTATTCACTGAATTGTCTTTCAACTCATGATTGTTGTAGAAATTGTCAGGCGCATTTTTAAAGACTAGCACTAACGATATTATTATTAGAAATACTGTATCATTAAATCTTCAATAAACAATTGCATCACGTTTTTTTTAATAATATTTAATTGGCAAATACGGCAGATAAAATTCGCAATGTTCTGAAGTACTGTTAATCTGAAATAATTGGCTTAGTTCAACCAAACATTCAAAGTATTATCAAATGTTATCAATAAGATAAGCAAGCTATCTGCAAATTTTCAATAGGAATAATTAATGTGAAGGATTCAATCAAATCTGCAAATGAATTGAAATTAGAATCATTAATGACTCAACTAGGGCCTTCTTGCGATCGTACTTGTGTCCGTCTGACCTTCATTAAAGACAGGTCGTAAGATCTTACTAAACTTGGCCAATGACACTCATAAACGTAGAGGGTTCACTACAAATACAAAAATAAAATTTTAATTTATGAAAATAAAAAGATAAAATTTCAAGGATATCGGTTTCAAGTTTTGAAGATCCTATATTTCCTTACTGGTAACAAAAGAGAAATTATTAAATGAGACTTTAAGATCACTCTCGTTTGCTAGTATAATAATTATAGAAAAATGTCTGTCATTTGAAATTAAGTGCAGAATCTAGCCAGACTATTTCTATCACCTGTAACTGACGTTCTTCAATAACTTGTTTGGAATATCTTTTTCTTCAACTCACAAAACTAGAGGAGTTAGGTGTTCTGTTACTACAAGAATGAATAGATCAGAAATAAATATAAATTATCAATTTATTTCTCACAATTACAAGAATAAGCGAGATGTACAAATCACTGTAATTCATCTTTCAAAAACATTAGAATATAGTCATTGAACTATATGAAGAATTGTACAAGATAAGATGCATTGATAGTATAGATGATTTTTGTTCCAATACAGCTGGTGATTATGAGTGTGATGATTAAATGAATTTTTGAGCTATTTTTCCCCAACACATAAAGAAGGTGAAACCAACATGAAGCCAACCTTATATTGAATTTATGGTCGGGAGCTCAAAAAATTATAAAAGTTTATTTTGATGATGCAGAAAGAATAGAGCAAAAACAAAGGGAGAAAATAATGGTGATAAAAGTAAGATATGGAAGGATGGAGGCAAAGAAGAAGAAGAGAAATAGAAGAATAAGCATGAAATCAAGAGTAGAAAGGTTTCATGTAAATTTGACTGAATTCAATTAGACAAAATTTTTAAATCCTTACCAGTTATTAACAAGGATACAGCAAGAGGTTGTGTGATTAAGGAGAGAAACCATAAATATGCACTGTTTCTCTATTGTATATAACGCTAAATTACACTTGATTGATCTGATGCTTACAAAAAATAACTGAATCAAGTGGTATTAATGATATTCGACAAGTTTATTTCTGTTAATTTTCTTTTTCCAGAGAAAACCAAATTTCAAATGATCGTTTTAGAGAAGTTGTATGGAGACTGGTAAAAAAGTAGGCACTCAACAACAAGAGCAGTTGAGTTCAAATTCTCGGCTGATAGCAAAGCCTATTTACAGTTTATCCCAAAATATTCTCAAAAGCTTAATAAAATCAGCATCTCAAATCCTTCCTATACCTAGCCAGTTGCTTAACCATAATATTAATTTAAACTTCCTGATCCAACTTATATGAACCAACTTATGACACGGTAAATCATGGTTTCATTAAACATCCCCAACTTTCTTATTTTCATTCCATAGGGCAGCAGTAAACCGTAGCGATAGTAATAACTGTAAATATTACATGTTGCTGCTCACAACTCTACAACAATTAAGTATTCTTATCACTTCTAATTTATTGGTTATCTTTCTTAATTTTAGGTCATGTGGCCTTTTCCGCCCCTAGACCAGACTGAATTTCAAATTTATCACACTCTAAGTGGGTGGGTCGCACAAGGTCATTGCCCCGGCTGTCCCGTTTGAACTAAGGCCATTCACATACCAAAACCTTTTTTGCTTTGTTTACAAACACTCTTCCTTTCATCTCATTTGTGGGAGAAAGGGTCCCTTATTAAATACAAGACAAAAGTGAGAAAGGATCGCCGAAGTACGTCAGTTTTTTCCTACGTATGGGTTGAGCTTGAGCATTGAAAACACAAGACCTCTTATCACTAGATTATGCACTATCTCTAAAAGGAATTGTGATGGAAAATTGATCACTTCACTGGTAGATCTTTTTTTTCTAGAGCTTTTCCGCCTCCCCTCATCAGCATGTTACGACTCACTGCATAAATTCTATCTAGGGACTTTAAGGAACAAAAAACAATCTTATTCTGGTGTATTGTTTATTCATTAAACGTGAGTTCTTTGATTTGTTGCAATAATTTTGCAATATAATGCCACAAGTTTGGTGCGCCATTTTGTATAAATAATATTTGGTTTACTTTTACTTGCCCCAAGTTAGGCCAGCCATTTAGTACTAATATAAATATGAATGGAGGTTTGCTTTTCTCTGTTTAGCCTCATTTTGGGGTGCCATTTGTACTATTGTTAATTCGGTGATTGACTCGCCAGAGAAAACCTAAAGTAATAAGAAGGGTTTTTACTCACTAAAATGAGTAGACGACACCAGCTGATTTAAGAGACGATAGTGTTTATTAATCCCATTCGTTTAAAATACGTTAGCATTACATTTTCCTAATCAAATCCAATGAATTGAATGTCTGAAACTCAGTATTCATGCAGAGTGAGAGAGAATGATTTGTGAGAGAGACATTGTGTAAAATAACATTGTCATTAGTCATATTTATTTAAAAAAAGTAGACATGATTATTTCGGCTGTTTCTCCATTTGGTATCCCCTCACCAGGGCTGGATTTAAAAATATACCCCGGACAAGAGACATATAATGCTGGAGGGGGGGGGGGTGAGCGCAAAATTTATCCGCAATTTTTTATGATTTATTAGAAGAAAATTTATGTTTTGTATATTAACATCACTTTAGTTTGAATGATTCACTATGCATAGTTGTAGGTTGTATGATGCAGTGTCTACGTATAACTAACTGTAAGTGTATAATGAGTACTAATGGTTTAATTCTTTTTGCAATGTTACAAACTTTTAAAAATCGATTAATTTTTATGTATTCATTGTTCATGTAACATCACAGTGGCGTAGCTATAATGGAATCAGGTGGATAGATCCTCCAGAGACAAAATAAATTTTCAAATTTTAAAAAGCTTTTAGAGACAACATTTGAAGAAAGAAGATGTCTGAAATCGGTAAAAATGTGGTATTAGATGGATTATTTTTTTAATAAAAAACCGACTTCAATAAAATGTTCCTTAAAAAATTAATAATATAGAGCAACCCCAAACTCTCCTTTTAGAAGAAATTTTCAAGTATCAGGAAAATACAGTACCAGAATAAAAAAAGGCGAGGGATCAAAAAGAGCAGAGTATAAATACCTGCATTTAATTGTTTTACTAAAACAATGAGGGCCCGGATCACACTTTGACAATAATGCAAGAGCTTGATTCTCAAAACCCGTTTCAAGTGAAATTTTTAAGCACGGTGCCATATTTGTACGGAATCCCAACTCAGGAAAGATAAATGATCAAACCTAGGGAATGGGAATAGTTTCAAGTAAGCGGGAACTTATTTTCTTACTGAAACAATAAAGGTCCGGATCACCCATTGACAATGATACAAGAGCTAGATGAAATTTATTTTATTTATTTTTTTTTTTTTTGTAGATTACGTCTTGGAGACTCCAGTTAAGGAGTATAAGACAAGTCAGATCAACAATATTGTACACTAGATACCATAATTACTTCAATTAGTTGAGGTGAGGCTTAATTTTGATGTGAAAGGAACTCTTGTACACTATAAAAAGCTTTATCAACTAAATATTTCTTCAATTGTTTTTTAAATATTTCTATATTTTCAAGACTCTTCAAAAACTGCGGTAGCTTGTTGTAGAATTTCCTACCAATATAATAAGGTTTTTGTTTGAATAAGCTACTATTGTGACTCACCAAGTGATAATCTCCTCGGCTTCTTGTATTATAATCATGTACATCAAGATTTTGGTTAATATCATTCGTTTTCACATATAGAGTAGCTTCATACACATATAAAATTGATTGGAAAACTAGTTGTAAGTTTTGTTTCAATTTAAAATATAAATGTATTTATTAATGCTACGAGTTTAGGATGTAGCTTATTAATTTTGTTTTCATGTTTGCAAAATGTATTTAAATTTCACAGCTGGTAACTCCCATAAAGGAATTCTCGGGAGTACCTAATTTCTCAAACAAAAATGTTTAATGAATAGTATTATTTAATATGTAACTATTTCTGTTTTATTTGAAAATTGTAATGTTCTTTTTGAGAGAAATAAATTTATTATTATTATTATTATTATTATAAGCAGGGTACAGTTAGGAGACCAAGTCTCTTGAACAACGGCCTACATGAATCTAATCTATTTACTCTTTCTATACACCTAACCGCTTTCTTTTGGATCTTAAACACCCTATCAAGATTTTGTTTTGATGAATTACCCCATACTAAGATAGCATACCTAATATGTGACAGTAAGAGCCCATGGTAAGCTGTAAAAAGTAACTTTTTGTCATTCAATCTAGCGAGCTGTCGCAGGACAAATACCCCAGATGAAATTTTACTACATATTTTCTCAATGTATGGAGTCCAGGTCAATCGTCTATCCAACGTAACTCCTAGAAATGCAATTTTTTCTTCCTGGTCTAATTGATTATCGTTTACAAACACGTTTATAGCCCTATCTTCATTTGAATTATGTTTGTTTTTTAATTGAAGGTATTGGCATTTTTTACTATTTATTGTTAATTTCAACTGATTTAAGAATTGGACAATGGAAACCTATATAGGCACTTATTTCTAAATTATCTAGAACGGAATTGCTGAAAATGGTTGATGTATCGTCTGCAAATAAGAGTGCTCTACCACTAATTTATACCATCTTATACCATCAGACATTATAAATCGCTTATCATCAAAGGGGGATACAGAAATTTTATTGGAATTGATTTCATGGACACTATGCAAAGAACTAATTATTAATTTAAATTCAATGAATTGAAGCTATCTCATGTGCAAGTTTGTGTTAGGTAATGAATTAATGATGAATTCGAACCGCGAATAGGCCTATATCTAACTACGTTAATGTCTAATTTTGTAATATTTGAATGAATTGAAATGAAGACATCGATGAATGCTCTTTTTGTTCAATATTGGGCTAAGTATTGGACCGATCCCTGCGAATGATATTCTTTCATTTCAAAAAAATCATCGAAATTGGTTCAATAGTGTTCGAACAATTGATGTACAATCTTAAAAAACAGGTTGAATTGAGAACCTCCTCCTGTTTGGAAGTCGATTAAAAACAAGCAGTATGCTTCTCAAAGAATATCCGGCAATGAATTGAATTCAATTGGTCTTTCGAGGTCTAATAAGCTGAAAAAATCAATAATCTTCTCTATTCGAACTTTCTTAATAGTTTCTTAGAAATACAAATGTAGAAACTTATTCTTTGAGGCAATGAATGGAATAGAATAAGTTATTGGAAATATTACTAGAATAAAAAGAATGTGAGAATTCATAGTAGGCATATATCTAGTAGGTTTATTGTATATAGATTAAAATGTGAAAATGCCAGACCTTGTCGGTAACCAGCCCGGAGCAAACAGTTATTTTTGTTCTGTAGTGAATGATTCACCTATTATACGTTGAAGGTTTTAGAGAGTGAAGGGAGGCAATGCCTACTTCGCCAGTTACTAGGGGTGCCCAACTGTCGAAAATTAATTTTGGAGTCACTTAAAATTTATTATTTTTCAATAATTATGAAATATTTGTAACACAGACACAAAATTATCGGAATGTGCAGCTATGTGAACTTATCTGATAATAGTGAATAATTATACTGAAAACTGAAATCGTTATTTTGAATTCTAGTGAAAAAGTTAGCTTAAACTTTATTCGTTAATATCCCCACCCCCGAAATGATTTCCAGGTTTTCAATTATTTTATATTAATTAATTCAGTGTTATAAGTGAATATTAATTGTATAAATAATATACAGGTGTATAAAATGAAGGAATGGTTGAAAGAAATCGTACTGTATTCATTCTAACTCACTTTGAATATGGAAAAATGGCAGTATAAAATGATTTAACATTCAAAAATAGTAAAATATCATTGAAATTTCAATTTTTCAACAGAAAAGAAAGGAATTGAACAGAAACTTTTAATTCGATTTATAATCTAGCTGGGAAACTGAGAAAAGATCAAGTTTTTGCTTAAAAGATGATGTTAAATTTAAAAATACTCATAACTTCATTAATCATGAACCGATTGTTCTGAAATTCCATGATGTGGTCAATTGCATAAAAAATTATCTCCATGAATTTTTTGGAAATTTTCCTCAAGCTCGTTCCCCCTGTACAGCTCATAAACTTTCCGCTTCCAGCTAACAGATTCATAATTACCGCCACTCCGCCAGCAAACGCCATTGGTTTAGTTTTCACCGCCTATACTCCTTGAGAGAGTATGAGGGGGTGAGAGAGAATAAGAAGGACCAAGTAGAGAATGGTCGAAGGAGAGAATGAATGTCAAGGGGTGGAGTGTTGGACGGTTCAGTGAAGAAGAAATTGAAAAAGAAGAAGAATAGTAGCTGTGCGTTACAGAGGAAGTGCTGAAAAAAATATTTAAAGGGAAAGAGACTGTGAAACTGACCAGGCCCTAACTCGGCCTGTCTTTCTTCAACTCATTCTCTCTTACTCGCTCCCTCTCTTCATCACCTACAAACTGTGTAGGAACAGAATATTCACTCCTAACTTGCAGGAGTGTGTCCCTGCTATTTTCGAATGATTCTCCGAATTTTGACATTCTCTAACAACTATGCTATTGTTGTAATCATGTGCAAACATCTAGCTGGCAGTTGGACAAACTAGGAAGGCACGGTGACAAGCTAATCAGTTTACTTGAAATAATCATTGATCAGATCGAGTTCATTAGTTCAATCATTGTCAGTGGCGTAACTAGAGTTAACTTATGGTGGGGGGGGGGGGGGGTTACCCTCCGTCAACCGCCCTTGCGTTTTTCTCTCTTCAAAAATTTTCTCAGAAAATAGATGTAACATGTAATAGAAATATTCATGTAGGGTAAAGGAAGCAGAAGCTGACACCCCCCCATAGCTCACACATCTTCATATTATCAAGGCCATAGTGAGTAGTTTTGAAATTCAAACAATTGAGAATTGAACTCTGATATTTTGTGCCTAAACTGGTACCATTGAATCATGTGCTGGGCATCATTTTTGATGGGGAAAAATACTTTGAGAATAAGCTGTCAGACTTATAAATTTATATAATATATATTATATCCATTCCGCACTGTTGTAGTTCTTCCTTTGGCGTGGATTGAGGCTTACTCATCGATTTCAATTGTTTGCAATGAAGATAGAATGTGGTATACAAAAGAAGATGTCTTTAAAAAAATTTGATAAGCATACTCCAGTTAATGACCATGGAAAATTCAGTGTTCCTGAGTTAAATATTTGAATATAGTAAACAGTTTTTATAGTCTTCACTTCAATGGTTTTTCCATTCAATTCTTTATCATGAGATGCACTTAATTAATTCACTTCAACCCGTAAGGGTCTCCCCACCACGAAAAGCCATACGAATTTACTTTACTTTAATTCACTTCAGATTCACTTTGAGAATTTAAATTTTATTCAATTTATTAAAACGAATTTATGAGAAATTTTATTTTTATCCATTTGTTTTTTATTTCTAGGACTATATGGGTTAGGTATGTTTTATAAAGAAGAAAATAAACAAATTAGTTGCTTACAGTAAGGACTCTAAGCTATTATTATTGATTTTCAAATCCCTCTACAATGTTTATTAATTATTAATTATTTAATATATTAGATATTATCATTCCTTAATTTGTTGTTAATATCTCTAATATGTGTTGTATAAGTTTTATATGTAGGCTATGATTACCATTTGATATGTAAAGTCAAGCTAGCTCGTTCCTTAGCTGACACGGATATCAGGTACTGGTACTAAGGTATGTCAGCTACTGGAGGTGACTAAAAATATGGGTGTCAGCTCTATTGTTGTAGATGTCAAGTGATTTTAAAATCAAAATTTCAAGTTCAAATTTGTATTTAATTAGCCCTTCAAAAGACTTGAATAAATAGATTGTAAATACTTTTTTTTAATCCATACAATAGCTCTATAGTTAATACATGATATTTATGAATTGACTCACTAAGGTGTCAGCTACTGATTCCTTTACCAGAAGCTATTAAATAAATAAGATAAATTAAACAATTCCAATTAATAAAAAATCTTTCAAATTTATTTAAAAAATTACGTTTACAATTTTTTTTAAATTTCGTCTGTGCAATGGGGAAGGGGTTACATCCCCAATATCCCCCCCCCCCCCAGTTACTCGTATGTTTTGTCGTAAACCAATCAGGGTGTATATTATTTGTAACTACTTGAAGGTTTTTAAATACTTAGTATTCACAGGCAGCCTACTACTTACAATTAGTCATAATAGGCCAATCATTCATGTTGTTGTGAAATTTGATCATTCACAACATAGGTGGTTATCTAAGTATCCATTTATTTGAATTCAAATAATAATTATTATTATTATTAGTATTATTATATCAGTAGTTTTGATTAGTAGACTAATTCAGGTCTTCAAAATGATTATGAAAATAATTCTAAAACAATCAAATCCTTTCTACAGTTCTCAATATAATCGGAAATTCGCGCCTCAAAAAAATAGCAATACTTTTTATTTAACAAATAAATCCAAATTTTAGGTTATGATTATGACCAAGCTCAACTGGAAATTTCACTTTTAAGTGCAATGCACCTTTTCGTTTAGAAAATAGCAATTAACTTTTC
This sequence comes from Conomelus anceps, assembly GCA_948455865.1. Taxonomy (NCBI): domain Eukaryota; kingdom Metazoa; phylum Arthropoda; class Insecta; order Hemiptera; family Delphacidae; genus Conomelus; species Conomelus anceps. The sequence goes on from OX418216.1 coordinate 145,181,678, forward strand.
TTGCCAACAATAGCCTTTCAGACACCTTTCTTAACTTTGAACGGTTTAGTAAACGGTTAGTATTAAACCAGCTTGTTGGTTGGATGCAAACATTGATTTGCTCTGCTCCAAAGCAATGAAAGTGTCACGGCGTAAGCGACGAATTGTACAGAATATAATACAAAAGAACGAGTCAATGATCTTCCAGGTATATGCCGGCTATAAATAACGAGGGATACTATATTATAACGATTTTCAAACACAAAAATAATAAGTTTCTATAAGGAGTTTCAAAGGAACAAAATGTTTTGAGCCAACTTCATCTTCTGATTTATAAATTGTGTATGTAGCTTTCTTTGATCTTTTGTTATTTAATGACTAGAGCATGGTCATGCCAATGTACCTGAATTCTACTGGAATATCCTTATGCTATCGGTGGAAATTCATTTCGATGTATGAGCATAGGTTCAGTTTGAACTTTGATACCTTCAAGTATTGTATTGCATTCAAATGTTTCGAACGCCAAAACTGCATCATTAAACAACATATTCTACAACAAAGTTATATCAAATTAATTGTCAATTTAGGCCTATGTAGACACGACTGTATAAGACACTTGAATATTTGATAGACCATAGGTCTGTATTAAAGCCTATAATATACGGATATATCAATTCTATATAATACATAATTATATATTATGTATAATGTATCAGCGGAGAGCGGTAAAACGGCAGAGCTTGGAAATGATGACATTTAAACTGAGTACAACTCATTAAAAAATCAAAATGTTTTGTTTTTTAATTTGTCGTTAGCAGAGTTAAAAATGGAGATGTCCTTCCGAGTTATGGTCATTTTTATACTACGTTTTCTCTTATTATATAGATTATATTATCATGTATTCATTCATTTTCTATCTTCTTTCTTCTTTTCTGTTCTATTTTCTCTTAGCTGGTACATCATAGTCAATCTAGATTCTAATCAAACTAATATAAAGGTTTTCAATATAAAATTTTCTCATATCAACTCATTATTTTCATCTATATTTGTATTTGTATCTATCTGTATTTATATCTATTCATCTTGAACCCATCTTTGTTCTTCTCCTTCTTCTCCTGCTTCTTTATTCATCCATTCAATAGCTCTAAAGTTAATACATAATATTTATGAATTGACTCACTAAGGTGTCAGCTACTGGCTCCTTTACCAGAAGCTATGGAATAAATAAATAAATAAATAAATAAAATAAATTAAATAATTCCAATTTAATAAAAAATAATCTTTCAAATTTTTATTTTTTAAAATCGACTCTTACAATTTTTTCAAATCTCTTCTAAGCAATTGGGGGTTACGTCCCCAATAACTCACTCCTCCCCCCTCGTTACGCCTATGTTCGTTGTAAACCAATCACGGTGTTTATTATTACCATCGGTTCTGTTATCTGTATTTAATGAATATTCTTAACTATAGCACTTGTATAATAATTTTCATGTGCGGTATTTTGTAACTGAAGGTTTTTAAATACTTAGTATTTACAGGGAGCCTACTACTTAAATATTAGTCATAGTAGGCCAATCATTCATCATCACAACACAGGTGGTTTATCAGAGTATCTATTTATTTGAATTTAATAAATTAGATCGAGTGAGTGCATCATATCAGAGCCTATTATTTCGGCTGTTTTTGCGTTTTTTCCTATATCATCCATCGTCGGTCTATGGTAGTGGGGAAGATATAAATATTACGCAAGAGGTGCAATTGGATAAAATACTTTTTAGTTCTCTGCCTTTTGAATTGGGTCGTTGCCTTTTGTTAGGCCTATTCGGAGGAGAGATTTCAGATGCTCAAAAGCTTCAAAAGTCACCAATTTGCCTCGGATTTTTAAACATTTTCCTGGGGAGGGCCCTTGGACCCCTTTGGGCGTTGGTGGGAGAACCCCCGCCACTGCGATGACCGGTGAAGGATTCCACGCCTCGCCACTGCTCAAGGACAAAGCGACAACAAACAAAACAACATTCAACTTGCTAGACGCAAGAAAGGGAAAGACCGTAAATCCCCACATTGTAGACTCAATGCGTAAGAAGCAGCCAAGATGAGTGTGTGTGTATTAGCGATCGTAGCACAACGTGGTGGGCAATTTGGGTACTAGTGTGTATCACAGTTAAGAAGTGAATCAACAAAATGGGGATATTTTTTTTAAATATGTTATAACATTGTTATAAGTCTAAATAAGAGAATTTCACCAGAAAAAAGCAGTTGCAATGCGGGGTCTCCCCGTATTGTACACACCTCCCCGTTTTGTGCTGTGTATACTGGATTGTCTCCCCGTGTTGTACCTTGTTCAAACACACACAATCATGTGCCTGACAATCAATAAACCAACCTTGCACAGTCAACAATCTCATGAAATCGACACAGAAATGAAGCCGAAGACACAAATAATCTTAACACATTATCACAATAATACTGAATGTGGTTTCAGAAAAGAGTTGAACCACATACTTCGAAGTGAAGAGAGTTAAAATAAAGCCTTTTGTAAATAGTCATTATTAGAGGCCAATCTAACGATCTTCTTCATCATGGCAGGAGGTGTGCCATGTAAGCCGTTCTTCATAGAACCGTATGACAACCTGGGGACAAAGACGATTGACTTGCTTGCTTGATTGCAAGGCAATCTTTCAAAACATGATACCAGTTTTAGCCTGCTGAACTACTAGTTATTGCTAGAACAATTATGATAAACATTTCATCTAATGATATTGATTGATTAACAAAAGATTAACAGATTTATCAACACATGTGGGCCCAAACAACATGCATTAGTTTGCTCTGGATTGAGCTGATGATTTTAGCAGAATGTCCTACAAATGACATAAAACGAAATACACAAGAACATTCAATACACAGCAGAATATGGACAAAAGAAATCAATCAATTTCCCAGACCTTTCAATTACAATAAGGAACACAAACCAACAACACAGCTTCAACATTTACAGAAAACCAAAAATAACAGGTAATACCTTAATACACAGCACCTTTAATCATCCAACACAACACAGACACTCACAATTATTCAGGTCAATGCTACATAGACCATAGACTGAACAGCACACCACAATCCATCGACAATTACAACACTGAACTAAATACAATAACGTATCTAACACAAGAAAATGGCTAAAAACATGACCTAATTGGATAACACAATCGTAAAATAACAACAAAAAAATCAAAACACCAATACCACTGACAAAAAATACATCACAATGACATACATTACTCCACAATCAAACTTGCAAAAATCTTCAAAAAAGCCGGCCACACCATCAAATTCAGAACAAAAAATAAAATAAAAAATGCACTTGCACCCAAAACCACACTGAACACAAACAAATACGATCTCTCAGGGATCTGCAGACTGAACTGCTCTGATTGCAACAAAGTTTACATAGGACAAACAGGCCACAAATCCAAACAGAGAGCATGATACAAAGAGCCTTAGCAAGCATTAAATGCAAAAACCGATTCGACATTCGCCAAACACATCATTCAAACTGGACACACTTTTACTGACATCACTACCAAGTTACACATTCTACATATTAAGCCTAATTGACATGAACTCAATACCTTGAAACAATTTGAAATAAACAAATACACCACACACAATAAACAAAGCATCCTCAATGAACAAATAAATTTCAATTCCCACAAACTATTTGATCACATTCTACAAAACCACAATAATAATTAATTCTTCTAACCAAAACTGACATTGACAATCAAGGATGCTGTTGAAAATTAATCATCATGATTCGAAAACGTTTCAGTCTACATGAGTAGATTATTGAAATTCTCGTTCCTTAACGATCTGCGTTGCTAATATTAACTTATTATTGTAAATAATAAGAACATTGAAGTTCTGTGAGTCAGAAAGAACTTGGAGCCAGCGATGCAAAGCTCTAGTTTGAAAACTATGTACATAGCTCATTCTGATTAATTATCTGTATAACTAAACAGGAGTCTTCTCTTTTAAGAGAAATGCCAAAGATGCGACCTGCAGTTTTCTCTCTCCTTAACTTTGAGTCATTTCAACTGTCTTTAGTACGGTACTCCATGACATGCGAATCTCTTGGAATATTGAAAATATATTGCACACACGCATTCTGTGCTCGCTGAAGGATAGTCATCTGCCCCGAAGACAAATTAGTGTAAGCACCTGACAGGTAATCAAGGAAGGGATACAATAATGTCTCTACTAGACGTGCTTTGATCATCATTGCAGGAGAATAAATCATCAGTTTCTCAGTTGATTCAAACCAGCAAACATTCTGTTATTGATTTGTGTGCCGGTAACCTGTTTCTCCCATGGTAAGCTTGAATCAATCCACTAGCCTAGATTTTGAGGAAAATCATGTCTTTGTATAGCAATAAATTGAGGAAAGGCTTGATAAATCAATACGGTACAGTATTTAGAAGAAGAACAAAGAGAAGAAAAAACAAAGAAGAAGAAAAAGGAGAGGATGAGGCGGTGGTGAAAGAAAAAGAAGGAGAGGAAGGAAAAATAGACTATTGAATTAAATATTTGTGAATAGGTCACCACATAATTATGTCCCAATTCAAATTCAGTTGAATCGGGCAGGCTGTTAGTAAATTATAAAAATGTAATAGTTCTTAGTTTTGTGAATAAAACTGTATCGTTTCTTTTTACACTCACCATATCTCAGAACTACGTTTTCGGAATTGTCATAGTATTTTACTTCCTTTATTTTTGCAGTTCTAGCTCCAATTGAATAGGGTTTGGAGGTCACCTCTATTCCATCATGATATAATATGTGATTTATCTCTATGCTTGCTACTAATTCAGTTACTATTCTACTCATGCCAATAACCTGTGAGGAATAAAAAAATTAGCAAGAGACCAAAAATGTTAATGTTATTCAATCTCACAGATGGCTTGTGGTCGAAAGGTTGGTTTTAAAAAACTGACAAATGTATTGTTGTGGAGATGAAGAGAAAGAAGGAACAATGATTCTCGGTGTTATCTGCTGTGTCAATATTAACTTCTAAGCAATTAATTACTCTTCTTCTTACACTTTTGACACTTTTATGATATTTACTTGGAACTTTGTAGAATATTCTAGGTGTTTAATTAGAATTTCATGGAATCTTATCGAATATTGTGAAAAATATAATGCGAGAGTCCTTATCTTTTTAGTTAGAATTCGATAGTGAAATCTCTGTCTTTCTGGATTTTTGAAAAACCTAAGGCGAACGCATTTGTAAAAACTAGTTCAGTCTTCTGTGAAATTTGTTGAGATAAACAAGTTGTGACAGTTTTTTAGTGATAATTGATTACAGTAGGTAGATTAGAGTGGGCCACAATGAGACATGGGCCACTGTGAGGCAGTAAAAATATTTAGTTTTAGAGCTGCTTGACTGGTGCTGCACTCTGTTGGGGATAGCTTCAAACTCATCTTTACCCATAGATCCACTTTGCAAATGGTTGCCGTCACTCCACTGAGGACTGTTGTAGGTCGTGTTTTTTCAAAGAGCAAAAGTTGTTTTACCACTTGTTTTCATCATGAGGTACTACTCAGGTAAGATGGTGTCTATATTTTTTGTACCAAGCTATGAAAAACCGTTTCATATGTGACATTTTAATAAATATATATATTCGTTCTAGTTGTATAAGGCTCCAAACTGGTTTCAGAGACAATTTAATGTAGGAGTGTATATTGGGCCTCAATAAGACGCTTTGGTTTGGGCCACAATGAGACAGATTTTAGGTGTCTCATTCCCATATAGCACACTAAGTATTTGAAACGTTTGAGATACATATTAATGGAACCTAAAAAGTAGGTTCCCTGAGATATGTGTCATAAATGTTTCTGATATGTATTGTTCAAGCATCAAATGATATGTATCTCTAGGTAGGTTTCAGAAATGTACTAAATACATTATCGTGAAACGTACCCACAATGCTGTGTGATTGTACTTTTGCGCATGTGCCAATGCACCCATTTGCTCATTCTCACATTCTGAGCCAGTGGCGGATTAATGCATTTTTATGGGGAGGGGCGACATACTGAAAAAATACTGGTGGTCCGGGGGGGGGGGGGGGGGTTGATATGGAATAACAATTTTGGAAATTTAGTAGCCTTTAACCGCATTTTACACCATTCTAGCACTTAAAATGGAGAAGAAATATATTTTTTCTGTTTAAGAACAATCAAATTTCCCCTAAGTATGGTAGTTTATTTCTGTATATTCATCTGAAATGAATAGAAATTGTTGTATATGTCTTGAACAAAAATTGCTTTGCCAGCTTAACTTTTTATCAAAATTCACAAAGAAATGAACAGAGTCTAAGCAATTTATTCATGATCGTGATGATTTTTAGACCTATATATTATATTTAAATTACTCTCAACATTCTCTCATGCTTCATAATACCAGTTCTTCAATAAATACGTACTAGGTCAAATACAAACAGATATGTATATGCCCCTACCTATTCTATAAGAGATTAATCTTATTCAAAAGTATTTCACTTGATATAAGATTTCCTTCATTCTCTGTCATTTTTTAATTCTTCATTGAATTATAATTATATAGATAACAACAGTTAAAGATAAAGTACAGGTATTATAGAAAATAAGACAAGTGGGATGACATGTTATATTCCGTCTGTCATAGATGTGGCGGGACAATTAAAATTTTACCGTGTGCGTGTCGCATGTGTTTATTTTTTAAAATGTGCAAGCCCTCGGAGGGGGCGGTCGCCCCCTCCGCCCCCCCCTTTAATCCGCCCTTGTTCTGAGCTCATCAACTGGATCTGGATGATGAAGCTATAGGAATAAGCAACATGTGTCGATCACCGTGGCAAGCAGCACACTGCATTAATTTGATTTGATCTGATGTGGAATTCATTTATTTATTTTTCATACATACACAAATAATGGCAATGATTTGGAGAGAAACAACCCAAAACTGTTCTCTCCCAAATTTTGATAAATAACACAGTCCAAACAAGGTTATGTTTTCACTCCAATTAACACAAAAGTTTTCAGTCCAAAATACAAGATACTAATTTTTTTGAATTTTGAGAGATTATTTAATAGATCAAAATGAAATAAAATGCACTTAATAATCAATTATATATTCGATAATTGTAAAAATATTCAATAATTGTTATATATTCGATATGTATCATTTATATATTTGAATGGTTGTGCTAGTTGTTTATAGTTACATATTGTAAATATATTCGAGACATACATTTGTTATATATTTGATACGTATCATTTATATTTCAATGGAACGTTTCACAAAAGCGGACATTTTCATCTATCAGAAATGTATCAGGGAGGTCTCAAATATGTTTTGAAACGTATCTGAAACATATCGTAAGTTTCAATGAAACATATTTGAGACATTTATGGAATGTTCCTGTGCTGTATGGGTTGTGCCCCATTGACAGGGCCAACGAGATGGTGGGGCAGATGGGGCAAACTGCCCCAGGCCACAGAAGAAAGGGAGCCACATCTCAAGCTGTTTTTCTCTATATAAATTGAATAATAAATTAATAGCAAGGAGAAGAATTTTATCAATAAATTCACAATTTCTAGGGGGATTTCATAGAAATTATAGTGATTTTAGATTTTTTATTTGCTTTAGAGATAAATATTTTTAAGTTGATAGCACTGTCATCAAGAACTGTCAGTAACACTGTAACACTCAGTATTAAATGTGCTTGGAAATATGGTGATGCTACAGTCCAGTTCTGTATTATTATTGTTTTTTGGGGAAATGATTTGTCTCATTTCTTTATAATATTACGTTTTATCAATGAAATATATTTACACTAACTCCATAGGCCTCAATACAATATGATTTCGTATTTTGATGCAGTTTTATTCAGTTTTGTTTTGTCTTGTCTGGGGCCCTCTAGGTAGGCCGGCACAAGATCTTACATTTACTAACTCCATAGGCCCCTGTACAATTTTTTTCTTATTTTGATACAGTTTTATGTGGTATTTTTACGTCTAGGGCCCCAAAGTTAGGGGACTGGTCCTTACATCAACTAACTCTGAAGGCCCAGTTTTATTTACTTTTCTTTCATCTGAGCAGAGGGCTCAAGAAGAGGGGATGGGATAGGCTCTGGTGTGGTTAAATAACTTCAAACTAGGCGTGCAACTAGGCATATCAAAGAGCTTGTAATTGATGTTGAGTTGGTTAAAGGTTCATGGAAGAAGCTTTGAGAAGAATTAAACAATGTAGCTAAGGAACTAGACATTGAACCCCAGTTTAAAGAGATGACCAGACGCCGTAAGAGGAAAAGGTTTCATGATGAACCATTGAATGAAGAATATGTTTTTCAATCTTCTGAAGAGAGACTCAAAGTTCAAGTTTTTCTATCCAGCTCTCGAAATTCTTCTTATGCAACTAAATGAATTGGCACAGAAAATGTCAACTCTTTCTCGCCAATCCTAACTCCTGAAGAAGATGAGTGCTCAAATCTTTAATCTTATTCAAGCTCCAATGAAGATGATTATACCAAAGAAGATGACCTGTCAATATCAATACTTTTACTGAAAAATAAGTTTCTAAGCAAGCTGAAGAACTTGTGTCAGCCTTTCTTTTGGACTTAAACAAAGACGATCTACTTGTGGTATTTTACAAGATTCGAAAACAATGGCACATTTAATCTGCTCGATCTGGACATGATCAATGTTATTTACAAAGAAGGATTGGAGTCTGTTCTTCCACAAATATGCACAGCCCTCTGACTTTTAATAGTGACTCCAGTAAGTGTAGCATCCAGCGAGAGAGCTTTCAGTAAGCTATCATTAATAAAAAATCGTTTACGTTCAACAGTCAGTGAACATAGGCTAAATAATTTGATGTTGCTAAGCATTGAGCACAAAACTGCTGACAAACTGTCCTTTGAAAATATGATAGATGAATTTGCCAGAGTGGAGGCATTGAAGAAAAGGTTTCAGTTTGTTACTTGTTACTTTAAAACACTTTTTACATTCTTTCTTTGTATGATCTAGTATGCTGTTTAGTTGTGTGTTAGTTATGTTGTTAGCTGTGTTAGTTGTTTTTGAAAAAGAAGGGCTGTATTTGGGCTTTGTGTATTTCTCTGAATTCTTAAAACTGAATCAAAAGTGTACTGTAGGTCTGTAATTATTGTTGTTTTCACCAAAATAAGATTACTAAATCAAACATTTTTAGACAACATTGTTCTTATTTTCGTCCTGTAAGCATAGTCAGTCCAACACGCTTATAGTTTAGGTCTAACTTCGAACCTTACTAGGCCTCCGTAATTTATCTACAAAGATGAAAATTAAAATGAAAATATCCTTTATTAGGTGTGTTGAATAAAATAATATTCTGTATTGTTCTCAAACATAATAAAGTATTTGATTATTATTTTATAATATCAAAATGTTTTGTAGTGCTTAAGATGGCAACACTGCCAAGGAGAATAAACAGTTGTCAGTAAAAAAATGGCTTCCATCACTGTGTTTTTCCTTAATAATTCCTCTTTCTTCATCTATGGCCAGCAGACTGGATAGATGGCGTCATAATAAAACATGAACTTTAAGTAACTTTTTAACTGTGCATTATGAGATGGCCAAGTCAACTATGTTGTCCTTATTAGTCTCAAAATATTCATCTACTGAGTAAAATGGGTTTTTCTTCAGCCAAGCATCATCTTTGGCCCTAAAAGCACTTCCTTGCAGTCTCCTCACATTCTCAGGCAGGGCATTGAACAAACGCAGAGCAAAGATGGGAAAAGAATCCTTCTTCTTGTTTGTTCTGCAGCATGGGATGTCGATCATGTGTCTCCTCCTTGTGCCATATGTATGCAGATCGGACCTCAGGACAAGACCATGCTCAGCATTCCTAACATGAAGCAGACTGGACAGTATATACTGGTTGAAAACTGTGAGTATGCCCAGACTCACAAAGATGGGTTTTCAGTGTCCCGCTGAGACGATCACTTGAAGTGCCCTCTTCTGGAGCTTCAGCACGCACTTGCTACCAGCAGCATGTCCCCACAATAGGAGTCCATAAAGAACATGGGTGTGAAAGAGGGCAAAATAAACCATCAGATCTTTTCTGCTGAGAAGGGTCTTTAGTCTATGAATGCTTCCATTCTCTAGCTTCCACTGAATATTGAAACACAAGTAATAATTTCAATAGGTTATGGGCCCAGGAAATGGCCAAAAACATAAATCTAAAATCAGTGATTTAAAAAAAATACGACAACAATTACAATTAGTTTTCTAGTAGTGAAAAGTGAACTGTGTAAGTAACAATGTTGACAACAATGGATGCCAAGAACTGTGTCAGAAGCTGAAAGATGCAGATTTGTTCACTATATGGGATTTCGAAATAAAAATATTACTACACGCCAAGAATCTGATAGATATTAACTTTTCAAGTGAATTAAACGACTTGCAGTCAAATTTTATTAAAAATAAGTAGTATTTCACTTACTTTTGAAGGCCAAACGTTTTCGAGTTGTTGAAACCCATCTTCAAGGCATCCTAGATATTGATGTTGGTTTGTTGGTTAGAAGAGCTGTGGTTTATGTATAATGTGGTCAAAAAGTTTGTGTGATTTAAAACTTAACTGTTCGTTGAGGATGTTTTGTTTATTGTGTGTGGTGTGTTTGTAAATTTCAAATTGTACCAAGGTGTTGAGTTCGTGTTCCTTTATTGGAACAATTTGAAATTTACAAACACATCACACACAATAAACAAAACATCCTCAACGAACAGTTAAATTTTAAATCACACAAACGTTTTGACCACATTATACAGAAACCACAGCTCTTCTAACCAACAAACTAACATCAATATCTAGGATGCCTTGAAGATGGGTTTCAACAACTCGAAAACGTTTGGCCTTCAAAAGTAAGTGAAATACTACTTATTTTCAATAAAATTTGACTGCAAGTCGTTTAATTCACTTGAAAAGTTAATATTAACAACGCAGTTCGTCATGGAACAAGAAATCCAGGAATCTGATAGATGTCGTGGATGGGACTGAAACTTTAGAAAACCAGGGTGATTGTGCTGAAAAGGTGAAGACTTTTAAACATAAGTATGCAAAAGCCCAACATTACATTCTGATGTCATTGGACAATGAAGTTAAAATACATATTATATCATGTAATAGCGCCAAGGAAATGTATGAAACATTGAACAATTTATTCAAACGTGACTCAACACAACAAAAGTGTGCTCTTCTTCAAGACTTCTATACGTGGAAATTCTCAATGGACAAAGACATGATGAGTAGCCTAACATACATACAAAACATTGCATACAAACTAAATAGACTTGACCAGAAAATCGACGAAACAATGGTGATAACTAGAATATTGAGTGTACTTCCCAGACAATACAAACGAGCCGTAGCAGGTATCTGTTCAATCAGAGAGATAAGCTGCGTTCTCGTAGGTCCTGTTCGTAACGGTGACCGATTAGATTGGCCAGCAAAAAAGACACTGTTCTCTGCTGTAAAATCACTTCCCGGTGGTTCGGAACCCACCTAAAACTGTAGGTCCAACTCATCAATCACCATCATCCAACTCATTACCCACGCACAGGTCTGCAGACCTATGTGGGCTTCATCCTCAAAAAAAAAAAAAAAAAAAAAAGTGCATGAGACTCTACAGCAACCACAGAAAAGACTTTGGGTAATCTCAAGGCCAGGCTTCTTCAAGAAGAAATCAAATGGTCCAGTGAAAGTGAACACTTAGCATTTAAATCACAAGAAAGAGGTAAGACCAAAACTTCTACCATCAAGTCAACAAAATGCTTCTCTTGTAATGAATATGGACACATTCGTAATACGTGCCCAAATAACAGGACCAACTCAAAATTTTGTTCTTATTGCAATAAAACTAATCATTCTGAAAAGAACTGCTTTCTAAAAAACAAAAGCAACGACAAGCCATGTGAAATCTGTAAAAAAAACTAATCACAGTGAAAAGGACTGTTACTTTTGGAATAAAACTAAAAGTGAAACCTCTTTTCTAACTCAAGTAAATGGTTCAATAAGTCATAGCCTAAAAGCAATTAATTGAGAGTGAACAATTTTCTGATAAAACATTCATTGTAGACAGTGGTTGTACTCCAAATCACATAACTAATGACATTAGTATTCTTGATAATGTGAAGCCTTGCAAACAAAATATATCTGTTGCTAAAAAAGACCAGAGTATGCAATCATTAGCTTCAGGGATAGTTAATTCAGAACAGTGTATTCTTAATAATGTGTCATATGTTCCAGATTTGAGTAATAATTTAATGTCAGTTAATGCAATTACTGAAAATTGTGGGAAAGTCTTGTTTACTAAAAATAAAGTTCAAATAATGAAAAATGAAACAGTTGTTATGGAAGGTAATAAAAATAAAAATGGTCTGTATGAAGTTAAATTGAAAGAAGACATTAAAAGTAATTCTATTGCTGTATGTGCCAGTAAAACTGAAAATCATGACAAGGTTTTGGTAAATCATACTTCTAAAAATGACTCTGAATCTATTTTGATTGATCATTCAGAAGCAATGAATTGCCATAGGAAATTAGGTCACATTAGTTTTAAGAATATGAAAAAGCTTCCCAAGATTTTACTAGGTATACCATCAAATGTATTAGATGTGTGTGAAGAAGAATTTTGTGATATATGTCCTAAAGCTAAGCAAGTAAGAAGACCTTTCAATTTTGTTAGGGAAAGAGCATCAAATTTTTTGCAAATAATTCATACAGATTTGTGCGGTCCAATTGATCCACAAACTGATGATAGTAAAAAATATTTTCTGTCATGTGTTGATGATTTCAGTCATTTTTTAAAAGTTTATTTATTGAGATCTAAAAATGAAATTCTCACTTATCTGAAAGAATATGTGTATGAAGCTGAAGCTCAGTTATGAAGCTGAAGCTCAGTTATGAAGCTGAAGCTCAGTTTAATCTCAAAGTTGCTAAAATCAGGAGTGATAATGGTGGAGAATATGTAGCTCATTGTTTGAAAAATTGGTGTTAGTCCAAAGGCATTGTCATAGATTATACAATTCACCCCAACTAAATGGGACAGCTGAACTAATGAATAGGACACTAATGGAAAAAGCAAGAGCATTAATTTTTTATTCCAATTTACCCAAAAGTATGTGGGGGGAAGCTGTACTAACGTCAGCTTATCTAACTAATTGATGCCCTACTGTCAGTCTTGACACAACGCCTGCTGAAAAATGGTATGGTAGGAAACCTGATTTGAGTAGACTTGAAATATTTGGTTCCAAAGTTTATACAAAAGTTTTAGGCCCACTTAAAAAACTTGACAGTCGCAGTAGAGAAGCAATTTTTGTAGGATATGCAACAAATGGTCTCAGAGACTATGGGATCAAGTAAAAAGAAAGATTTTTGTATCAAGAGATGTTCTGTTTATAAATAAAAGATAGACGAATTTACTCTACAGAAAACTGAAACAATTGAAGAGTGTAGACAAAATAATAATAATAATGAACTTGAAAATCAGATTGAAGTGGATGAAAGAGAGGTAGAGGTGATGAATGATGGATCAATAATTTGTTATCTCTACTAAACTCTACTTTCTATAAGTTATTTCTTTTTTTCTTCCTTTAATTTTTTTTCTTTAAAAATGCTTTTTTCTACTTTGTGTTTCTTTATGGCTCAATTTTGTCTCTTCTAATACCTTTATTTAATCTTATTTGAAAGTATTGTATTTTTTCTCTTTCTCTGTTTTTTTTTATTTTTTTATTCTGTTACATTTCAATTATTGTTTGTCAATAAGGCTCTTCATGGAGTATTCTGTGAGCTTCTAAATGTGTTTAAATAGATAAATAAATCTTTCTAAAATTATTCTTTAAATAAAATATCAAGACTTATTTAACTCACCCCTCCTTTTTCATCATTACTTGTGCACAACCAAATCTCCTTCTTAGTAACAACAAAATAATCATTCACATTCAATTCAGTTAATTCCAAACTATAACTTTCGTTGAACCTCATCTCAATTTGTGGCATGAATTGTGGATGGTAGTCCTGTGGAAAGTAGTTCATCTCGCAGCTTTAATAAAAGTAAAAATATATTTTAGAAAACAGAATATTTTATTAATTCCAAAATTCCTTTCAATGCCAAAAACTATTCTGAAGATCTCAACTCCCTTGGACATTGACATTAATAACTGCATTGAATAGCTAAAATCTCGGTTTCCAACATTGCGGATTTAGCAAAAGACAGTAGACAGGACAGGAATAAACTTCAACTGATGCTTTCAATATAGGTTCTTATACCAAAAGCATCAATTTTAGGGTATTACTGTCCTGTCAATCACCTATTTGAGTACCATTTGGAAACTGAGGAGTGAACAAAATCAATATCAGAACACAACATTTTCCAGTCCATGCCGGGAATCGAACCACAGATCTTCCAACAGTTAGTAATAAGATGCCTCAGAAGACTGTGTGCAGGAGTTTCGGTCAATATTTCATTTCGAAATTTCTTGTATTGGATGTTATCAAGGTTTGAAAAGTTATTTGTCATGAAAAATAAAATTCTCAATCAATTATTTTGTGAAATATGTGGGCTCAAAGCTCAAATTTTTCCAACAATATATATTTTCCGCAATTGATTTCCATTACAAGTGATAAATTTATACTTCTGGTGATTCTTATATAACTATATAACACACTTTGAGAAAAATAATAAAATATTGTTACAAATGCAAAACAAGCAGTCATTCTAAGTAGGCCTACATCAGTTATATAGTAAGTAAGCTAGGCTAGCTAGCACATATATAGATATGTAGCTTTCAGTAGACAGTCTTACAGTGGCGTAAATAACACCCCCGCAGCCCCGCCGTGCGGGGGGGCGCAGGCATCTGGGGGGCGCAATAAAACCATAGAATACTGTAAGCCATATTTATTGGTTGGATACGGTAGTAAGTAAAAATCATTAGACTAGGGTTGGGATTTGAATAGAACAGTAATGTATAAAGGCAAGCATTAAAGGCAAGGCGAATCATTAATCTAGACGAACTTGCTTAAGATTTTGTAACAGCAAAGAAAAGAAGAGGATTGGCCGATTGGTGACATTTTTTGGATTGGTATGTAACATTTTTGTTTATAATAAATAATTATTAGCTAAACACGAATCATAGTCTACAAGTTATTTTTATTTTAAGCCCATTAAATTATAGTACGTTTACTGCATAGCTCAATCCAAATTTCAAACTTAATTTTTTTTTACTTTTAGTTCCTTAGGATATACTGTAGTAGTTAATAGGCCTAATTAAATTATTGTTTCCGACCTTTACGATCATTTAATCTATTAACACGTCAAAGAAAGGCTACTGTCGAGCTCACGTTATCACCGTACATGAAAAACCAAAACAAAGATTACTTGACTGAGCTTTTGCCAGTTCGTATCTTAGAGGGTAGGGGGGGGGAGAAGGGCGCACCCACTCGGCTAGCGGGGGGGCTCTCCATGGCTTAGTTACGCCACTGCAGTCTTACCTTGTAGATAAAGATTAGTAATTGCCCTAGGGGAGTATAAATACAGCCCCGGGCGTTTCCAAAGATCAGAAATAAGTTCTCCCTTGCCAAGTACACTTCGACTTCGATCGTGTACTAGCTTGGATTTTAGCATAGGCTACAGGTGTCTTTATTCAACTTTGATTAAGCTCCTTACGCCTCTTTTCACAGAACCATTTTTTTATACTCTCCTTTGCTCAGTACGCTTCAACTTTGATTGCATACTGGCTAGGTTTAAGTATAGTTCTTTGTGAATTGTTTTTATATTGTAACTGTGTATTGAGAATAATAAAGTTCAGTCGTGGTCTCTGTGTGCTCAACTTTGACGTACAGAATCACGACAGTTTTTTAAAAGACTCTCAATTTATTAATACATTTAACTATCGTTTCCATTCATGGGCGAACGTGACTTGTAAACTGAATCTTCATTCTCTTGCTCTTCACATGTATTTTGTCACTCTTATTCTTCAAATCTGCATCACTCTCTCTCTCTCTCTCTCTCTCACTCACTTGTCTGAGAACCTTCAAACTTTCTACTGTATTCTACTATGTTCTACCATATTCCATGGCCTTCTCAAAGCATAGTGGCCTCTAGTTCTTGGAACAACAACTATATAAAGGAGCTCACATGAACCAGTGGTTCTTTTCCTCGATTTCGTTATGATAAATTAATAATAATATGTTGAAAAATTTATTTACCTGTCAGTTTACATTATTTTTTTTTAATATTAGTAACTTCAATTCATTAGATACATCTAATTTCGTAAAATTAATAAAAATTTAATTTTAATATATGTTTTCAAGACATATCATTAGGTTTAACTTATTTATTTAATTTATATATTAATGGTGTTACAAAAAAATATCTGAAAGCTAGTCTTACAAGCCTGGGTGTCAGATTGTGTTACAGATCTCATGTGAGAGACAATCCAGTGTTGTTGGAGTAAACAGCGCACGATTTCAGTGTAAAGTGCAGAGACAAGTGTTTACTATTTAAGCAGCTTACTAACAGTTTAAAGACGTTGTGTCAAGTGATATTATTTGGGTCTGTTAAATAACGAATTGGACTGTATTTGTAAGAGTAAAGTTGCTCTTTTTATCATTTCTTACTTCATTATTGTACAGTTTATTGGACTCTCTTGTTTCTTTTATTATTGATCAGCCTGTAATTGATTATTCATTCATTCTTGTAAATAATTACTGAAAATAAGTATTAGCTTGCCACTTGTTTATCTGTTTTTCTTTAATTGAACTTGCAATTAGTGTATGTAAATAGACTAATACGTGTAAATAAAGTGCAAGTGTGAACTTTAGTGTTGCCAGCCTTATTTTAGCCATTAGAACCTGTAACAATATTTTCAATCACAACTGAACCATCAGCTTTCTAAAAATAATGCTTTGACATTGTTTAAATGTTTGCATTTGCAAGGTATTCAACAATTAATTATGAAAGAACAATTTGTTTTCAAATTCTATTCCCCAACTTGCATTTCATTTATAGAATATAATATATTATTGGAAGTAAAAAATTAATGCCTCAATATGAATGTTAATGAATGCCACAACACAAAAATATTCAGTTAGTGCTGGGAGTCGAACCACAGATCTTCCAATTGCTGGTTAGATGCCTTAAAGGCTGCTGTACATGAAGTCAGTAGTCTTATTCACTATAACTGGCCAGTTTATTGACCACCAGCAATTATCATCTTGGTACTTGTCTTGTGTATAGATGTACTGGCGCCTTCCACGGCCGTTAGCCAGTGTAGCCAGTAAAATCGAACAAATTTGAGATTAGTGTATGGTAAGAGGCCACTAGTAGGTCACGTGACCATTTTTTTTTTTAAGATGATGTCTTGAAGACTCTGGTTCAGGAGTTTAAGACAAATCAGATCAACAACAATTATAAATATCATATATAATATTAAAAAACCAGAATTCATTATTGAAAAAAAGCAGAAGTTGTCAAATTTCACTAAACTAACAATTTGACCACTTCTGTTTTGTTTCAGTTATGGTGAGATTTCACAATATCAACACCAGTTCTACAGAATTTATTTATTTTTAATTCCTTTATGGGCTATTATAACTTGTGAGGTACAATATTATCAATCTTATACACTAGTTGCCATAATTACAATATTAATTAGTTGAGGCTTAATTTTGATCTGAAAGATATTCTTGCTCACTATAAAAAGGTACAGTACAGTACATCAACTAAATATTTTTTTCAATTGATTTTTAAATATTTTTATGTTTAAGACTCTAAAAACTGTGGTAGCTTGTTGTAGAGTTTTCTACCAATGTATCTAGGTTTTGGTTTGAATAAGCTACTATTGTGATAATCTCCTTGGCTTCTTGTATTATGATCATGTACAAGATTTTTGTTCATTTCACTATTTTTTACTTATAAATAAGTAGCTTCATACCATATACATACAAGCATGGTACAGTTAGGATACCAAGTTTCTTAAACAACAGCTTGAATGAATCTAACCTATTTGCTCTTTCCATTCACCCAACAGCTTTCTTTTGGATCTTAAACACCTTATCAAGGTTTTGTTCTGATGAGTTACCATATAGATAGGATACCTCATGCGTAGTGGCAGTAGAAGTCCATGTTAACTTGTAAAAAGTAACTTTTTGTCATTTAATCTAGCAATCTGTCACACTATAGAAGAACTTATTCAGCTGTGCTGTTGTTGGCTATATTTGCCTCCCAAAACTCGATGACTATTGCTATCATATTCCTTCTTTTTTTACAAAGAAACTCTAATCTAACCTCTAAAGCTTTTACCCCCAACAACAAAGAGGTGGCAACAAATCAGGTAATATTGAAAGTCATTATTAGCTTTGTAACTTTGTGTATAAGCAGGCTGGTTCAACTAGTGGCATCCACTTCTGACTGTAAAAGCCTTATTATACAGTGCCAATTTGTCACCATCACATGTGACTTTTATGGTTAAATTACACCAGCTGAGCATTTAACTGTGCTGAACAGTGTTGACATAATATAATTATGAAGTCATACACACGTTTAGAGTCATTGGCTCAGAAACAGCTGAATTTTTAATCAAATTCAACTGACTGGTTTAAGTGAGCAATAAATATCATGTGCAATGTCAAATGAAGTGAATTGGTATAATAAGGCTCTACGAATTGCTACTACTACTGGCCCCATGTACAGCAATCTTCAGCAATACCAGCAGTATTAGACCTGGTGATTGCTGGAGGGGGGGGGGGGTCGAGGGGCACACTCAGCAACCAGAGCTGAGCACTATAATATACTCCACACCATAAAAATAGCAGATCTAAAAAATTGCTGTTTAGCAAAAAAAAAACACAACTGACTGCAGTGGCAAACCATATAGACTTGTAGACTGGACAACATACAAGTAGTGTTGTGAATTTGAGCATTGAGGTTAGTGATTCCACTACTATCAGCTGCTGGCATGGTCCTATATCTGGCAACACCACCATTTCTCAGAGCTGCATAATTTTGTGACATGGTTTATAGATATTGAGGTAGAAGCACACTAGACCATGGTAAGCCAATACCTGGCCCATCCTGACACATCCAAAATAATATTCTTTGTATCATTTATGTATTGGAGTATGCCCACTAGACCACTCTGTCACCAGCAAACACACCCATGACAGTGCCATGCCTGGCATGGCATATTTTGAGTAGCACAGCATGTGATACCAGCACACCCTGTTGCAACTGTTGCTATGCAATTTCTCCTAGAAAAGACTAGTTGTTCTTTGTCATATACATTTCATACTCATTTCATATGGGTAAAGAATGTGGTTTATATGTTCTAGTGTGCAAAATAGTGATCAAAACATACTTTGCTGGGTCTGACACAGTTCTAGTATGGTATAGTCTAGTGTATACCTTCTTAGTATGGTATAGTTTGTACCTTCATGAATAAGTTACTTGGAAAACTAATAATATTTTGCAATGATAGCACAACATAAGAGGGGCCTAGAGAGAATAAGGGTAGGTTTGCAGCTATAGTATCAAGTGCTGATTAACTGGTTTGTCAATCTATTGATATACAACCAGTTGTGATGTCAAAATAACATGATGTCAGATTTGCAATATGATTTGCAAGGGTGTAGAATTCCAGCGACCCAACCAGTTATGTAATGTCAGGTATCTGTGTCACAAAAACTTGTTATAATTGTCTAATAAATACCTATTTATTTGTATCTAATTAATTATTATTGTATTTAGATAGAATTTATTTTTATTGAAATTTGATATTTCCAAAAAGCACTTACACAAAGATAGTTTCAGCAGTGCCTATTTTCTCCTCCCAGTGAGCACCCACCATCAGCTTAGGTCCATGGTGACTTATCAGCTTAGAGTGCAAACGTCCTTTCTCAAGATTATAATCTAATTCTCTGATTGGTGAATCTTCACACCATCTACAAAATCAAACAATTAAATCCATTTAAACCTTGATTGCAAAATCGATAGCATGGTGGAGAAAGATAGTCTATGAGGCAAGTTAGTTTCGTTTACAAGGCAAATCCACATATAAATACAAATAATACATACAAGTCAAATATCAAGGGAGAGTGTTGTACAGTTGCCAGCATTTAGCTGTGCACTCATAACCTTGAAACAGCATGATGACAAAGTAAGTTACACTGGGTGTTATCAATGCCTTTCTAGGAACATCAGACTCAGCAGTGTGTGCTCACAACAAAAACAAAATATGGTCAAATGTTTTCAGTAAAGGTAGTGTGATACTCTTGTAGCCCTCTATTGGAGTGCACAGCAAGATGTGTGCTACTATACCTTGGACATTGTACACCTTGAATGTATCATCATTTTCTTAACTGGTGCTGTTAGCTATACATCAAACTAAAACACAACAATATTCTACCCAAAAAGTTACTGACAAGCAAGTTGTGTAGTGTCTACAAACATTAGTTCTTAAATGGAATTGAAATATGAATTTTCAACTCAGAAAGTAACATCTTCTGGTTTCAATTTTCAGTGTTTATTCCTTTTGAAGTTTCGTATTTTCAGTCACACTCAATCTGGATAACTGATTCTTAGTGAATAATTTGTTGATTTATTCTTGTTTCAAGAATAGAATTTAAAGACAAATAAATTCATAAAGATCATGTACCTTTGATCACATGAATGTCTTGTATACTATCACTATTATGATCAATTGATCTTACATGGAATTATTAAGATGATCAGCCCAAACTAAAGTGAGCAGTTAAGGTTCTGAGCAGACCTTTCTGGCCTCAATTTGAAACATATTTAATTAGTCTATGGCTCAAATGATTTCAAGACTTGCTCTGTATTAAAAAAAAAATAATTAATTACCATTAATCACCTGGAAGAATTTGAATGAGGAGAGGAAGCAATGAGAAGAGAATAGTTTGAGGCTTTTGATGAAAATCGAAGATCTTGAAGCTGAGGTTATAATAATAGAGAAAAATACACATGGCCTGTACATGTGGCCTTTGCAACAAATAAGAAGGAGTTAGCTAAAGAGACTGGATGTATCAGAGCATGCAACAAATAATAAACAAAAAAGAGGAAGCTCATGAATTCTCCTGAACATAAAAAGCAGTCAAGTGCTGGAACCATTTCAATTATTGTGAAGCAATTGCCAACAAAAATGAGAGCTCCACCGATTCCACCAGTAAAATAGTCAAAACTGTTGAATATTTTCAGTCTGTTCATGAGGAGATAAGAAAATTGACTACTAAAGAAAAGATCAGTTCAAAGTGCTTACTGGTAATTCTCCAAAACAATACTGAAGAACAGGAGTTCAGAAAAATGAGCAAGTGGTTGAATGAAGCTGGTTACTTCCAGTTCTCTTATGAGAACAAAAAAATAAGAGTGATGACCAAGAAGCTTCTTCACATACAATTATAAATTCTATTTACTCATGGCCTTCCTATGGGCTCCCCAATTTCTTGCATCCTAGTTGAAATCTTTGTCCACAATATTGAACAGAAACATATCCAGGTGAATGAATAAAACTAATTTTGTCTATTCCACATTATAATTATTTAAAAAACCAAACTTGAGTTTCAATGCCCCTTGGCATCATCATCAGTGGTTGAGCCTGAACATACCCTACATAATACAGACAAAATCATCAGCTGGCACCAATATGTTGATGGCATTCTAATTCTATACAAAGGCAATAAAAGACAAACTGAAATATTCCACACCAATCTCAATAAAATCCATCCCAATTTAAACACAATAACAGTATCAACTTCTTGGACATCACTATAACAAAACAGGAACATTCATACAAAACATATAAAATTCACAGGAAGCCTACAACGAACTCTGATACAGTACTGGTAATTCATAACACATCAAATCACCCAACCCAACAGAAACACACCACATTCATTTGAAGACAATAACAGTATCAACTTCTTGGACATCACTATAACAAAACAGGAAAATTCATACAAAACATATAAAATTCACAGGAAGCCTACAACGAACTCTGATACAGTACTGCTGGTAATTCATAACACATCAAATCACCCAACCCAACAGAAACACACCACATTCAATCACATGCTCCACCGGCTAACAAACATTCCTATGTCACAAGAAGATTGGAGATCGAGGTAGCAGTGGTACTGTGCATACGTTGTCAGAACAGGCTCTGCGAATTTTGAAGAATAGCATATTAATTCGAACGGATAAGTAGTATTTTTGTTTATTATTATTAGTACTTATAATATATTAATAATTTACATCATTAACGTGTCTAATATAAGTTAAAGTATTTAAATAAAAAGTCAAATTCTATTTTCGAGGTTAGGTGTACCGATATTGATAAATTTTCTTGTAATTAAATAGTCTCAAGTTGACAATTGTAATAAATTAAGTAATATTTCATTAAACATTTAACTAAAATCAATTGAAAACAATTTTTAGCTAGGAAAATGAGTCCAAACAAGGCATCTAAATCTAATTGTTTAACTAAAACTCAGGTAGCTACGCGATCTCAGCAATTATTAACAAAAAAATCTCCAACAGCTCTTAAAGCTACTGTAGATGTAGAAGAAAAGGTTGCTAAACTATTGAGTGATCACACCAAATTGAAAACAAAATTAGAATCATCATTAAAAAATTCTGAGGAAGAACGAATAGGGTTAGTGGATCACATAAAATCTCTGGAAGTTATTGTAAAATTGCAGCAGGAAGACCATAAAACTGAAATACTAAATCTCATGAGTCAATGTAGGTCTATGTCAGAGGAAATAGAAATATTAAATCAAAAATAAACTTGGCTAATGTAAGATCTGAACCTCTGATCAATACAAAAAAAGTAGAACCTAAATCAAATGGGGAAAAAATAAATAGAAATGGTCAAACAAAAACGTATAGTCAGGTTTTGCAAACAGCAACCAAAACTAAAGTAAGGGCAAATAACGATAGGAAAGGTAGAGTACTGCTCTTGACATCCAGTCATGGACGAGACTGTAGTGACCTACTAAATAAAAGATTAAAAAATAAGTATGAAGTTCAGAGCTTTTTCAAACCAAGTGCCCCTATAAACGCAATCGTAGAGTCAGCACAGGAACAAACTAAAGATTTTGGAAAAAACGATTTTCTAATAGTACTGGGTGGCTCAAACAATATAAATGAACCTAATCTAAAACATCTTCCTGAAATAAATGAAAAAATTAAAGAGATTGTGCCACTCAGCCAAAAAACTAATGTAATAATAAGTACAATTCCGTATAGGTTTGATAGGCCAGAGCTAAATGAAGCCATTAAGTCAACAAATAAATCAATTCATAATACAATCAACAGCCTAAAAAATAAGAATTCTAAGCAGTTGGGGATTTGTTTTCTAAATGAAAGGCTGAAAAAACAAAACTTCACTAATCATGGTCTACATCTAAATCAATCTGGCAAAGTAATATTTTGTAATAGGCTGGCAGAGCTGATTGAAAGTTGTTTGCAATCTACTGTCAATAATTCTCCTAAACAATCATCTAACGAACCTTTTTTAGTAAAGTGGCTCAAAACCGGGAAGGGAAACTAGTTTCAGATGATAAATTCATATCTTCAATTGTATTAAAAGACGTTAATCGATCAAAAAATCAGGATAGCATTAGTGGAAGGAACTCTTGTAGCAATCTGATAGGCTCTCAAGATCCTAAGAGATTAAGTAAATCTACTTCAATATGCAAAAGCAACGATGAAGTAATAAGGGATGATAGGGAAGTACCGGTACTCACTGTGTTCCATCAGAATATTCAATACATTTGTAACAAAATAGATAGAATCGAAGTATTTTTTAAAGAAGAGGCTCCTGATATAGCTATTTTCACAGAGCATGGTTTAAAAGAAGATGAATTGTCACAACTTAATATTCCAAACTATTCATTGAAAACGTCGTATTGCAGGACATCTCATCGAAGTGGGGGAGTAGCTATCTTCACTAAAAATGCTAAGAATATGCAAACATTTAATTTAGAATATGTAGAGAAATTTGCTGTGGAAATGGATTTAGAAGTTACTGGTTTGAGAGTAAAAATCGACAATAATTTGGAAGTAGCGGTGTTAGGTATTTACAGGTCACCAAATGGGGAATGAAACAATTTTTGTGAACTATTCAATAGGCTTTAAGAGATTACTACTACTCGTTTTACAAACGTTATTGTAGCGGGAGATTTCAATACAGACTTTGCAACACAGAATAAAATGACAGAAGATTTAAGGGATATTATATACATGAATAACTTGGAAATAAAAGTTCATGAATATACCAGAGTCACAAGAACATCACAAACAATAATTGATAACATCCTTACTAATATAGATTACTCTAAAACAAGACTAGGCGGCTCGGAACTATCTGATCATGACTATCAAATCTTAGAGGTGGGGTTGCAAGGTTATAAATCAATTAAAAAGAGTAGAGTAATGAAAGAAATTCAACAATGTGAACAGGGGAATATCGATTGTTTGAAGCAGAATCTGCTACAAGAAAACTGGAGTAGGGTTTACTATAGCAATAGTTTAAATGACAAATATGATAGTTTCATTAATATTTTAAGGTTTCATATTACTATGAGTTGTCCAGTTATAAAAGTCCCTGTAAAAAAAAAAATTAGACAAAATTGAAGAGTGGATAACTGATGATATCCTTGCAGAAAGAAATAGGGTTAAAGATGCATATGATGAATTCAAACTATCTAGAAATATGTTAAGTGAAGATAATTACAAAGCTCTAAAGAAAAATTATACAAGAGAAGTGAAAAGAGCGAAATGTAAGAAAACAGCTGAAATTTTGAATAATAGTGTGTACTTTAACACAACAGTGTGGGATGTAATAAACAAAAATAGGCAAGTAGCTCATGTAGATGCTTATACTAGTGTCCCCAGAATAATTAACGAAAATAACAAATATATTGATGATAGTGTAGACATTTGTAATTTCTTTAACAGATATTATCAACTGGTTGCTAAGGATCTTCAAAAATCTCTTAATACAGGTATTAGTGATGCAAACATGAGGAATACTGAGGGGATTCGGAACGAATTAAAATTCCACCCAGTATGCCAAGACGAGTTGTCAAATATCATTGATAGTTTAAATAATAAAAAAACTGTAGGAATGGATGGGGTATCCAGTAAAATTCTGAAAGAATGTAAAGATCAATTGTTAGACCCTTTGATTCATCTGATCAATCATTCATTAGAACAAGGTGTTTTTCCAGATAATTTAAAAGAGGGGAAGATCTTGCCAATCTTCAAAAGTGGTGATAGAGAAAAGGTAGAAAACTATAGGCCTATTAGTATTTTAAATGTAATAAGTAAAATTTTTGAAAGAGTAGTTCTTAATAGGTTACTTCTGCACCTTCAAGAAGCTAACTTTATCTGTGATGAACAGCATGGCTTCCAGAAAGGGAGATCAACAAAAACAGCCATAGTTTCTCTAGTTGAAAAACTAATAGATATAATAGATTCAGGTGATAAAGCTACTGCAATCTTCTTCAAATCGATCTGTCAAAGGCATTTGATTGTGTTAATCATAGAACTTTATTGGAAATACTGCAAAATGTAGGTGTAAATGGGGTTGAACTGAAAATGGTTTGAATCATATCTTATTGGGAGAAAACAATGTGTAGAACTAACTACAGTAGTTGGTAATAGTATAGTAAAGAATAAATCTAATAAATTAGAGGTGCAAGCTGGAGTGCCTCAGGGGTCAATACTAGGCCCATTGCTTTTTTTGTTATATGTCAACCGTTTACCTAAAGAATTAATTAGTGGTAGAGTCCTCTTATTTGCTGATGATACATCACTCATTTTCAGCAATTCCATTCTAGATAATTTAGAAATAAGTGCCCATATAGGTGTGCAGTCTATTGTCCAATTTTTAAATCAGTTGAAATTAACTATAAATAGTAAAAAATGCCAATACCTTCAATTCAAAAACAAACATAATTTAAATGAAGATAGGGCTATAAACGTGTTTGTAAACGATAATCAATTAGACCAGGAAGAAAAAATTGCATTTCTAGGAGTTACGTTAGATAGACGATTGACCTGGGCTCCATACATTGAGAAAATATGTTGTAAAATTTCATCTGGGGTATTTGTCCTGCAACAGCTTGATAGATTGAATGACAAAAAGTTACTTTATACAGCTTACCATGGGCTCTTACTGTCACATATTAGGTATGCTATCTTAGTATGGGGTAATTCATCAAAACAAAATCTTGATAGGGTGTTTAAGATCCAAAAGAAAGCGGTTAGGTGTATAGAAAGAGTAAATAGATTAGATTCATGTAGGCCGTTGTTCAAGAGACTTGGTTTCCTAACTGTACCCTGCTTATATGTGTATGAAGCTACTTTATATGTAAAAACGAATGATATTAACCAAAATCTTGATGTACATGATTATAATACAAGACGCCGAGGAGATTATCACTTGGTGAGTCACAATAGTAGCTTATTCAAACAAAAACCTAGTTATATTGGTAGGAAATTCTACAACAAGCTACTGCAGTTTTTGAAGAGTCTTGAAAATATAGAAATATTTAAAAAACAATTGAAGAAATATTTAGTTGATAAAGCTTTTTATAGTGTACAAGAGTTCCTTTCACATCAAAATTAAGCCTCACCTCAACTAATTGGAAGTAATTATGGTATCTAGTGTATAATATTGTTGATCTGACTTGTCTTATACTCCTTAACTGGAGTCTCCAAGACGTAATCTACAAAAAAAAAAAAATAAAAAAAAATAAAGAATTGAATACTATAAAATACATAGCACAACATAATGGTTATAAACACACACTAATAGACAAACTTCTGCACAGAATAACAAGAAAACCAATCACTCACACCAGCAACAAACAGGATGACAACCCCCATACATTCATCACACTTACATACCTCAACTACAAAACTCACAAAATAGCAGCATCATTCAGGAAACTCAAATATAAAATAGCTTACAGAACAACTAACTCACTCAAAAAACACCTGCATTCTCAGACAACAACTCAAAACAAGTACAACAGATCTGGAATTTACAAATTGAAGTGTGATGACTGCAACAAGTTCTATATAGGACAAACTGGCAAAACATCCACCACTAGATTCAAAGAACACACAAGATCCATCTCACACCCAAACACACATTCCACTTTTGCTGAACACATCATTTCAACAGGCAACAGTTATACAGACAGACATTGTCACTAATTTAGACACAATACACTTCACTCACAAAAGCCAGGAACTCAATGTTTTAGAACAATATGAGATTTACAAACACACAAAGCAGTAACCTGACAAAATTTTAAATGATCAACTTAACTTCTTCTCACATACCCTCTTTGACAAAATAATCACAATTTCAAACCTCCTGCCTACTCATCCCCCCACCCCTTCATCCTTCTAACATCTATAACCCTCAAACTCATGCCTTAAATCAGTGTACTGTGGGCCATCTGACAAAATGCTCTTGACAACAGAGTGAAACGGCAGTCACAACAACATGAGTTGATTTTAAATAAACACTTGAAATAGATGTTTTTTTTTAGTTTTTCTTGCTGATAGTTCAGCATTTGCTGCATATGTGGCAATCAGTGAATGTGGTAAGGAAGGAATTCATCTGCAAGGTCTTTCATCAGAATTGTACACTGTCACGTGGCAAAGCCGTGATGGGAAAAAAATAATTAATTCATTTAATTAATTATTGTCGGGGTAGTTGACAAAGTAGAGAGGAGCAGCCACCGGTCAGGGCATAGAATGTAGATAACGATCTAGACCGGTGGAGTGCTTTCTACTGCGTCGAGGCCTCCCCCACCAGTTCCTCACCCGTTTTGGGGGAACAGCTCTCTGACGAGGAAGTCAGAGGAGTCTTCTTCAAGACCTCGAACTGATCGGTCGTGGTGTAGCAGGAGTTTAACTGCAGTCAATTTTCACTTTGTGAAAATTGAACACACAGTGCCGGTTGTGTGAACTTGTGCGCGGAGTGAACGTGTGGTAGTTCAGTCAGGACGGAGCATGAGCTGGTGCTGATCCCTGACATGGTGATTGCGGCGCGAGTCACGGGATTAATGCAATCCGTGAGCGTGGGTTTGGGAGTTCGTAATTCCCAAACGGTTCGAGGTTTTCGGACGCGATCCCGTTCCCTTCCTCATTCCCAGTACTCCTAAAATCCCCTATCCTATTCCTTACCGGTTAGCAGAGGCCACTGTACCCCCGCCGATAGCGGCAGTAGGTAAAACAACCTCCGCCAACACCCGCCATTCCTTCCCTTACCTTACCTCTTGAAAAGGCAGGGGAACCAGAAACGGCCGGTATTAGCAGGGTCTGGAACTCCGGCCATATCCTAGCAAGGGGTAATAACTTCCGCCCCCTTTGGAAAGTGGCAGAGGTATACTCTCCCGGCTGGATATCCTTCCCTCTCCCTCCCCGAAATTTCTCTTACCCCACCCGCAGCAGCAGAGGCTACCGCCTCCGCTGATAAGGGGCAGGAGTGCCTGTATTTCGGCCCTTCCCTTCCTATCACCAAAAACCAACTCCTTTCACCTCCACCCCTTAGTGAAGGAGCGAGCACCTCTCCTCGCTAAGTCGCGGCCGGTCCGCGCGGCCGCGGGACCCCGAATCCACGACGCGGAGGTCGGGAAAGTTAAACGGCGCCCAACGACGGTATTTCCAACCGGTGAGGCAACCCCGAGCGCGGCGGAAGCCTCAAAAGGAAACGTCGACCTCGTCGCCTAACCCCGGCCACCCGCCGACTAGAGCTAGTTGGTCCGGAGCAACACCGGGGCAATCACGCCAAAATCGAGGTAACGATTTTGCACGTGATAACACATTTGCCACTAACAATTTTTAATGACAATCAGAGTGCAAATAAACTTTGTTATAATGAAGGTCAGAATAATTGTAGCAAACATATTGATGTCAAATATCATCAAATTCTATGCTGGGTCAAACAAAATTTAATTGAAATAGTTTATTTGCCAGACAATGAAATGATAGCCATTGATATGTTGACAAAAAGTCTTAGTGAACCAAAGCATAATGTGTGTGTAAAATAAGGTATAGGCATGAAGTAGTGAGTAATATCATATACATTATCATTTTTCTATTTGTATTTATCATTTTATCCTCTTGATGGATTAAGTGAGAGTGTTGGAATGTGTTCTAATCCAGCAAGCAGGTATTCTATTTTCTATTACTCTATTCTCTGTTCTATCAATGTAACTAAGCTGACTTTTCTTGTTGCTGATTATTATGTGTTCTTTGTCATATCAATTACTCTCCATCATCTTGGCATATTACTTTTATAATGAGAATACTTTTAAATCAATACTATGACAATAAATCCACAAAGTCACATCAAGCTTCTATTATTTCAACTGCCTCAATAATAAATACAAGGTGAGGCAGAGGGGATGGACGTTTTTTGAACAGATAGTATCCTGACATGGGTAGTAGGAGTGGGGCGACTAATGTGGTCACATGATTGGTAGCTCCTGCCATTTTGTTTAGTCAATGTCATGATTGGTAGCTCCTGTCATTTTGTCATGGAGCCATGGACTGTGCATCATCGTGTGTTTGCTGACAATAATAGTTTTTTGCATAATAATGGGTCAATCATTGCAGTTCAATGTGAGTTTCATTGCCATTCCAATCTTGCAAGACATGACAGTGTACCCACTCGCAACACCATTTTATGTTGGGTAAAATCATTTCGTTTACAAGGAACAGTGATAAATAAAAAAACTGACAGGGGCTCATCCCTCAGTACACACTCCAAAAAATGTGAAAAGAGTTTGACAAGCCATACTCTGTAGTCCTTGTTGATCTGCTAGGAGACATTCTGATGAACTGGGCCTCAGTAATTGTTCAGTAAGGTGTATTTTGCATAGTGATCTAGGATTTCATCCCTACAAAATGGCCATTGTGCAACAATTGAACCCTTGAGACTATGTCCAGCAGCTAAATTTTGCTCAAGAAATAGAGTCCTTACTTGAGCAAAATGACATAATTTTGTTTATGATTGATGAAGCACATTTCCATTTGAATGGTATGGTAAATCAGCAGAACGGTTGTTAATGGACCAATGAAAATCCGAAACTAATGCATGAGAGACCATTACACAGTCCAAAGGTAACAGTTTGGTATGCTGTGAGCAGTACAGTTGTTATTGGTCCATCATTTTTTCAAGATTGTAATGGGAACACTGTAACTGTAAACTCGGATAACTGTAACCTAGGCAGATGATAACTGAACTCTTCCTACCTCAACTAAGAAGAAAACGTATTCCTATCCAGCAAGTATGGTTTCAGCAGGATGGGGCGACAGCTCACACTGCAAGAATTTCAATGGAAGCAATTCATACTGTTTTTCATGGCTTCATGACTTCCTGGTTTGGTGACATTAATTGGCCTCCTTGTTCCCCAGACCTGTCCATGTGCGACTACGTTTTGTGGGGTTACTCAAGTCACATGTATATGCATAACCATGTTCACTTGAAGAACTGAAGGAAATAATTTGTGTGGAGTCATTCAAATCGACATGGCAATGTCAGATAAAGTGGAAGCCAACTTCCAAGAGTGGCTTAAAAAACATCACTGTCCTCTCTGCCTCACTCTGTGAGTATATATTTATATATAGCCTATAGTGAAATTTTTACCATGCAAGAGGCAGCACACTGTATCTTGTATTTTAATAGATGAGAGGTTCTGTGTAAGACACTTTTTTTTTACATAGTTGCCTACCTCATTGAAATATCATGATTATCACCATTGCAAAAACAAGCACATGCTGTAGAGTTGTGTATGCCAATAGGATACACATAAATAACACCACTTCACAGCATGTGGTACATAGCCTACAACTATTTAAATTTAAAAAATGATCATGAGAGAAAACACTATAACGATTTTATTTGAAAAATATTTACAGTTCTCTGATGGTTAACCACTGGTATTGAGATATCAGCTTTTGAATAGATTTGTAACATTTTCCACATCAATTTAGGCAGAGGAATGGTGGGGTGTAGCAAGCTGGAAAGGGTCAAGGCAGACTTTTGAGGTTATACTTCTTTTTTGTATATCAACACCTGTGAGAAATTCAGCTTCTTTCTAATTAATCCCAAAATTGGCATGAGTTTCATCAATTTTTCTTGATTTTATTGCTGCTATATGTTGGCAAGATGATTAATTTTGAAATGTCTTCATAATGCTGTAAATTATGCCTATTTTGTTTTGTCTTTTTTCTGATGAAGCGCACATGAGTATTAGACTTGTGCGTGGGTACTGAAGTGAAATATCTAAAATACCGTACTACATTTTGTAATATTGGTTTCTTAAACTATTAGTTTATGAAACAATTAACGCAATCGTCTCTTACTACTATTTTCATTTTTATTATTCTTTTTGTGATTTTCATTAGAGTATTTTTCTATACCTAGATTGCCTGTAGGTAGTTGGCAAAATTTTTCAGCTTTCAACTTTAAAATGAGCAGCAAATAACAGATAGTCAGCTTGCATACTCAAATGCCATTCAAATTTCAAAATGGCTGCTTCAACTAACATCAAAGTATGACTCATTTTACAACCTTGTGCAAGAGACCACTATAGCAACAAAACTAATATTTTTAGTGTCTCCAGTTCTATTGAATAGAATAAGAACAATCACAAATATTCTAAAGAATTTTAAAATCGATCACTCAATAAATTATAAATGGCCTTTTGCTATCTGCTTTATTATTGCTTACCTTGTGATTCGGAACATTTTTTTGTTTTTGTAGATTATGTCTTAGAGACTCCAGTTAAGGAGTATAAGACATCAGATCAACAATTATACTCTTGTACACTAGTTATTACCATAATTAATTACTCTATCAATTTGTTGGGGTGAGGCTTAATTTTGATGTGAAAGGAACTCTTGTACACTATAAAAAACTTCAACTACATATTTTTTAATTGTTTTTTAAATATTTCTATATTTTCAAGACTCTTTAAAAACTGCGATAGCTTGTTGTAGAAATTCCTACAAATATATTAAAAAATTAAAAAACACTTTTGAGTGGAAATTATGACTCACGCTATGGCGTGACGGCCGTTTCACTCTGTTGTCAAGAGCATCATCAGACGACCCACAGTACACTGATTTAAGGTATGTGTTTGAGCAAACTCATACCTTAAATCAGTGTAGCCTACTGTGGGTCGTCTGATGATGCTCTTGACAACAGGGTGGATAGGCCATCACACCATAACGTGAGTTATAATTTCCACTTAAAATTGTTTTTTAAGTTTTTATTATATTAGTGGAAATAAGATGGATCTTCAACATCACATCCTACCAATATAACTAGGATTTGTTTGAATAAGCTACCATTGTGACTCACCAAGTGATAATCTCCTTGACTTCTTGTATTATAATCATGTACATCAAAATGTTGTTTAATATCATTCGTTTTTACAAATAAAGTAGCTTCATACACATATAAGCAGGTTACAGTTAGGAGACCAAGTCTCTTAAACAACGGCCTACATGAATCTAATCTATTGACTCTTTCTATACACCTAACCGCTATCTTTTGGATCTTAAACACCCTATCAAAGCTTTGTTTTGATGAATTACACCATACTAAGATAGCATACCTAATATGTGACAGTAAGAGCTCATGGTAAGCTGTATAAAGTAACTTTTTGTCATTCAATCTATCAAGCTGTTGCAGGACAAATACCCCAGATGAAATTTTACATCATATTTTCTCAATGTATGGAGCCCAGGTCAATCGTCTATCTAACGAAACTCCTATAAATGCAATGTTTTCTTCCTGGTAAAGTTGATTTTCGTTTACAAACACGTTTATAGCCCTATCTTCATTTGAATTATGTTTGTTTTTGAATTGAAGGAATTGGCATTTTTTACTATTTATTGTTAATTTCAACTGATTTAAGAATTGGACACTGGACTGCACACCTGTAAGGGTACTTATTTCTAAGTTATCTAGAATGGAATTGTTGGAAATGAGTGATGTATCATATGCAAATAAGATGTCTTTACCACTAATTAATTATTTAGGTAAATGGTTGACATATAACAAAAAAAGCAATATACTATTGTAACGGGTTCTATGTCTAAAATAACGCTGGCAACACTTACACTTTATTTACACAACACTCACTGTTCAGTAATGTCTTACAGGAAAATAAGCAATTAAAAACAGATAACACGATATTGTTCAACTGATAATGAGTTTTCAATAAAAAGTACAAAAATCAATCACTAAATGTCAAAAGCCTGATCTAATAATAATTAACAACTGTACAATAAACTGTCCAATAATATTCAAAAGGAAACGTCGAAAAAGAACAATAAACTTACATAGCACTAGTCCGTAAAATACAAACTATTTAGCAGCTCACTGGTATGAATTAAACAGGAAAAAGAATTATCTCTATAGTCACTGAGAAAGAATAATTATCACACAATATAGAACTGACACAACTTGTTTATCACGACGATTTCAAACAAAACTGAACTGATTTACAAATGCGTTTGCCTTTAATAGGTTTTTTCAACAATCGAGCAATTTCTACATTTTTCTATCATCTTCTGAATAAATAAAGGAAACTGGAACTTTCTACAATATTCGATAAGACTCCATTAATCTCTAATCAAACAACTAGAAACATTCTACTAATTACCAAGTAAACACCATAAAAGTGTCAAAAGCAGAATAATTAATTGCTTAAAAGTAAACATTTACATAGCAGATAATGCCAAGGACCACTGTGCCTTCTTCCTCTCCACTCACTCCAACTCCATATTCGCTACACTACCCCCACCTTAAGAGATTGTTCTATCCCAGAATAAAAGCACTTATGTTAGTTTGGATCAGGTCTGGTTTCTGGCTGGTTCCTCATGGTCTTCCAAGGGTTGTAGATGCAGATGGTAATCTGGACACCAGTGGATTTGAACACCTCCTCCAGCATTGGCTTCACAATTGTCCAATCCAGGCCATCATATTCGCTTCCAAGCCATGGTATGCCAAGTTTTCTTACTCCTAGTTGCTGCATTTTCTCCCTCAGCTGAAACAAGCAAGTCCACAATGTGTCATATGATGTCTTCATCTCAGGCTGTCCCTTAGTCACCAGGTAGAAGAGATGTTGACCATGCCACTGCAGATGAAGAACATTTCCTTCCTTGGGTCCTTGTTGTTCCAGGTCTCCAAGACCACCAAACTTCTTCCTGAAGACTGTAGCAATGCCTCAAGATTCCGCTAAGTTGCTGGTGACACAATGCGCCAGTGCATACTCCTTGGGCAGGGTGAACAGATCCCTTTCACATGTCTGGATCATTTTCCCAACTGTTGTTGAACTGCAATCATCAGTAGACTTCTCTGGTGATATAGTATGCTGAACCTGAGCTGTGTGTTCTTCCTCAGCACCATTGCTACCATGGAATGGAGTCAATGATTGAAATGTACTATTCTTGGCTTCCCTCTTGGAGGTTTTCTTATCTGGTATACCACATCATTGATCCTAGTCACAACCTCAAATGGTCCTTCCCACTGATTTTGAAGTTTTGGAGATTAGCCATGAATTCTCCTTGGGTTGTATAACCAGACTAGGTCTCCTGCTTGGTATCCACCCTGGTCAGCTTTGATGTCATACCGTTCCTTCATCTTCAGGCTTGCTTCATCAAGATTGGTGTGGACTTTCTCATGAGTCTCATTCATGTGCTTCCTCAGTTTGGTGATGTAATCCCAGCATCTCCAGCATCAGACACAACATGTCCCAGATAGTTGACTTGTTTTCTAAACAGGTTGCACTTCCTTGGATTCAGTCTCAGATTTGCCTGCCTCAGCCTCTGGAATACTTGCTCCAGGTTGTGTAGATGATGACTGAAGGACTTTCCCAAAACAACTATGTCATCCAGGTAAACTAAACATGTCTCCCAAGACAATCCTCTCAACACACTTTCCATTAGCCTCTCAAATGTAGCTGGAGCTTTACACAGCCCTAATGGCATTACCTT
Source organism: Conomelus anceps (assembly GCA_948455865.1). Classification (NCBI taxonomy): domain Eukaryota; kingdom Metazoa; phylum Arthropoda; class Insecta; order Hemiptera; family Delphacidae; genus Conomelus; species Conomelus anceps. Next base: position 145,216,778 of record OX418216.1, read on the forward strand.
GAACTGCCAAAGACCTTCACCTATTGAGGAAGCAGTCTTTTCTTTATCCCCTGGCTTCATGCACACTTGCCAATACCCACTCTTGAGGTCTAGTGTTGAGAATAGTTTACATCCCTCAAGGCTGTCTAATGTGTCATCAATCCTTGGCAGAGGATAACTGTCTTTCTTGGTGACATTATTCAGCAATCGATAGTCTATGCAGAATCTCAATGATCCATCTTTCTTCTTCAGCAGCACCACTGGAGAAACCCAAGGACTGTTTGAAGGTTCTATGACATCATCTTCTTCCATTTCCTTGATGACTTTCCTGGCTTCCTCTCTCTTTGCTAATGGCAATCTCCTTGGATTTTGACATATGGGCCCAGCATCACCAGTTTCTATTGCATGCTGTACAATATTTGTTGTTCCTTTTGGACCTGCCCCAATTTGGAAGACATCCTGTTATCTGGTGATGAAGTCTTTCACTTTGGTGACCTGCTCAGCTGTAAGGTCCTTGCAGGTGGTAGAAGTGAATTCCTGAAGTTCCTTTGGAAGTCATTGGTTCACTTGCTGAGACTTCTGGATCTGTCTCACCACTGATGAGGCTGTTGAAAAGTGTCCAAGCATGCTCCCTTTTTTTAGAGTGATCTTGTAGTCATTCACATTCATGATACATACTGGGAAGTTGTTGCTGGTCCGAAATAAAGTTCTTGCCACTAAGACTCCTTGATGCAAGTTGGATTCAGTCTCAGATTTGCCTGCCTCAGCCTCTGGAATACTTGCTCCAGGTTGTGTAGATGATGACTGAAGGACTTTCCCAAAACAACTATGTCATCCAGGTAAACTAAACATGTCTCACAGTCTAAACAAGACTTTTGTATGTGTTGTCATCAGCAGATGGATATGCAGTCCTAACAAGCTGAGTGATGTCAGCCTCAAATTCTTGTTTGGGATTCATTGGGCCTCTGCACCCTATTATTGAGCTGAGATCGGTACAACTGTTCCAGGTGTTTGTTGCCAAATCGCATTTCCAGTCGTCTCCACAACTCACTGAAACTCAACTTCTCAGCTGATGGTATTGAGTGAACAATTGCCAATGCTTCACCTCGGAGATTCATCCTCAGAACGTAGGCCTTTGTTCATGGTTACCACCCCTGGAACTCAGCTGCTGACTCAAACAGTGTTTGGTAGTCCTCTAAAGGTGTTTTTCCATCATAGGTAGGCAGTCCAGTGTGCTGAGGTATATCTACTGACTGTTTCTGGAGATCTCCCTCCTTAGCATCCATCATTGACTTTTCTGAGATGACTATTTCAGGGTAATTTGAAGTTTTACTTACTTCTTGGTTGCTGCTTGAAGTTCCAGCACCACACTCCAGCTGCTTAAGTCGATTTTCTATTGCTTTAAAATCCTCCTTCATAGTTCCCAAGTCTTCCTGAAGTCGATCTTCCATGGTTTTCAAGTCTTCCTTCACTTTAGTGACTTCTTGATTCATAGAATCAGCAAGATTTTTCACCTTTTCTTCCATGGCTTCTTGTAATTCATTTTTGATAGATGAAATATTTTCCTGAAGCTCACCTTTCATAGAGATGAAATATTCTCCTGCATTTCACCCTTCATGGATGCAAAGTTCTCCTGGAGTTTACCCTCCATGAATGTCATATTCTCCTGTAGCTTCCCCTCCATGGATGTGAATGATGACATTAATTTCGTATCTGAAGTCTCAAAGAGGTATGTAGCTGGGTCTTCTCCTTCCGCCAGTAACGCATCACGAAGACGATCTTGTAGACTGTAGAGTAGACTTCTTTCCAGATGTTTCTAGATCACGGTCCTCTTATTCACGTTTGAGATCGGCCACTTTTAAATCGCACAATGTAATTTTGCCAGCCATTTTTAATAAAACGCAAAAAAATCCCAGACTTCTGACACCAATTGTTACGGGTTCTATGTCTAAAATAACGCTGGCAACACTTAAATTTATCACTCGCACTTTATTTACACAAATAATCACAACACTCACTGTTCAGAAAAATAAGCAATTAAAAACAGATAACACGATATTGTTCAACTGATAATGAGTTTTCAATACACTGTACAAAAATCAATCACTAAATGTGAAAAGGCCGATCTAATATTAAATTATTAAATAATAACTGTACAATAAACTGTCCAATAATATTCAAAAGGAAACATCGAAAAAGAACTAAATTAACTTATGTAGCACTAGTCCGTAAAATAAAAACTATTTAGCAGCTCACTGGTATGAATTAAACAGGAAAAAGAATTATCTCTATAGTCACTGAGAAAGAATAATTATCACACAATATAGAACTGACACAACTTGTTTATCACGACGATTTCGAACAAGACTGAACTGATTTACAAATGCGTTTGCCTTAAATAGGTTTTTTTAACAATCGAGCAATTTCTACATTTTTCTATCATCTTCTGAATAAATAAATCAAGGAAACTGGAACTTTCTACAATATTCGATAATACTCCATTAATCTCTAATCAAACAACTAGAACATTCTACTAATTACCAAGTAAACACCATAAAAGTGTCAAAAGCAGAATAATTGATTGCTTAAAAGTAAACATTTACATAGCAGATAATGCCAAGAACCACTGTGCCTTCTTCCTCTCCACTCACTCCAACTCCATATTCGCTACACTATAATGCAATATACTATTCTCAACTACTGTAGTTGTTAGTTCTACACATTTTTTTCTCCCAATAAGATATGATTGAAACCATTTCAGTTCAACTCCATTTACGCCTACATTTTGCAGTATTTCCAATAAAGTTCTATGATTAACACAATCAAATGCCTTTGACAGAACTAAGAAGATTGCAGTAGCTTTATCACCTGAATCTATTATATCTATTAGTTTTTTAGTTTTTCAACTGGAGAAACTATGGCTCAAGTTAGTTTGAAGTGACAGACAATTGAATAAACTGACAAATATACATAAACAGAATTTATTAATTTCGAATTCCTTTAGCAATTAAAGGAATTCGAAATTAATAAATTCTGTTTAAACTATGGCTGTCTTTGTTGATCTCCCTTTCTGGAAACCATTTACGCCTACATTTTGCAGTATTTCCAATAAAGTTCTATGATTAACACAATCAAATGCCTTTGACAGAACTAAGAAGATTGCAGTAGCTTTATCACCTGAATCTATTATATCTATTAGTTTTTTAGTTTTTCAACTGGAGAAACTATGGCTCAAGCTAGTTTGAAGTGACAGACAATTGAATAAACTGACAAATATACATAAACAGAATTTATTAATTTCGAATTCCTTTAGCAATTAAAGGAATTCGAAATTAATAAATTCTGTTTAAACTATGGCTGTCTTTGTTGATCTCCCTTTCTGGAAACCATGCTGTTCATCACAGATAAAGTTAGCTTCTTGAAGGTGCAGAAGTAACCTATTAAAAACTACTCTTTCAAAAATTTTACTTATTACATTTAAAATACTAATGGGCCTACAGTTTTCCTCCTTTTCTCTATCACCACTTTTGAAGATTGGCAAGATCTTCCCCTCTTTCAAATTATCTGGAACAACACCTTGTTTTAGTGAATGATCGATCAGATGAATCAAAGGGTCTAACAATTGATCCTTACATTCTTTTAGAATTTTACAGGATACCCCATCCATTCCTACAGTTTTTTTCATTATTCAAACTATCAATGATATTTGACAACTCGTCTTGGCATACTGGGTGGAATTTTAATTCTTTCTGAATCCCGTCAGTATTCCACATCTTTGCATCACTAATACCTGTATTAAGAGATTTTTGAAGATTCTTAGCAACCAGTTGATAATATATGTTAAAGAAATTACTAATGTCTACACTATCATCAATATATTTGTTATTTCCGTTAATAATTCTGGGGACACTAGTATAAGCATCTACATGAGCTATTTGCCTATTTTTGTTTATTACATCCCACACTGCTGTGTTAAAGTACAGCACACACTATTATTCAAAATTTCAGCTGTTCTCTTACATTTGGCTCTTTTCACTTCTTTCGTAGTTTTTCTTTAAAGCTTTGTAATTACCTTCACTCTACATATGTCTAGATAATTTGAATTCATCATATGCATCTTTAACCTTATTTCTTTCTGCAAGGATATCATCAGTTATCCACTCTTCAATTTTGTCTAATTTGTTTTTTCAGGGACGTTTTTAACTGGACAACTCATAGTAATGTGAAACCTTGAAATATTAATGAAACTATCATATTTGTTATTTAAACTGTTGCTATTGTAGACCCTACTCCAGTTTTCTTGTACCAGATTATGCTTCAAACAATCGATATTCCCCTGTTCACAATGTTGAATTTCTTTCAACATTGGAGTTTTGGAGTAATCTATATTGGTAAGGATGTTATCAATTATTGTTTGTTATGTTCTTGTGACTCTTGTATATTCATGAACTTCAATTTCCAAGTTATTCATGTACCCTATATAATATCCCTTAAATCCTCTGATATTTTATTCTGTGTTGCAAAGTCTGTATTGAAATTTCCCGCTACAAGAACGTTTGTAAAACGAGTAATAGTAATCTCTAAAAGCCTATTGAATAGTTCGCAAAAATAGCTCTATTCCCCCATTTAGTGACCTGTAAATACCTAACACTGCTATTTCGAAATTATTGTCGATTTTTACTCTCAAACCAGTAACTTCTAAATCAATTTCCACAGCAAATTTCTCTACATATTCCAAATTAAATGTTTGCATATTCTTAGCAATTTTAGTGAAGATAACTACTCCCCTGCAAGACGAGGCTTTCAGTGAATAGTTTGGAATATTAAGTTGTGACAATCCATCTTCTTTTGAACCATGCTCTGTGAAAGTAACTATATCAGGAGCCTCTTGTTTCAAAAATGCATCGATTCTATCTATTTTGTTACGAATGTATCGAATATTCTGATGGATATTCTGATAGAACTCACCTAAAACTAAAGGTTCTACATTCGTAACATCATTGTTATCATCTTCCATCTCATTACATCATAACATCAGTTATCATATCATTTTAGTTACATTTTTTTTCTTAATTCTTTCATGTATCTTTTTTCCATGTATCGCTTATTCAGTTCTATTTTTTCTGCTAGTAACATCCATTTAGTTTTCCTCTTACATTTATAATAGTAATAGTTTTTTTTCTATTTGTTCTTTTAAGAAGACTTAATTTGTAAATTTTTTATTTATTGTTTCTTTTTTCATAAAAAATGTTATGTTGTTATTTTATAAAATCAATCAATCTAAAAAAGAATTTTGAGCGTTTCTATACATAATTCCTCCCAATCCATATATCTTTGTATTAGCCGACCCAAAAAAGTATTAGCCCTCACCCTCAAAGAGAAGTACCGTATACCATTCTTGACTCTTTATTGTAAATTTAATTACTTGCAGTCAGTTTTAATAATAGTGAATAAATAATATTGCTACTCACTCAGGCCAAACGAGTTATGGAGACCATTTTATTTTTTGTACTTTTTTATAACTAAGTTATATTTTAAAATTTCATTGTGAATTTATGCATATGGAGTAAAATCAATTGGATAGAATTGAATGTCGAAAAAACCTCACCTTTCTGGCAGAAGAATGAATAGGAGAATCAATGAGCCTAGAGTCGACATTGAAAAAATGGAATAAAATAACTTACTTCAACCACTCATGAAACGCTCGTTCTCACTTATAGAATCTTATAAGTAATGAAGATATTTTCTTTTCACCAAGTAATGAATTTATAGCAGATGAGATCGGTAGGATTATTCATGAGCTGTTAATGACGTACAAAACATTTTTAAAAAATGGCCGCCGTTTTTTAATTTTGATCAGAAACTTTTCAAGGACATTGATTGGTTTGTTATATTCAATTATTCTAAACTGTATTTTTTCAAATTGAATTTATTTCCCTATTATTATACAATTTAAATTTATAAGTCCTGTTTTGTTGTCTGAATATGTCAATATACCATGCTTCAGAAGAGTAAAATCACTATAGAGTATCACCATTGCTTTTCTAAGAGAGCCTTATCAATACTATCAATATATTGTATCATAACAATTTACATTTTATTTATTGCCAAAATTAAGAAAATTACATTAGCAATATAACTAAAATTTTTAATTTTCTAACAAGTTCTGGAAATAGAAACTGCAAAGACACAAATATTTTATTAGAAAAAATAAAAATTACTTTATTAAAAAAAATGATACATGATACAGCTCAGTGTTTCACTTAGGCTATAAGTGTGTTATTTAATGGAAATTATTAAAATTGACATAATTGGGCATGGAAGAACTAAATGTTTCACTCGAATGTAGGTCACTCTAGAAAAAATATTTTAAAAAATCTAATATTAAAATTGACTCAGAATTTCTAAATCATTATTATTTTTACTCACTAAAACTGGAGGAATGCATTTTCTACTGGGAGCAGCCTTAGAATATTGATTCTCTGTAAATAGACCACATTTAATACAATATTCAATAGAACTGAGTTCTCAGTTTTAGCTCGACCGTTTGGCATTTCTTCTGTCTGTCTGTCATAAAATTTTGCAAGCAATGTCTAAATAAGGTTTTTTTTCAAAAAAATTACCTCATCCTTTTAGGGGACCCGATTCACCCACGATTACTGAAGTGTCTGATTTCGGGGTGGAAAGTTTTAAATGAACAAAATTGACGATTCTTGAGGGGGTTTAATTCCTAACAGAAATTCGATAACCCAATAGGAACATTAGAGAGTAGGTACAAAATCTTAAAAATTTACAGTATTGAAATTTCTTCGAATTTATTTTTATCTGTGATGTTTTCCATGACGAAATACTTGTTGAACAAGTATTTCAATCTAATATGAAAACTGACACTGTATTTCTATTTCAATTATGATTTTCACTTACTTCTATGAAATGCATCCCTCCAGTATTTCCAGTAGCCTATGAGAGAGTGAAAATCATAATTTAAATAGAAATACAGTGTCAGTTTTTATATTATTTTTATGTTTTGGTAGGGATTTTTGAGCAAAGTGGAATCCTATATATCACAGGCAGCACGTCCATAAGGGCAGGTGGGGCTGAGCACCACCAATAATTCCGTGAAAGAAAAATATTTTAGTTCATTAAAATAAACACTGAATTAAAAAAGAAAACAGCACATGAATTTGTAAGGCAGGTGTATTAATTTGCACACTGATTGCAAGTAGCTGCGGTCTGGACTGGTTGGGCTGATTTCCAAGTAGTGCTGGCAATACAGAGCTGATATACATTGGCTCTATAGATGGGTGACATCAGACTGACAGCTCTCCCACTTTGCAGCGCAATATGCTCCAGGCATTGATTGTTGGGCTTAGCCCAAGCTGAGCAGTTGTAATTATGTTGACCAGTGGCTCTGTTCCACAGTTTGCACTCTACCGGAAGAGTGCATAATACATTGTCTGGACAACACCCATATGGAAAGTGAACTATTAACAGCATTATTCACTAATTAACTCTTATTATTTATTACTTACATTTTGTTAGTAAGTTAATGTAAACAATGAATTTAAATCATGTTGACAGTTTACTTAGCACACAGTTTATGACATTGCTATTGGAGGTAAAAAAGCAAACTGAGTTAGGCACACATCAGCCCAAAGATTTCAAAGTTGTTGTAACATAAACAAAGCAAAACAGAAACTTTTGTACCTTGTGGTTTGATAAAAAGCCATGTGTAGTGAATATGAAAATGGAGAGAATAGAGAGAAAGAAGAAACAATGGTTCTTGGTGTTATCTGCTATGTAAATGTTTACTTCTAAGCAATTAATTACTCTGCTTTTGACACTTTTATGGTGTTATCAGGACACCTTGACTTCTCCTCGAGTAGTGCCTGATTGATACCAGGATTTTCTCCTGATTGACTAGACTCAGTCGGGAAATGGGGGGGGGGGGGGGGTTAGGAAAAGAGGACACACTCTTCGTAGGCTTATCTTGCTTTTTAGCAGCTTTATCCTGGCCTACTACTTCCTTCCTTCATCCGGAGGCTTCTGCTCACGGACAGGGCGAGTTAACACTCGGTAAGGAAGGAATGGTTGGTTCTGTTATGAAACAAGGAGTCCTAGGACGGGGTTGGAGCACGCGTTGCTGTCTGTGAACCGCTTGGTGTGGGTGTAGGTGACAAGCTTTGGCTGTCTGCAACCGCCGAGCTCTTAGAGGATCCACTTCTCAATCCAAGAAGCGTTTAGGGAGGGTATAGGACCGAACGCTCGCAGTCTGCAACCGCTCAATTCGGGGGCCACACTCTTCGCTAGTCTGAAACTGCTCTGAGAAGGAGGAGGAAAGGATACTTGCAGTCTGCAACTGCAAAAAGGAACTCGTTGCATGTCTGTAACCGCACAAGAGGATGAAGGAGGGGTTGTATGCAGTCTGGAACCGCAAAAAGGAGCTTGTTGCATGTCTGTAACTGCACGAGAGGATGAAGGAAGGGATGTATGCAGTCTGCAACCGCAAGGGTACTCGTGGCGTGTCTGAAACCGCGACGAGGGGATGGAGGAAAGGATATATGCAGTCTGCAACCGCACAAGGAGCTCGTTGCGTGTCTGTAACCGCACGAGAGGATGAAGGAAGGGATGTATGCAGTCTGCAACCGCAAGGGGTACTTGTTGCGTGTCTGGAACCGCTACGAGAGGATGGAGGAAAGGATATAGGCAGTCTGGAACCACACTAGGGGCTCGCTGCGAGTCTGTAACCGCGACAAGAAGGTGAAGGAGTTGGTGGGTTGTGAGGGTAGAGGACCGAACGTTCGCAGTCTGAAACCGCTCAACTCGGGGGCAGTACTCTTCACTGGTCTGTAACCGCTTCGAGCAGGAAGAGGAAAGGATATTTGCAGTATGAAACCACAAGGGGACTTGTTGCGTGTCTGTAACCGCACGAGAGGATGTGTAGGAGTTGGTGGGTTGTGAGGGTAGAGGACCGAACGTTCGCAGTCTGAAACCGCTCAATTCGGGAGCAGTACTCTTCGCTGGTCTGTAACCGCTTCGAGTGGGAAGAGGAAAGGATATTTGCAGTCTGAAACCGCAAGGGGACTCGTTGCGTGTCTGTAACCACATGAGAGGATGTGTAGGAGATGGATAAGCAGTCTGGAACCGCTCAAGGGGCTCGCTGCGAGTCTGTAACCGCAACAAGAAGGTCGGGGAATGGGAGAGTGCAGTCCGCAACCGCACCAGAGGTTTCAAGGAAGTTGTTGTAGGGGTAGGAACAAACACTCGCAGTCTGTAACTGCTAAGTCCGGCGGTGGGTACTCTTCACTGGTCTGGAACTGCTCTGAGAGAAAGGAATGAACGTATGCAGTCAGTAACCGCAAGGCTCGGGAAGGGTGTGGGAGAGATAGGTGGAAAGGACAGGGGACTGATAGCGACAGGGGTAGTTGTCCTAACTAAGTATTCGGGTTAAGTGGCCCTCAAGTGGACTCACTTGGAATACGATTAGAAACAAACTACAAGCTGGCCGCAGTTGAAGTCCGCCGAATCAATCGGCACTGGCCGTTTTATAGGCCCGAGTGTAGGCGAAGTGCGGGGGAGTAGTAATTAATTAGGAGGTGGTAGATTTTTTTTTTTGTAGATTACGTCTTGGAAACTCCAGTTAAGGAGTATAAGACAAGTCAGATCAACAATATTATACACTAGATACCATAATTACTTCAATTAGTTGAGGTGAGGCTCAATTTTGATGTGAAAGGAACTCTTGTACACTATAAAAAGCTTTATCAACTAAATATTTCTTCAATTGTTTTTTAAACATTTCTATATTTTCAAGACTCTTCAAAAACTGTGGTAGCTTGTTGTAGAATTTCCTACCAATATAACTAGGTTTTTGTTTGAATAAGCTACTATTGTGACTCACCAAGTGATAATCTCCTCGGCGTCTTGTATATAATCATGTACATCAAGATTTTGGTTAATATCATTCGTTTTTACATATAAAGTAGCTTCATACACATATAAGCAGGGTACAGTTAGGAGACCAAGTCTCTTGAACAACGGCCTACATGAATCCAATCTATTTACTCTTTCTATACACCTAACCGCTTTCTTTTGGATCTTAAACACCCTATCAAGATTTTGTTTTGATGAATTACCCCATACTAAGATAGCATACCTAATATGTGACAGTAAGAGCCCATGGTAAGCTGTAAAAAGTAACTTTTTGTCATTCAATCTAGGGAGCTGTTGCAGGACAAATACCCCAGATGAAATTTTACTACATATTTTCTAAATGTATGGAGTCCAGGTCAATCGTCTATCCAACATAACTCCTAGAAATGCAATTTTTTTCTTCCCGGTCTAATTGATTACCGTTTATAAACACGTTTATAGCCCTATCTTCATTTAAATTATGTTTGTTTTTGAATTGAAGGTATTGGCATTTTTTACTATTTATAGTTAATTTCAACTGATTTAAAAATTGGACAATGGACTGCACACCTATATGGGCACTTATTTCTAATTTATCTAGAATGGAATTGCTGAAAATGAGTGATGTATCATCAGCAAATAAGAGGGCTCTACCACTAATTAATTCTTTAGGTAAACGGTTGACATATAACAAAAAAAGCAATGGACCTAGTATTGACCCCTGAGGCACTCCAGCTTTCACCTCTAATTTATTAGATTTATTCTTTACTATCCTATTACCAACTACTGTAGTTAGTTCTACACATTGTTTTCTCCCAATAAGATATGATTCAAACCATTTCAGCTCAACCCCATTTACACCTACATTTTGCAGTATTTCCAATAAAGTTCTATGATTAACACAATCAAATGCCTTTGACAAATCTAAGAAGATTGCAGTAGCTTTATCACCTGAATCTATTATATCTATTAGTTTTTCAACTAGGGAAACTATGGCTGTTTTTGTTGATCTCCCTTTCTGGAAGCCATGCTGTTCATCACAGATGAAGTTTGCTTCTTGAAGGTGCAGAAGTAACCTATTTAGAACTACTCTTTCAAAAATTTTACTTATTACATTTAAAATACTAATGGGCCTATAGTTTTCTACCTTTTCTTTATCACCACTTTTGAAGATTGGCAAGATCTTCCCCTCTTTTAAGTTATCTGGAAAAACACCTTGTTCTAATGAATGATTGATCAGATGAATCAAAGGGTCTAACAATTGATCTTTACATTCTTTCAGAATTTTACTGGATACCCCATCCATTCCTACAGTTTTTTTATTATTTAAACTATCAATGATATTTGACAACTCGTCTTGGCATACTGGGTGGAATTTTAATTCGTTCTGAATCCCCTCAGTATTCCTCATGTTTGCATCACTAATACCTGTATTAAGAGATTTTTGAAGATCCTTAGCAACCAGTTGATAATATCTGTTAAAGAAATTACAAATGTCTACACTATCATCAATATATTTGTTATTTTCGTTAATTATTCTGGGGACACTAGTATAAGCATCTACATGAGCTACTCGCCTATTTTTGTTTATTACATCCCACACTGCTGTGTTAAAGTACACACTATTATTCAAAATTTCAGCTGTTTTCTTACATTTCGCTCTTTTCACTTCTCTTGTATAATTTTTCTTTAGAGCTTTGTAATTATCTTCACTCAACATATTTCTAGATAGTTTGAATTCATCATATGCATCTTTAACCCTATTTCTTTCTGCAAGGATATCATCAGTTATCCACTCTTCAATCTTGTCTAATTTGTTCTTTACAGGGACTTTTTTAACTGGACAACTCATAGTAATATGAAACCTTAAAATATTAATGAAACTATCATATTTGTCATTTAAACTATTGCTATTGTAAACCCTACTCCAGTTTTCTTGTAGCAGATTCTGCTTCAAACAATCGATATTCCCCTGTTCACATTGTTGAATTTCTTTCATTACTCTACTCTTTTTAATTGATTTATGACCTTGCAACCCCACCTCTAAGATTTGATAGTCATGATCAGATAGTTCCGAGCCACCTAATCTTGTTTTAGAGTAATCTATATTAGTAAGGATGTTATCAATTATTGTTTGCGATGTTCTTGTGACTCTGGTATATTCATGAACTTTTATTTCCAAGTTATTCATGTATATAATATCCTTTAAATCTTCTGTCATTTTATTCTGTGTTGCAAAGTCTGTATTGAAATCTCCCACTACAATAACGTTTGTAAAGCGAGTAGTAGTAATCTCTAAAAGCCTATTGAATAGTTCACAAAAATTGTTCCATTCCCCATTTGGTGACCTGTAAATACCTAACACCGCTACTTCGAAATTATTGTCGATTTTTACTCTCAAACCAGTAACTTCTAAATCCATTTCCACAGCAAATTTCTCTACATATTCTAAATTAAATGTTTGCATATTCTTAGCATTTTTAGTGAAGATAGCTACTCCCCCACTTCGATGCGATGTCCTGCAATACGAAGTTTTCAATGAATAGTTTGGAATATTAGGTTGTGACAATTCATCTTCTTTTAAACCAAGTGGTGTTATATGTGTTTTAAAGACCAACTAACTTTTATTATATTCAAATCAAACAGTTTGAAAATCATGACTTGTCAAATACTGCCAAGCTATGCTTGTATATGTGGTGTATACTTGATGTAAATAAATTGAATCGAATTGTTTACTATTTGTGCAGCTTACTAACAGTTTAAAGACATTGTGTCAAGTGCTATTCTTAGCATTTTTAGTGAAGATAGCTACTCCCCCACTTCGATGCGATGTCCTGCAATACGAAGTTTTCAATGAATAGTTTGGAATATTAAGCTGTGACAATTCATCTTCTTTTAAACCATGCTCTGTGAAAATAGCTATATCAGGAGCCTCTTCTTTAAAAAATACTTCGATTCTATCTATTTTGTTATGAATGTATTGAATATTCTGATGGAACACAGTGAGTACCGGTACTTCCCTATCATCCCTTATTACTTAATCGTTGCTTTTGCATATTGAAGTAGATTTACTTAATCTCTTAGAATCTTGAGAGCCTATCAGGTTGCTACAAGAGTTCCTTCCACTAATGCTATCCTGATTTTTTGATCGATTAATGTCTTTTAATACAATTGAAGATATGAATTTATCATTTGAAACTAGTTTCCCTTCCCGGTTTTGAGCCACTTTTCTAAAAAAGTTTCGTTAGATGATTGTTTAGGAGAATTATTGACAGTTGATTGCAAACGACTTTCAATCAGCTCCTCCAGCCTATTACAAAATATTACTTTGCCAGATTGATTTAGATGTAGACCATGATTAGTGAAGTTTTGTTTTTTCAGCCTTTCATTTAGAAAACAGATCCCCAACTGCTTAGAGTTCTTATTTTTTAGGCTGTTGATTGTATTATGAATTGATTTATTTGTTGACTTAATGGCTTCATTTAGCTCTGGCCTATCAAACCTATACGGAATTGTACTTATTATTACATTAGTTTTTTGGCTGAGTGGCACAATCTCTTTAATTTTTTCATTTATTTCAGGAAGATGTTTTAGATTAAGTTCATTTATATTGTTTGAGCCACCCAGTACTATTAGAAAATCGTTTTTACCAAAATCTTTAGTTTGTTCCTGTGCTGACTCTACGATTGCGTTTATAGGGGCACTTGGTTTGAAAAAGCTCTGAACTTCATACTTATTTTTTAGTCTTTTATTTAGTAGGTCACTACAGTCTCGTCCATGACTGGATGTCAAGAGCAGTACTCTACCTTTCCTATCGTTATTTGCCCTTTCTTTAGTTTTGGTTGCTGTTTGCAAAACCTGACCATACGTTTTTGTTTGACCATTTCTATTAATTTTTTCCCCATTTGATTTAGGTTCTACTTTTTTTGTATTGATCAGAGGTTCAGATCTTACATTAGCCAAGTTTATTTTTGATTTTAATATTTCGATTTCCTCTGACATAGACCAACATTGACTCGTGAGATTTAGTATTTCAGTTTTATGGTCTTCCTGCTGCAATTTTATAATAACTTCCAGAGATTTTATGTGATCCACCAACCCTATTCTTTCTTCCTCAGAATTTTTTAGTGATGATTCTAATTTTGTTTTCAATTCGGTGTGATCACTCAATAGTTTAGCAACCTTTTCTTCTACATCTACAGTAGCTTCAAGAGCTGTTGGAGATTTTTTCATTAATAATTGCTGAGATCGCGTAGCTACCTGAGTTTTAGTTAAACAATTAGATTTAGATGCCTTGTTTGGACTCATTTTCCTAGCTAAAAATTGTTTTCAATTGATTTTAGTTAAATGTTTAATGAAATATTACTTAATTTATTACAATTGTCAACTTGAGACTATTTAATTACAAGAGAATTTATCAATATCGGTACACCTAACCTCGAAAATAGAATTTGACTTTTTTTTAAGATACTTTAAATTATAATAGACAAATTAATAATGGAGATTATTAAGATATTATAAATACTAATAATAATAAACAAAAATACTACTTATCCGTTCAAATTAATATTCTATTCTTCAAAATTTGCAGAGCCTGTTCTGAAAACGTATGCACAGTACACTGCTACCTCGATCCCTGGATTACAGGAACGCCACCGTGCTGAAGATGTGCGTACAGTACCATCTTACCACCCCCCTATTTCCCCTGCCACTGCTACTCAGTCAAGCATCGCTCACTCCCTTTTCGAAATTAACGATATTAATTTTGAAAAGTCCTAACGTCACAAATCGCTTTGTGACAGTGTTTACTTTGTACTTTGTAGAATGTTCTAGTTGTTTTATTGGACATTAATGGAATCTTATCAAATATTGTGGAAGGAGTGAAGGCCTTTCATTGATTATTTTAGAAATTGGTAGAAGTTGATAAAAAAATTGAGATATCTCAATTATGGAAAATTATATAAATAGAGGGAGACTTTTGTAAATTAGTTCAGTCTTGTTTGAAATTCGTCATGATAAACAAGAAGTGAAAGTTCTATCTATTGTGCCTATATAGTGATAATTCTTTCTTAGTGACAGTTCCCATTGATACAGATAGTGAAATCCCATTGGCGCTATTAAGAATCATGCAATGAACTTTCGTTGTCTGTAGTGATAATTCTCTTGACAGTTCTATAGTGATAATTCTTTTACCTTTTTTCTGTATTACGGACTTGTGCTACATGAGTTAAGTGTTCTTCCTCAACGTTTCTTTTTGAAAATTATTGGACAGTTTATTGTACAATTATTATTTAATATTAGATCGGCCTTTTAACTTTTAGTGATTGGTTTTTGTACAGTTTATTGAAATCTCTTTATTAGTTGAACAATATCGATTTATCTGTTTTTAATTGCTTATTTTTCTGTAACACATTATTGATCAGTGAGTGTTGTGATTATTTGTGTAAATAAAGTGCGAGTGATAAATTTAAGTGTTGACAGCCTTATTTTAGACATTGAACCCATAACACATCGTTAACCCCAAGCATTGAAAAACAAGCTTTACTTTGTTTTTATTGTTTACGTCTTGATAATAATAATAATAATCATAAGGGAAATAATGATCTTTGGATGAAAATTGGCTGTAAGGATCTCAAACACTTGAGTGAGAAAATTAAAAAACACGAGGAAAGTAACACTATTTTAACCAATGCGATCGAATGTCCATCCAAAGATCACATCTACAATGGTAAGATTGTTATTACTTGAATTTTAGTTCATTGAGGAACACTCAAATACTGTACTGCACAGTAATTATTGCCAGTATTCATATCCATTTCTTTTTTCTTACAAAGAAAGACAATACTATACTGTAAATCCTGTTTTTCTTTTAAAAATTGGCCATCCCAACATAAGTTTTATAACTTGTCTGTTGGGAATAGACAGTACTGTTTCAACAGATGATTTGAAAAAATTCCAATGATTCGTCTTGAATACTGATTGGTCTTGACAATATTCTGACTGAAATAGACCTCACGACCAACCCACAGGTGCAATTAAAAATTAGTCCCACCAGTGAAAAACTTGACGCGCCGCTACTGCTATATATATATACTAAATTCTTTACAAGTTGATCATTTGTGGGTGGTGATGGGGAAAATTGATTTTTTTTAAAAACTCATTTTGTGTATAATTTCTGTTTTTTGAGCAGTAAAGTAGTTTCAAGTAGCAGTAAAGTAGCAAAAGAAGGTGCACACTGAATCCTCTATATAATGGTATTGAAAGAAAGGTTTGCTGCTAGAGGGAAGTGGGGGGTAAAGTTTAGAAACTTAAATACGGTATTTAGAAAATCTTTTCTTCATCGGATATTGACAACAGCATTGAGTAGCCGATGGAAATCAATGCTGTTGTCAATATCCGCCATTGCAAAAGTCTTTAGTATAAATTAATAGCACTTTGAGGAATTCGAAATTAATAAATTCTGTTTCTGTATATTTGTCTTTTTATTTCTGTATATTCTGTATGTTTGTTAAATGGTCAGTTACTTCAAATTAACTTGTATTATTATCAATTAGGCCTGGACATTTTTAGAAGAAAAAATGACCAACAAAAGGCTATCTTACAGATTTGTGGAATATAAATGTTTTTATCAGGTCTAGTACTGTATTGTAACTGAATAATGGATCTTGCATATTCCGATTTCAAGGGTGTAATTCGCCATTAATTTATGTAAACTTAAACAAAACGCGTTTCATTGTAAATATTCGACAATAAATTATCTTGTAAAATAATGCATGAGAAATCTTTTCAATTCTCGTTCAATTTTACTATCCCACAAATACTTTTCATAAGTTTTGAGGTGTAAACAAGATTAGTGCCAGATCATGATAATTTTAAATTTATTTTGTATAATACAATAAATTACTTCGGTTTATGAGTGCTTCAAAAGCCTAAAAAGTAATTTCTAGGCATTTGAAATTGGGACGCTAAATTCCTGACCACCAAGGGGGGTGGGGCACAAAGATACTTACTTGCTACGCTTCTGTCATGTAAGTTATGAAGAATGCCAGGCTGCTTCTTATTAAGTTACCAATGAGTGGGCTTGTTCAACTCACCAAAATAATAAAAAAATAATATGAAGCTAGATTTGAAAATGCTTTGTTAAATAATTAAAGAAAACAGAAGTTGCCAGTTGAATTAATCAATTCACTTATTATGATTTTTTTATTGCTTTCACTCTATTATAAATAAGTTTTATTCGATTTTTCAGCTCACTTTTACTTGATATTATTTGACCAATTCACAAGTGGAGGCACTAAACGTTTATGAATAAATAAATTGGTCGGGATAGCTGCTAACTTCCTCCATCTTTAATTCTGTAACTGAACATTTTCAGACCTATACTATATAAACTTGTTTATCATTTTGGTGATTAAAAGTCCAAAAAGTTTTGGTGACTCTATACAAAACATTCTGTATAAAATTTAGTTTCATTAAAAAGTCCCACCTTGAATTTATCAAAGAATTGTGATTAGTTTGGGCGTAGCATTAGTTCTTACACCATTTTAAAATCATTTATGTGTAGTGTGTTATTCGATTAGTAATAATTTTAATATACATTTTATTTCGTCAAAAATTTTCATAGGCTGGGCTCAATATGTAATTTTTCCAAAACTATACCTTTTGCTTCTTGAAAGAGAATTCATCAATTTATTCTTATTCATTAACGTCATTCTAGGGGATTTTATTGATGCATGGATAGCTTCTTATTCAACCTTGATGCTATTTTTGATCGAGAATGATAGTTGATTGCGCAATTGAATTAAAATTTGGTGAACACCTGCAAAATTGCGTATCACATGCTACAGAGTTTGTACGAATAAGTTCAAATGGAAATACCTTGGTTGTTGAAAATTATTAGACAAATTTTAATATTATAAAATAATTATTATTCGGTTAGCTTATTTCTAATCAATTAAAAAAATAACTTTATTGTCAAAGGGTATATTCCATACAAATTGAGTTAAAATAAAATTCAAATTGAGTTACTCACTTTTCACAGATGAATACTAAGAAAGATACAAGAAATACAATTCATTAACTTTTTCAATTCATTACCTCTTCAATTGATTATTTCATTACAATTCATTACTCTGATTAATTATTAGACCTATTGTTGAACTTGTACTAATTTGCAACTTGTTATTAATTGTTGTCGATGGAGACTACTCCAATAAATTCTATGATAGACGAGTACGGTATTAAATAAATAATAATTCACCAAACTTATGGCTTTCGAATGGGCGCCACCCAGTTCAACTGGGAAAATGAATAAATCAAACAAGTACCGGTAATAACAGCACTTACAGCAAAATCTGGATTGTATTGGATGTGAATAGCAGCACTAAAACTATACCCACCCAAGTACAGTAGAAACAATTAGTCTGGGCGCGTGGCTCTGGTTTCACTACTAGCCGTCCTGCAAAAGTTGACTAGTTGACCTTGAAGACATCTGCAGCATCGCACGGGCCACATGTTTTTAGAAATGAGCTATATAAACACTCCCCTCGCCATGGCTGACTACCAAACGGCCGCACGCCCAGACTAATTGTTTCTACTGTACAACACGGTTTTTAAGCTGTTAAAAGTTAAAATAGAATGAAATATAATTTACTAGAGCAAGAGTAAAAGTTCTAAGGGTGCGAGATCAGAGAAGTTGAATAAAAACAAGGATTGGCTCAGTTATTGCTCCATTTATTCAGCAACAAATAAACGGAAAATTCATACAATAATTTGAAATGTAAGGGAGCTGAGAAGCTTAACAAAGATATCACTTTAAATGAGAAAGAACAAAACAATGCTGATTTAGATTGATCTAGTTTTTTTAAACAATCAAAGTTTAAATCAATTTTAAATCTTCAAAATAATAAAATATTGAGAACAATATTAAAAGAAAGAAATTGGCTAAGTAAACTCAAAAACAGTTAACCTATAAAAGGCTAATGAAAAGGAATCCTGAATTAATTACTTTAATTCAAAATAATAAGAGATGAAATAATTAACTTTTAAAACTGACAACTAAAAGGGAGCTGAGATGATCTCTGAAAAATGTGGCAATTTTAAACCGAAACAGGTGGAAAACTTTGAATTACAAAGAATAAAAGAGTACCTATTATATTCAGTGACTCACACATTTGAATATCTTGCCACACCTCTGTCCTGTAAACAAAAAGGTATCTGGGTCTCTATATGCTCTTGACACCTTCACACAGTCACAACAACCAACTGCCACCAAACTGAACTGGATAGGTTGGATACGGTGAGTGTACCCTGTCTGACAACTTTGGAGCTATAAGCTCCATGGTTGCTTATTGCAATACAGTGCTGAAATTTTGGGGTTCCCACTATTTTAAAGACCTCAAGTAGAACTTGGCATTTTTTGTGATGAATTGACTAGCTGAATACAATATAATAACTAAATGACAGAAAAAATAATTATACAATGTTACAGTGAAATATATACAATCCTAATAATCTAAATAGTCACTCAATGATAAATTAAATGGAGTAAAATCATTTCTTATACAATTTCTAAAACATGGTTTTCATGAACTATGAAATGTTTTTGCTACTGTTGAAATTCATGACACACTCACCTAGACTCACTCACTCTTCCGTTTCCAGTCAGACCATGCTCTGCTCTTGAGAAAAAATGTCTTGTTGCTATCCTTGATTCGGGATGTTCATCTTGTTTTTATCAGATCTTCTTGATCCAACAATTGTATTATGAATCTTTTCAATTGTGAAGTGTGAGCCTTCGGGTTGCGTTTTTGCAGTTCTGCTTGATCATGCAATTTGCTTTGACACTGTAATCCTCCGGCTGTGATGAGCTAAATTTAGAATGTGAGCATCAAGTTTTTGAACTGCCCACATATGTTTTCCTGTCAATGTGAGCATCGAGTTTTTGAACTGCACACATATGTTTTCCTGTCAATGTGAATATCGAGTTTTTGAACTGTCCATGGATGTTTCCTGTCAATGTGAACATCGAGTTTTCAAACTGCCCACATATTTTTTCCTGTCAATGTGAGCATCGAGTTTTCGAACTGCCCATGGATTTTTCCTGTCAATGTGAGCATCGAGTTTTCAAACTGCCCATGGATTTTTCCTGTCAATGTGAACATCGAGTTTTTGAACTGTCCACGGGTGTTTCCTGTCAATGTGTGCATCCTGATGCATTCTGTAGACCATGTGCTGCTGCTGTGTCCTGCCTTGTCCAACCTTGTGTGGACTTTGTTGTATCCTATCCTGCAATGAATCTATCAAGTTGCTGCTTGCTGCTGTTGGGCTGTTTCCCTGAGATGGCTCATGAAACGCTCTTAAGTTGAGTATATTTTTATTGTCAATTATTCATTAGTGTTTAAGTTCATGTAATATCGGCCATTGCGCCCTCTAATGCTATTATTCATTGCAAGTATTAATTTTCATTTACATAATAACGGCCACTGCGCCCTCTCAATGGTAATGCTTATTACAAGTATTAAGTTTCATTTCAATGTAATATCGGCCACTGCGCCCTCTCAATGGTAATGTTTATTACAACTACAAGGTCTCATCTTGACATATTATTGGCCATTGCGCCCTCTAATGTTATTATTCATTGCAAGTATTAATTTTCATTTACGTAATATCGGCCACTGCGCCCTCTCAATGGTAATGCTTATTACAAGTATTAAGTTTCATTTCAATGTAATATTGGCCACTGCGCCCTCTCAATGGTAATGCTTATTACAAGTATTAAGTTTCATTTCAATGTAATATTGGCCACTGCGCCATCTCAATGGTAATGTTTATTATAATAACAAGGTCTCATCTTGACATATTATCGGCCACTGCGCCCCCTCAATGGTAATGCTTATTACAAGTATTAGGTTTCATCAATGTTATATCGGCCACTGTGCTCTCTCAATGGTAATGCTTATTACAACTACAAGATCTAGTCTTGACATAATATCGGCCATTGCGCCCTCTAATGTTATTATTCATTGCAAGTATTAATTTTCATTCACGTAATATCGGCCGCTGCACCCTCTCAATGGTAATGCTTATTACTAGTATTAATTTTCACTTACATAATATCGGCCACTGCGCCCTCTCAATGGTAATGCTTATTACAAGTATTAATTTTCATTTATGTAATATCGGCCACTGCGCTCTTTCAATGGTAATGTTTATTACAACTACAAGGTCTCGTCTTGACATATTATCGGATATATTATCTTGATATATTATTGACATGTATTCTAACATTAGAATACATGTGCTGGTCCTCTGCTATCATTGGAAATCTCAATGTGGTGTTATTTAATCTTATTATTCCACTGCTCTTTTCTTGGCAACACAACATTAAGGTTTTTGGTCCTCCGGGCCAGATTTCTGAATCAATATATTTAGTTCATGGTCTTCATTGGCCGAATTTCTGAACTATTATCACCCTGTAAAATTTCATCCTTTCCAACTTTCATGTACTTTTTAGACCATGTGAATGAATATTGTATTTCTTGTACTAAATTCCTTGTATTGAATTTTTGTAGATCACCTAGCATTATGCCACACTTATAGCTATTGTTTTATTTTGTATTTTTCATGTATCTACCATTGTACATCTCCTACCTGGAGTCTTGTCTTGGAGCAGTATTCTTGAATTCAGCTCAGCTTCTTGGTTAGCAGCCCATACCAATTGTCTGCCAGCCTGTCAATGGCAGATGCAACACTTTCAAGCTTGCTAACCAGATTGTAAAAAATGGTTTCATGAGTTATAGTATATTACATTTATCATGGGTCCTAAAACCAAGAACAATCTCTTGCTTCAGAGACAAATCATTTGCAAAGAGCTACAATGGCTCTATGACAAATATTTCACTGTTAATATTGAAACTATTGCTGACTATGAGCACATTCTTGTTGTAAAAACTAAAATTTCAAATCTTGCACTCAAATATGATGACATTTTTCTTCAGCTTGATCCTGAGGAATTAGCTCAGGATTCTAATGAAATTGATGAGGCTTAATTGGAGCACTCAATTATTGATGAGAAATTTTCAAACTTAATAGCTAGACTCAACTTGATAACAAAAAAATTTTCAATCCAGCAGGAGCATGCAGCACATAATAACTCTTCTGTAATTCTTGATGAATCAATTCATTCTCAGATAATCTCCTCTGTTCCACCACCCATTAATGAACCTATGCCTTTAGCAGATCAACACTCATCGCATGAGCAATGCTCTGTACCCCTCTTACTTCCTGCTCCTCAGCCACAATACAAACAATCAAATCAACCTTCAGATCCAAACTTTGTCCTTCCTCCTATACCCCTCCCACATTTCAGTGGTGAGCCTGGGAGATGGATTAATTTTTGCTCCAGTTTTTCAAATCTTGTTGCTGATAATCCAGCGCTCTCATCTTACACAAAATTCCATTATTTAAAGCAGTCTCTTAGTGGTGAAGCCCTTAATCGAATTCAAAATGTTTCTACTGGCAAGAATGATTTTGAGCAGGCCTGGAGACTCCTTGGAGAACGTTATGATAATTCTAGATTGCTTGCTGATGCACACATCAGCGCACTACTGGAACTACCATTGCTTGATTCAAATTCCCCTCAGTCTTGGAGGGCACTTATTGATTCTACTGAAACTCATATTACAGCTCTTTCTGCTATTGATGGTATTAACCTTGGGAACCTCTTTACCATGCATAGGGTAATTAGTCGTTTTGATTCAGTCACTCTTAGAGACTGGGAAAGAGATGCTGCTGTTGATGTAACTCCTACTTTGGAAACTTTGCTTAGATTTATGGAATCTCAACATTAAATATCTCAAACTCTTGCATTGCAATCTAATTCATCTGTTGAAACCAATTCACAGCCTCATCAAAGCTCTCGGAATAACAATGCAGCTTCCTCATCCAATGTAAATTCAAGGTCAAATAACAATCATTATCATCATCAAATTAATCATAATAATGTGCGCAATTTTCAGCCATCAACTTCATGTTTGTTCTGCAAAGACACTACTCATAAAGTGTTTGGTTGTCCATCACTGTCTAAAATTGCTCCAGCTGATAGATGGGAAGCTGTGAAGAAAAAGAAACTCTGTTTCAATTGTTTAAAGCCATTTATCCATGGTCATCACTGTTCTGGATCTTGTCGCTGTTGTGGTAAGGCACATCATTCACTTTTGCATAATCAGCCTAGCAATGCTATTGGTAAGAACATTGTTAGCTCCAACAAAATACAGGTTGAAACCAATCAGAAGTCTCATGTTCCCAAGACCTCTATGATTGACTCACAGGTCAAAGTAATTCCAAATGAAATATCCACTGGAAATATTTCAAGTTCTCAGTTACCAGTCTCAGCACATACAAATACTGCATCATCGGGGGACACCACTCATAAATCTTCTATTGCAGTCATGCTTACTGCTGAAATCATTGCTATCAATTCAAAGGGTGAAATGATCAAGTGTATAGCTCTTTCAGATAGTGATTCTGACTGTTGCTTAATTTCTCAGGGACTAGCATCATGCTTAGCACTTCCCTCATTACAATTAAATAGTTTAATACATACCATTTCAAGTAATGATGTCAGGTCATCAGTTGCTCATTCTGTCTCACTCAAGTCAGCTGATCAAACTTGGTCAGCTATTGAAAATTGTATAGTTGTTGATCAAATTTCACAGAATGTTCCTAGTGTTAGTTTCAATCCTGTTAATTTGAATATTCCTAAAAACATAAAGTAAGCAAATCCTCAATTCTTTCAATCCAGAAATATTGACATCCTGCTTGGAGCAGGTGTCTTTGCTTCAATCATGACCTTTGGGCAGATTTTCATATCACCTGAACTCCCACTTATGCAAAACACCAAGCTAGGTTGGATATTTTTTGGGAATCTCAAACTTTCTCAGCCTATATGCTCATCCGAGTACACCTCTAATTTTGTTTCTGGCACACCTGAGTGTATCTCTAATCATGATGTTTCTAGCAGGGAAATCTCAAATCAATTGGAAGGTTTTTGGAAAATTGAGGAGATGCCATCCTCAAAAGCTTTGTCAGCTGAATCACTCAGCATTGAAGAGCATTACAATCAGCACACTATTAGAGAACCCGATGGTCGATTTATGGTGGCACTTCCTCACAAAAATACATTTCACACACTGGGACAATCTCAATTTCAAGCTGAAAAACGATTTCACTCACTTGAGAAAAGACTTGCTGCTAATCCAGAGTTGAAATCACAATATGTGGATTTTATGTCTGAATATCAGGTTCTCAATCACATGACTGCTGTACCACCACTTAGTGACTCTGAAAAGTTAAACCTTATTCCTCACCATCCTGTGTGTAAGTTAAACTCTACCACAACCAGGCTTAGAGTAGTATTCGATGCATCGGCCAAAACATCCACAGGTGTATCACTAAATGATGTCCTTCATGTAGGTCCAACAGTCCAACCAGACTTATTTGACATCATTTTACGATTTCGCATGCATCCGGTTGCCTTTGTTGCTGACATTGCCAAGATGTACTGGCAAATTTTATTGAATCCTGTTGATTGCAACTTCCATAGAATCTTATGGTGTGATGATGTCTCAAAACCAGTCCAGCAATTCCAATTAAATATGGTTACTTATGGAACTGCCCCAGCTGCCTTTCTTGCTACTCGTACACTCAATAAGCTTGCAGAATTGGAGAGTATTCCTGACTCAGTTTCTAACATTATTAAACATGATTTTTATGTTGATGACTTAATTTCAGGTGCCCCTTCTGCACATCAAGCCCAAGTATTGGCTTAGCAATTGTTGGATACTCTTGAAAGGGGAGGTTTTCCACTCAGGAAATGGTCCTCTAATTCGCCTGAGTTATTGAACTCAATTCCTGCAAATCTCATTGAAACTGCATCAATCAAATCTTTGGCTGACTCTGATGAAAGTGTCACCAAAACAATTGGTTTACTTTGGAATCATTCATTGGACATTTTATCCATCTCTTCTAATACTAGTAAACTGGTCAACAAAACCTCTTTTACCAAATGTGAATTTCTTTCTGCTATTGCATCTATTTTTGATCCATTAGGCCTAATAAGCCCTATTGTGATTCATCCTAAGATTCTATTCCAAAAGTTATGGCTACTGAAATTAGATTGGGATGATTTTCATTCTGGCGATCTTCTATTGGAATGGCTAAAAATTGTACAACAGCTCCCTGATATTTTGAAAATCTCCATTCCTCACTGTGTTGTTACAGCTGATCAGGATGCTATAATTGAATTGCATGGCTTTTCAGATGCAAGCCTCACCGCTTATGGTGCTTGTATCTATGTTTGTACTATTTCTAATAATGTCATTCAAACTAGACTCTTATGTTCTATCAACAGTGTTGCCCCATTACCAATTGATGACTAATGAGTGCATCATTCTTTTCAACATATTTTAATTTTTTCAACATATTTTAATTTTTTCAAATTATTATACAATTCTTTGAATTGCATAATGGGGCCCGGCTTATGTTGAAATTCATGACACACTCACCTAGAGCTAATTTTTGTTATTGATTTCTCATCATCTCTAATTTTAGGTTATGTTATTGATTTCGTAGGCACTGGTCACTTGATCATGTTTTGTCATTGCATATCAGCTGTTGTCCTTCTTACTGCTGTTCATGTTTTATTATTGCATTCAATTTCTTGTAGTATTTCATTATTATTATGTCCAATTATTGTCAATTATTATTTCTTATCGAATTTGATTGCTATTTGTTTATGGAAATTTTAGTACAATTCAACCTTTCCAGTTTTGCAGTTTTAGGTTGGTATCTTAACTTACTCTTCCGTTTCCAGTCAGACCATGCTCTGTTCTTGAGAAAAAATGTCTTGTTGCTATCCTTGATTTGGGATGTTCATCTTGTTTTTATCAGATCTTCTTGATCCAACAATTGGGGTTAGGATTAAATTCTTGTTTTGCCAAAACTAATTATTTTCTTAATCTTGTTTAACTATTAACATCTTACTAAATTTAATAATGATGTAAATTCAGTAAACTGTAGTTCAATTGATTTTAGAGTTCTATTAGTAGGACCAGCTAAAACTGTTAATTATAATAAAATATTAGTGGGGGGGGGTGGCTGGCCCAGATGTTTGAAAATGAGGCCTAAAATCGTGAATTTGAAGCAATTTCATGTCGTTATTTTCAATTGAAATGAAACCAACTTTCCAAATTTAATTGTTCACCTATTGCCTCTAATGCTATAATATTATACTGTTGATACGAAATGATTTACGATGATATGACTTTGCAAAGTCCTATAGACTAATGACAAGCAACCCAAAACTTTAACTAATGGGTGTGAATAGAATATAATTCCTCAGTCTAAATAGAATTTCTAATGTAGCACAATATTCAAGTTCATCCCATAATTTAATGTTTTATCTCACAAAACATTAAGTGAGAATATCACATTGAAATGTTCATAAGATGAACTTGTCTACAAAACATTTATGGTAGGCTATGTTATTGGTTAAGACAGCAGCTATCGATTTAAATTAAAAGATATTTTTTGAATAGATAATATGAATCCTGGGAGCTGACTAGATTTCACACAGAAGAATTATCTCTAAAAAATTCCCTCATCCTCTTTTTAAACTTATCTTTGGGCAGAGTTCTTGCTTCCAGGGACAATTATTTTGTTCCCTTTTAGCCCTGCTTTACATTCACCCAGATATCACAATCATCATACTTCCTTAATCCTTAGTCCAAAAATGTTGGACTCTTGACTGTCTAATGCATGCTATAAAACTATTGTTCAATAACCATGAGGTATTTATTAGAAAAATAATTACATTCATAGGTGTTTGTTTCTAGAAAGTAAGAAAATAATGAAACACAAATTTTAATAGCCTTTTAATGTGTATTGTCACATTACACAAAGCAGTGTCATAACTACAGAGTCAGTCTAGAAGGGAGGGCGGGGGGGGTCTAGGTTGACCAATGATGTTGCAGGGAGGGTTAGACCCTTGGTACAATAAATACTATAGTGATTTGTAATTTAGCTTTTCATTTCAAAATGGGGGTTCAGGGTAGGCTACTCTCCCCAAGAAAATAAAAAATGCATTAAATGAACTCATGGGATTCATAACAACCTACTTATGTGAACGATCCTTTTCAAGTTTAATGTTTCTTAAAAATAAGTACAGAAACAGACTTTGTGTGGAGAATCACTTGCGATTGAAATTGTCAACCTTTAATCCTGGCATTGAGGCAATTGTCAGTAATGCCAACCAATGTCACAAATCGCATTAATTGTCTTATCAATCCTGTGAGCTTTATTAAATGGTATTTGTAAATCACAGTGAAAATTCTACATTATTTTATCATAGGCCTATATATAATAATAATTACTTTCTCCTTATACCCTTGCTTTTAGTTAAGTTTAGGTTTAGATGCACACATACACACCCACACACATAGATATATTTATAAAAGTGTGATAGCAATGGTGTAAATATATTGTTACAAATGCAAAACAAGCAGTTATTTATGCACTTGTTCTAAGTACATCGTTTCCATTCATAGACAAACGTGACTTGTAATCTGAATCTTCATCCTCTCACCTTTCACATGTCTTCCTCACTCTTTTTCTTCAAATATGCATCCCTCTCACTCAATTGAGAACCTTCGAAGCTTCTCCTCGTTTCTACAGACTTCCTGATTGTTCTACTATATTTCATGGCCTTCTCAAAGCATCTAAAAGCCTCCAGTAATTGGAATGATGATTGTATAAGAAGTCCACATGAACAAGCTAGTTTAGTTTTACAAAGCTCGCATGACAGATTGTGGTACAGATCTCCAGTGCCATTGCAGTAAACAGCGCTCAATTCCAGTGTAAAGTATTTATTCCTCCAGTCTCTGCAGAATGTACAGTGGGATGATTGTATGAGAGAAGATTCTTGTGAGAGTGCATTCAATATATTTTTCAAATTATTCAATGAAAGATTCATGGAAGCTTTTACAGTTACAAGAAATAAAAATGCAGGTAGTTCAAAAAGAAAGAGATGGATGACTAATGGAATAATAAAATAGTATCAACAGAAAGAAAGAGTTGTTTCTTATGACAAAAGATGGCTGTAGTCAGGACTTCCTTGAGTATTTCAAGCAATATAAAAGGCATTTGAGATAAATAGTAAGCCTAGCATAGAGAAATGCAAATGATGTTCTTTTTGCTAACTGCAACAACATTAATAAAGCTACATGGAAGGTGGTGCATGATGAAATTGGAAAAGACACGATACGCAGAACGATACCGGACATAAAGATATATGATAAAAAAATTACTAATCCCAACCAGAAGGCCAATGTATTCAACAATTTTTTCATCAAATCATCCTCATCAAATCTAAAATCAGCATCATATATTACATGTGCAGAGCTAATGAGAAAAAAGACCTAAAACTAATTTCAAATTCTCCAATATTTATGAAGAGGGTGTGATAAAAATAATAACAAAATTAAATACCTCTCCATTATCAGGATGGAATGAGATATTTTCTTCAGTGATTAAAGCTTCGAAGCACATCATAGCCAGACCTCTAGCACATGTAATAAATTTATCATTCAAGAATGGAGAATTTCCAAGTAAGTTGAAATATGCTATTGTGAAACCCCTCTTCAAGAAAAGGGACTAAACAAAGTTGGAAAATTATCATCCAATAGCAATTCTACCAGTATTCCCCAAGATTTTCGAAAGGGCAGTGCATGATCAACTATCAAAATATTTCGAAGAGAATGATCTACTGTTCCAATTTGGATTTCGAAAAAGTTATTCAACTAAAGATGCAATCTTCAATGTTGTTACTGACATTTTGAAAAGTTTGGACCAACAGAAATGTGCAATGGGTATATTTTGTGACCTTTCAAAAGCGTTTGATATCAGAAACTGTTGCTGTTTAAACTCAGGTATTACGGTTTGGATGAACAATCTCTGAAATGTTTCAATAGCTATCTATTGGAGTGGAGACAGAAAATAAAACTTGCTGATAGAAATGGTAAATACTATTTTTCTGAATGGAAAACTATAACATCCGGTGTTTCACAAGGATCAATTTTGGGCTCATTGTTGTTCATTATCTACCTAAATAATTTGCCATGCAACATCAAGGCAAATGTCTTTCTTTTTGCTGATGATACTACAAGTGTTGTGACTGGTACTCAGGAAAGTGTCGCTGAAAAAACCATAGAAACAATAAATGATATGAACATCTGGTTTGAAGCGAATGGCCTCAATTTGAATGTTGAAAAAACAAAACTTGTAAACTTCAGATTGAGAGAAAATCATGAGTTCCATAGCATCCTCAGCCAAGTGTTTGAAGGACAAGTACATGAATATGCCTGTTTTTTGGGAGATGAACAGCCTCAGATGGACAGACCAAGTGGATCATATTCTCAATAAGCTTTCCAGCATTCTTTGTTCATTGAAAATACTGAGGAGAGTAGTGGGATCACACACTTTGATGAGTGTCTGCCATGGCTATTTTATGCCGGTAATTCAGTACAGTGTAATGTTTTGGGGCAGTGGTAAGACTTATTTGAACTCTGTATTCAAGAAACAAAAGAAAGCCCTTCGTATTATTGACAACCTCAGGCCATGGGAATCTTGTAGGAACGCATTCAGGAAGTACAGATTATTCACAGTGCCTGCTCTGTATTTTCTGGAACTGTCAATATTCATGAGGAAGAATGCAGGGATTATTGCGAACCACAGTCGAGAACATCATCAATATGGTACAAGGCAAAGAGCGCATCTTCAGTACCCCCAGCACAGAACAACTATGTTCGAGAGGGGACCACTCTACAGCGGGCTGAAGATATATAACGTGCTACCATCCGAAATAAGAAATATACTGTACCTGATATTAACCGTTTTAAGTTTACATTGAAACAAACTTTAATAAGTGCTGCCCCCTACAGCATGGAGGAGTGCATTCTGTCTTTTTCCTGAAAGTTTTTTTTTTTTTTTTTTTTGTAGATTACGTCTTGGAGACTTCAGTTAAGGAGTATAAGACAAGTCAGATCAACAATATTATACACTAGATACCATAATTACTTCAATTAGTTGAGGTGAGGCTTAATTTTGATGTGAAAGGAACTCTTGTACACTATAAAAAGCTCTATCAACTAAATATTTCTTCAATTGTTTTTTAAATATTTCTATATTTTCAAGACTCTTCAAAAGCTGCGGTAGCTTGTTGTAGAATTTCCTACCAATATAACTAGGTTTTTGTTTGAATAAGCTACTATTGTGACTCACCAAGTGATAATCTCCTCGGCTTCTTGTATTATAATCATGTACATCAAGATTTTGGTTAATATCATTCGTTTTTACATATAAAGTAGCTTCATACACATATAAGCAGGGTACAGTTAGGAGACCAAGTCTCTTGAACAACGGCCTACATGAATCTAATCTATTTACTCTTTCTATACACCTAACCGCTTTCTTTTGGATCTTAAACACCCTATCAAGATTTTGTTTTGATGAATTACCCCATACTAAGATAGCATACCTAATATGTGACAGTAAGAGCCCATGGTAAGCTGTAAAAAGTAACTTTTTGTCATTCAATCTAGCGAGCTGCCGCAGGACAAATACCCCAGATGAAATTTTACTACATATTTTCTCAATGTATGGAGTCCAGGTCAATCGTCTATCCAACATAACTCCTAGAAATGCAATTTTTTCTTCCTGGTCTAATTGATTATCGTTTACAAACACGTTTATAGCCCTATCTTCATTTAAATTATGTTTGTTTTTGAATTGAAGGTATTGGCATTTTTTACTATTTATAGTTAATTTCAACTGATTTAAAAATTGGACAATGGACTGCACACCTATATGGGCACTTATTTCTAATTTATCTAGAATGGAATTGCTGAAAATGAGTGATGTATCATCAGCAAATAAGAGGGCTCTACCACTAATTAATTCTTTAGGTAAACGGTTGACATATAACAAAAAAAGCAATGGACCTAGTATTGACCCCTGAGGCACTCCAGCTTTCACCTCTAATTTATTAGATTTATTCTTTACTATCCTATTACCAACTACTGTAGTTAGTTCTACACATTGTTTTCTCCCAATAAGATATGATTCAAACCATTTCAGCTCAACCCCATTTACACCTACATTTTGCAGTATTTCCAATAAAGTTCTATGATTAACACAATCAAATGCCTTTGACAAATCTAAGAAGATTGCAGTAGCTTTATCACCTGAATCTATTATATCTATTAGTTTTTCAACTAGGGAAACTATGGCTGTTTTTGTTGATCTCCCTTTCTGGAAGCCATGCTGTTCATCACAGATGAAGTTTGCTTCTTGAAGGTGCAGAAGTAACCTATTTAGAACTACTCTTTCAAAAATTTTACTTATTACATTTAAAATACTAATGGGCCTATAGTTTTCTACCTTTTCTTTATCACCACTTTTGAAGATTGGCAAGATCTTCCCCTCTTTTAAGTTATCTGGAAAAACACCTTGTTCTAATGAATGATTGATCAGATGAATCAAAGGGTCTAACAATTGATCTTTACATTCTTTCAGAATTTTACTGGATACCCCATCCATTCCTACAGTTTTTTTATTATTTAAACTATCAATGATATTTGACAACTCGTCTTGGCATACTGGGTGGAATTTTAATTCGTTCTGAATCCCCTCAGTATTCCTCATGTTTGCATCACTAATACCTGTATTAAGAGATTTTTGAAGATCCTTAGCAACCAGTTGATAATATCTGTTAAAGAAATTACAAATGTCTACACTATCATCAATATATTTGTTATTTTCGTTAATTATTCTGGGGACACTAGTATAAGCATCTACATGAGCTACTCGCCTATTTTTGTTTATTACATCCCACACTGCTGTGTTAAAGTACACACTATTATTCAAAATTTCAGCTGTTTTCTTACATTTCGCTCTTTTCACTTCTCTTGTATAATTTTTCTTTAGAGCTTTGTAATTATCTTCACTCAACATATTTCTAGATAGTTTGAATTCATCATATGCATCTTTAACCCTATTTCTTTCTGCAAGGATATCATCAGTTATCCACTCTTCAATCTTGTCTAATTTGTTCTTTACAGGGACTTTTTTAACTGGACAACTCATATTAATATGAAACCTTAAAATATTAATGAAACTATCATATTTGTCATTTAAACTATTGCTATTGTAAACCCTACTCCAGTTTTCTTGTAGCAGATTCTGCTTCAAACAATCGATATTCCCCTGTTCACATTGTTGAATTTCTTTCATTACTCTACTCTTTTTAATTGATTTATGACCTTGCAACCCCACCTCTAAGATTTGATAGTCATGATCAGATAGTTCCGAGCCACCTAATCTTGTTTTAGAGTAATCTATATTAGTAAGGATGTTATCAATTATTGTTTGCGATGTTCTTGTGACTCTGGTATATTCATGAACTTTTATTTCCAAGTTATTCATGTATATAATATCTTTTAAATCTTCTGTCATTTTATTCTGTGTTGCAAAGTCTGTATTGAAATCTCCCACTACAATAACGTTTGTAAAGCGAGTAGTAGTAATCTCTAAAAGCCTATTGAATAGTTCACAAAAATTGTTCCATTCCCCATTTGGTGACCTGTAAATACCTAACACCGCTACTTCGAAATTATTGTCGATTTTTACTCTCAAACCAGTAACTTCTAAATCCATTTCCACAGCAAATTTCTCTACATATTCTAAATTAAATGTTTGCATATTCTTAGCATTTTTAGTGAAGATAGCTACTCCCCCACTTCGATGCGATGTCCTGCAATACGAAGTTTTCAATGAATAGTTTGGAATATTAGGTTGTGACAATTCATCTTCTTTTAAACCAAGTGGTGTTATATGTGTTTTAAAGACCAACTAACTTTTATTATATTCAAATCAAACAGTTTGAAAATCATGACTTGTCAAATACTGCCAAGCTATGCTTGTATATGTGGTGTATACTTGATGTAAATAAATTGAATCGAATTGTTTACTATTTGTGCAGCTTACTAACAGTTTAAAGACATTGTGTCAAGTGATATTATTTGGGACTGTCAAATAACATATTTGACTGTGTTTTGTAAGTGTTTAGTTGTTCTTTTATCATTTCTTTCTACATTATTGTACAGTTTATTGGACTCTTGTTTCTTTTATTATTGATCGGCCTATAATTAATTATTTATTAATTCTTGTAAATAATTACTGAAAATAAGTTTTAGCGTGTCATTTGTTGATCTGTTTTTCTTTATGAATTGGACTTGCAATTAGTGTGTGTAAATAGACTAATTTGTGTAAATAAAGGGCAAGTGTGAACTTTAGTGTTGCCAGCCTTATTTTAGCCATTAGAACCCGTAACAATATATATTTATTTATTTAAATATACATAGTGGGTCGCAAAATACCTCAAATTCTTGGTGGTGGGTCGCCGAATGAAAAAGTTAGGGAGCTGCTGCTCTAAAACCACATTTCAAATAATTCTAGGCATTGAATTTTCTAACTTAACACTTCAACGTGTCAAAGTGAATTTTATCCAGTTCTTGTCAATGGGAGATCTGGACCTTACTTGAAACTCCCACTTTTCTTTATTTGATCCTTCACTGCTCCTTATTGGGGCACAATACAGTACCATAGGCTACTTCTTTAAAAAAAAGAGAAAAACCCATAATTATTATACTATAGAAAAGTCGTCTGTAACCAAGTATCGATTATTACAAATCAGTGAGGTGACTTGTTGAATTCGCGCTAATTGATTAATTCTTTTGAGGTTATTATTGAAGTTTGTGAGTGATGTTTGTTTTCATGGTTCTTCTCAATAGATTATAATGAAGTTTATTTTAAAAATGAATTCTGTAGACAATATTTTGACTGCCAGCGACCTGACATTTGAAGGTAGGTTATAGAATTGAAAAAGTTGGGTCCCCCTAAACCAGAACTGACTATTTTGCAGGTTCAAAATCATTGTAAAAGTAAAAATAGCTACACTAGGAAGTTCAATAGTACTATGTACAATTATGCTGACTGGTTGTGTGGGTGTGAAGTGAAAAATGCATTTTTTTGTTATCTGTGCATGGTAATGAACGTTACTTCTGACCCTGCATGGACATCATTTGGTGTAACAGATATAAAACATCTTGGGGAGAAGGTTAAAAAGCACAAATTGAGTCAAAAACATATAAATGCAGGAATTGAATATGTCATGCTCGGTAAGGTAGATATAAGATGCCAATTAGACAGTGCATATTGGATGAAAATAAAACAATTTAATGAAGCCATATCTCAAAACCGTTATATTCTTAGCAAACTCATAGATGCCATTAAATTTTGTGGTACTTTCGAACTCGCTCTAAGAGGGCACAAGGAAACAGAAAAGTCTGACAATCCAGGAATTTTTCAGGGTTTAATAAATTTAATGGCTACTTTGGACAGTACACTGCAACAACATATAGAAAAAGCTAATAATAGTGTGTTTTTAGGTCTTTCTAAAACAATACAGAATGAGCTGCTTGATTCCATATATACAGTTTGTTTGCAACTGATCTCAAATAAAATTTCAAAAACAGACTATTTAGCAATTGAAGTAGATGAGACAACAGATTGTGCCACACTATCTCAACTTGTTTTTGTAGTTAGGTATGAATTGAAAGGTAGAATAAATAAGAGATTCGTAAGATTTGTTATACCTGAAAATCACACTGCGCTGAGGGGATAAGTAACGCTATATTCAGTGAATTAGGAAAGTTAGATGTCAATAAAACCCCAGAAAAACTTATTGCTCAGAGCTACGATGGTGCTTCAGTAATGAGCGACCAGCACACAGGGGTACAAGCTAGGCTGTGTATGAGAATGCACACTTTGTACACTGCTATGCGCACCAACTAAATTTAATTGTAGAACGTTGTGCGACCCAGAATAAACAGGCAAAAATTTTCTTCAGTAATTTGGAAGGGGTTTCAAGTTTTTTTCCAAGTCAACAAAACGTACAGCCATACTTGACAAAATAGTGAAGAGGTGTATTCCAAAGAATGCTACCACCAGATGGAATTTTAAAGCACGAAGTATCAATATAATTTCAATTTATAAAGATGAAATGATTGAATGTCTACAAAAAATTATAAAAATGATGAAAGTGACAACTCAACTATATTTTTTTTTTTTTTTTTTTTTTTTTTTTTTAAGAAAAGCAGTTGGTTTTAAAAATCTTCTGAATGACAATGATTTTCTATTTTGGCAGATTTTTTTTTTTTTTTTTTTAGAAAAGCAGTTGGTTTTAAAAATCTTCTGAATGACAATGATTTTCTATTTTGGCAGATTTTTTTTAATAAAGTAATGCTCAACCGTGATATTTTATTCAATCAACTGCAGCACAAAGAAATCGATGGAATAAAAGTTGATAAATATGTTTCTGACTTTAAATCATCCACACAAAAAATATGGGACTGAAGAACTCAGCAACTGCAGCTACTCCACATCCATGGGCGCCCACAGGGGGGTGCAAGGTGGTGCACTTGCACCCCCCTGGCTAGAAAAATTAGGAAATAAATTTAATAGCTAGAATTTTGTGTAATTACTTTTATTAATTAGAAATTTATAAAAGTACATTACATAATTCTTGAGATGCATTTATTATAAAAAGAACAATGTTTTCTGTCCCTTTGATTACCCTACCAATTCTCTGAGAAGTATGTTTAAAATTAGATCACTGAAAGTTAGACGAGATGTCAAATCACTTGTTTTCCTCTATAATTTATTGAATAATAGAATTGACTCATCGTATCTGCTTTCTAAAATTAATATATATATAAATACCATTGCTCGCCATTCAGCTTTTTCTTTTCATATTTCTCGCTCCAGGACAGTAAGCCATTATATCTCCCCTCTGAATAGAGTTCAGAGAATTTTTAACAGTTGTTCTGAGCACTTGGATATCTTCTGGTTCTCCCCATTCAAATTCCGTGGGATTGCGTATGATTCAGTTGTGTAGCATGTGGTCATCATTTCGTGATTTTGTGCTTGCATTTAATTATTCCTTTTGTAAGTATTACACAGACATTTCATTCTTCTCATACATCATATTATTTTAGTAGTTTAAATTTTTATAATTAAAATTTTGTTAATTTTATTATTTTTCATACTCTTGATCTATTATTGTATTCATTGTGTTATTTATTATTGTCATCATAATGACTTTACTTGCTTGTTTTCTTTATTATTGATTGAATTTTCTTTTGTTTTCATTTTCATTTATAATTATTTCAAATTGTATAGTGTTGAAATTATTGTATTGTGTGAAGGAGGCAAAATGGGGTTACACCTGTTGTCTCCATTAATAAAATTATTTATTTATTTATAATGCTCATTAAAATAAAATTATTTTCAATTAATTTCCGAATCAAATGAGTAGTTCAGCCATTCTTATAAATCAATGCTATTCAGAAAACAAAAACTTCAAGTTTCTTGGTTGCTGTCAAAATTTATTTATAATCAAATCAATGAAATCACACTTTTTCGTAACCCTTTTCCTGTGGACACTCAACATACTAATTCCTGATAGCCTCATACGACTCATAGTAGACCGGTTCCAAGTTTTCACTTGCCACAAAGTGCTTGCAGCGAGCTGTCAGTTGACTGCCTTCACGTTTTGAAATTCTACACACGATTTAAAAAAAGTTATAGGCTTTATTCAACTGTAAATTTATGTTCCTTTTTCATTTTATAGCTTGCGGATTTAACCATATAAATTATACACAATAACTCAACTTAATTTTAAATACAATATTAATTTTTAACCTTGGCATAAGAAACGACGACTTACCCTCCTTTATGCACAATATACTATTTTTATTTGGTAGCTTCTATTAGTTACCAAATAGCGTAAAAATTCGTTTTAAACCACCATATTTTCAAAAATTTTCCCCGGACCCCCTTTTTCCGTACCCCCCCCCCCCCCAGACGATGTTTGTTATCTATTGCACCCCCCTGCTCCAAATCCTGCGGGCGCTCATGTCCACATCTGAACACTCAAGCCCTGGTCAGAAACGTGCTCATTTTGATGACAACAAAAAAATTGTCTCAAAGGAAATCTGTGATATAATATTATCTAACATTGACGACCGCTTCATGTTCAGTGACCATTTGTGTATAGCGAAATTGTTTGAACCCAATTTATTTTCCAAGCACAAACTATTATTTCTGGAATCAGGGTTAAAAACCGCTGTAAAGTTATTCAATTTGAATGAAATAGAACTTTGACAAGAATTACTTGTGATATACAACAGAAACGATTTCATAAATGCATCAGGTTCCTTGTCCATTTTAACATGTATTTATGAGAATAATTTAGACAATATTTTGCCAGAATCAGTAAAACTTCTTAAAATCTTGTGTACTATCCCGATGACAACTGCCGAAAGTGAGAGGTGTTTTTCAACATTGAAGAGAATTAAAACATTCACCAGAAATACCATGAAAGAGGAGAGGCTGAGTGCTTTAGCCATGTGCTCAATGGAAAAAAAATTGCTGTCTTTGCCAAATTTCAATGACCTTGTCATTAACCATTTTGCTGAACAGAAAGAGAGGAGAATGGATTTCATCTACAAGCAAATAAATTAACTTGAAGGTAGGCAGCTAAAACTTCATTTTATCAAATTGATCAATAATTGTGTCTTATTATAACTTCATACTTATTATGAACTTCATAAGAACAATAACTTGCAGTATGTAGGTATTGATTGAAACTTCTTTACAACTCCGTAGTCATAGACTATAAGAGCCGCCCCTCCCTCCCAAAAGCTCACCAGCCGCTACTGCTAGCCGTCATACATATCAGATTATTTTTGTGAATGAAAGCTCAGGTATTAGAATATCTGTGGCTCAGGCTTGTAAACTATATTTGCTTTACTAGATTATGAGTAGTAGAACGACTCTGCCTCCCTCCCAAGAAGGCCTAGTCAGACTAGGCGAAGAGCGGAGCAGATGGGAGCCGAGAGATCTGGCAACGTTCCAGGGGTATGGAAAGCTAGTTACATACTAATCCACCAGAGTGATTCAAAACCGGACCAAACTCGATTGACTCGAATGTAGACTTGTTTGTTTGTTGCCTTGAGTCGGGACTTGAAACTTGGTCAGAGTCCCTGACGGCTGAAGTGGAGAGACAAAGAATACTATACTGGGCAGCGCGGACGCACGCACAGAGACGCACAATGGACGCTGTTAGTGATGATGTAATTCGTTGCTAGGGAGCCAGTTTTGTTTCAAAACAACCGTTGCTAGGTGTCTGTTTCCATGTTATTTATAT
Source organism: Conomelus anceps (assembly GCA_948455865.1). NCBI lineage: Eukaryota > Metazoa > Arthropoda > Insecta > Hemiptera > Delphacidae > Conomelus > Conomelus anceps. The sequence continues at coordinate 145,255,053 of OX418216.1, forward strand.
GGGTGTAAAACAGTGTCTCAGATTTTCATCAAAAACAATAAAATTACAAATTTCTAAGATTTTTGAGTCCTTTTTTCATGTACCAGAATACCAGAGGAATGAGTATCAGGCTTTTTTCAGTTGTGATATTGGATATAGAACTATTTTCATAGTATTTTGTTCATAGGTTAGGCATACAAGTTATGTAAGCATTATACGATTAGACTAAAAAGCCAATTTATGGCCATCAAATTAGGGGAAATAGTGAGATATTTTGGGGGATAAACCAAACATGGTAAAAAGTATAAAATACAATGGCAAATTAAAATATTTGGAAGGTGTAGTGCAAACAAGTATGTGCAACAGATCATACAATGTGAAGGTATGTAATAACCTATGATGCTAATGGGCATATAAAACAGTGTCTTAGATTTTCATCAATAAATAAAATTGCAAATTTTTAAGTGTTGGGTGTATACCAACTGGAATATTACCATCTACCATCTCGATTCCTAATCATGTAAGCTTGATTGTTGTATGGGGAACCATTCCAACTTCCATCACATCCTCTTTTTATAGGATTTAACAAATTTTAATATTAAACCAAATCTTTTGTTTTTGCAGCTTGGCTAGCTACAATTTAGTCTGGTCTACCAATACTTTTTTGCACTCTGTTCATATCACTAAGACTAATTGCAGCATTATTCTATAGAAGTTAAACAAGTGCTACCGGTATGATTTCTGGTAGGTACTGTGACTTTTGCACAACTTTATTATTATTCTTACTATGCACGTAATAGACCCGATGATTTGTGTGGTACAAGTAGCTGTAAATGCAATGTCTGCATCTACTAGTGGTTTTAGGTTGCTTACACAGTGGAGCATCCAATAATCGATGACAGTCACCAAAACAAAATCATTCACTTGCTGCGGAATGGTGGTATTCACACAGCTCAATCTGTTATACTCCATTAAACAGCATAAGTTTGATTTTTGACAGTAATTGCTATCAACTATTGGATGCTCCACTGTGCAAGCACCTTTGGCCAATGTTGTGATAAGTTAGTGCCCATCAAAATATGTAGGTGAATTGAAATGTGACTGCTAGTTTGTAAAGTGCAGAATTCATAGTTATTTACATCAGCCTTGAAGAAATAGGCAACATAGTGTTAATTTTTACAAATTATTAGCCTATCAAGTTTCACAATATTCTACTCACCCATATAGTTTCATGGCCACTACTTTGGTGTCAAGGACCGTTACAATTGCTGTTTGATTTTATTCTAATTATGAACATTTTCAACCAGTTATTTGAAGAACTCAGTTGAGTGTTGTTTTTGATGACATCCAGACTACATTTTCAACAAGTCTATGCTATTTATTGATAGTCTCATTATTGAAAATAAAACTATTAACTTTTTATGTGAATTTAATGACTTGCAGTCAAATATTCATCAAGAATAAGTAGAATTTACTTACTCTGTAGGCCAAGTGCTTTCGAATCTTTGAGATCCATTTTCAGAAGCCTTCTGAAAATGAATCTCAAAGATTCAAAAGAGCTTGGCCTACAGAGTAAGTAAATTCTACTTATTCTTGATGAATATTTGACTGTAAGTTGTTGAATTCACATAAAAAGTTAATATTAACAACGCAGTTCATCATGGAACAAGAAATCCAGGAATGTAAATAAAACACTGCTGAATGATTCACTTATATAACACTTACAATTTACTGAGAAATAGTAGGTTTCTATTAGTACTGTGTTAGTTATCTATTAATAGAGTTTTCTGGTGATGCTCTAAAAGGTGAAGTTTATACAAAATATTCTATTGAGTTACGGTGCTTGCACAGTGGAGCATCCAATACTTGATAGTCACCACTGCGAAATCAAACACATGCTGTGGGTTGATGGTATTCATGCTGCTTGAATCCGCCAAACAGTGCAGCAGTGACTATCAAGTACTGGGTGCTCCACTGTGCAAGCACCGTAACTCACTAGAATATGTTGTAAATGTTGAAAGTTCAACAATCATTCAATTTTTGCTTAATTTTCCTATAAATATTCTATGGATACATAGACAATTGAAACAGTTCACACAACGAAATTAGGCTGCTCTGAAAAATTACGGTGTTGCCAGTAAATGATAGTAGAGAATCACCAACCTCAATGCTCAAATTGACCACACTAATCATACCACACTTGCCTAGTCTATGAGTCTGATAAGGCTAGCAGTCATATATGGTTTGTCACCACAGTCAGTTGTTTTTGCTACACTGTAATTTCTTTGAGCTGCCTAAATTCGTGGCATGAAGTAGATGGTATAATGTAAAGTTGAAGCTTTCAAAAATTCAAAGTTCTAGCTTAGAATAAATTTATTTCACACTTTATCTTCACAGTTTTATTAAACACATGTCAAAAACAAGAAATAATCATACATCAAAGGAGCTAGGAATGAGAGAACTACTAAGGAGCAAAAAGCCCTCATGAAAAACTGTGTTCGATTCAAATGTTAATCTATTACTTCAATAAGATATATGAACTCTATTTTTGGTAACTGCAGACCAATGAATGTGTAGATGGCTCTCTATCTGCTCTTCTGGAACAAATATCTTCTGAACAGTAACATTTGTTAGAGAAACCCACATACAATTTAAAATATTTAAGGAAAACTAGGAAGTAGGCACAAGTTACCATAAAGCGCTATATAGGCTAGTGATGTTTTTGTTTGAGTTACAAGTTGGTAAAATTCACTTTTAAACAGGTGATCACTGTTTTGTATTTCAGAATGCAATAAGCACAATACAAAATATGCATCAACCCCATACGAAGTACTGGCAGGCTAATTAAGTTAATATTTTTACATGTAAGGGTAGAAATGAATGAGTATCTGAATAACCAATTCATCTATCACTGCCATCTGTGATGAAGTTGGAATGTTATGTTAGCCCAATATAGAGTCAAATCATGTAATAGTATACTAAAATCTTTATTGATTAGCACGTTTCAATTTACTGTCACATAGATCAATAAAACTTGGGTAATGATCAGGTCGAATAACTTAACGTGCAATTAAATTGCTTCTATTATAGGAAATAGATGTACAACAAGTCATCAGTAGTTAATTAATACAAAATTGCAACTTTGTACTTGAAAAGGAATCAACCGAAAACGTTTGTGTTCAATTTAACAAGCTTTATGAACTTAATATCACCTGAAACGAAAGAACAATAACATAACCTATGCATGTAGTACATACCTGATTACAGCGATCCAGCTTTTATTTTTGTTGGGATCATTTGGAAATCTATAAAAACTGCAAACCTTAAACTCGCTGTAATGTTTGCAATCAGGGAGAAAGCACATAACCATTTTGTTTGATTATAAATTGCAACTAAAAATTGGTCCCATGCATTTTAAATGGACTTATAAAGCTGTTTGGAAACATGTAATGGCAGATTGGGGCTTATGACGTCACACTAACAGCGTTCATGTCCATTGCATTGCTTTTGCGATGACATAGTGAAGTAGGGTGTAGGCCACTAGACCGAAAAACGAAAAGACCGAAAATGATATTGTGACGTCATATGATCTAGGTAGATTTCGAAGTGTCGTCTGCTGCTACCACCAGTAGACCTTGATTGCAAGTAAATTGTTTAAACTTACATTGTCTACATTGGGTTTGTACGAATAAGTGATCTGTATTACTCTATTTTCTGTTAATTGTATTGTATGTGATTAATAAGAATATATTCTAAATCAGTGCTTGATGAAACGTTTTATTGAGTTTTAATGGCGCTATATTTGCACATTTCAACTTTATCAGTATTATCTTACCCAACTACAATCGATAAATGATTTTTGTGGTTAATAGTAGCCTATTATTATCGTCGATTATTATTTTAGAAATCTCTGATGTCTACTATGTTAGCAGCCTGCTTGTGTTGGACGAATGTTGATGCATCTGAATGTTGACGAATGTTGAATGTTGGAGTCATCTCGAAGGTTCTTGCTTTTAAGTCAGTGTCAGTCTGTAATGTATTCAATAAATGCGTGCTATATTAAGTCATTTTATTCAACAACCTTAATCATATCTGGCAACGTTGATTATGAAAATACTGAAAATTATTCGTGGTCGGGAGCTGTGGTGATGGGAACTTGTTGCTTGGGAGTAGGATACAGCGTTGCCTTTGAGGAATATTCCTTGAAGGCAACGGCTACAGTGACTTTCGATTGTTGTGTACTGTCGTGTCCAGTAACGTATACTTACTTACTTGTAACTTACTTAGTATGACATTTTTTTCTTATTACTTTTAATACTGTCAGTATTTCTTCATCATGTTTAAACCGCCCGTGTTCGACCCTGATGTCGAGAATTTTGATTTGAACGCCTTAAATTGTTTCTCATATTAACAGTATGGATGATGGTTTGCAAAAAAGGCATTTCTGTGTCAATCTGCAGCCTTCTGTGTATGCCAGCTTAAAGTCAAACTAAGTTTGTCGGCTCCAGTCGACTAACTTTCAGTCAGGCAAGCCATAACCAAACTTTGAGGTTAAGTCAAGTTATCCTGGAGCATATAAACAAATGAAGTCATCCTCCACATAGGCAATCATTCAACATCAGTATCGCTCATCATCATCATCATCATCATCATGCAAGCACTATCATTCAACATCAGGCGATCGTTATTGCTCACAATCACCTACCCGTAGTCAAGGTCCAAGTCAAATTGTGTATTGTGTTGTGTCTCAGCCGTCACAGTGTATATCAGCAGTGTCAAGTGAAGATTGTGTCAGTGTCACAGAAAATTCAATTCCAAATTCTGGTTAATTATTGGTAAATTTAATGATCAATGGTCAGCCTATTAAATTCCTTGTTGATACAGGTAGTTCAGTTTCGATTTTGAGCTCTGATAATTATAGCTAGTAAGCTGCAGCTAATGTCTCAGCTGGTACAATATTTTATTGTGATTAGAGGTGTGAATAATACCTTGCTCAATGTTCTTGTTAAGTGCGAAGTCATAGTTAATTAGCCATTTTTACGCAAGATTGTCAGCAGTTATAATTAGTAATGTATCATGTCCAGCTATTCTAGGTAGAGATCGGTTATCAGTTGTCTCACCGAAATGGGCCAACACTATATTTTGCCAAAGTCAACTCAAATTAGTGATAACTCTTGTCTGACAATTTCAAAAAATGAGTATATAGATTCATTTTGTCATAACTCAGAGTATTTTCACTAAATTATAAAAAAAACTTGTAGACTAACAAATATTTAAGTTCATCTGAATTTAAAAGCAGATGACATTCAGCCTATTTTCCATAAAGATTATACTGCGCCCTGTGCATTCCAGAATGAGGTCAGTAATGAATTAGATTAGAGAAAAGAAGTATATTATAAGTAAAGTAAGAACATCTGACTGGTCCAGTCTCATGGTACTTGTGCCCAAACCCAAAGGTAAAATTAGAATGTGTGCTGATTTCAAGGTGATTTGAACAAATATTTAGCGGTAGATCAACACCCTATGCCAGTTAATAATTTGCAATTGGAAGTTCATGAATCTAGTAAAAATTTATTAGTAATGAATATGAAAGGATTATGATGTTGAAGATCCATCTTGTTTCCACTAATATGTAATATAAACTTAGAAAAAAACTTATATAAAAGGATTGTATAACTTAGATATAATTGTGCGTGTTTTGGTCTGTCATCTGCTTGTGCGTTTTTTCAGTCAGTAATAGAATCTATTCTAGTTGGAATAAATCATGTTTCTCCATATTTAGATGATATTTGAGTCGGAGGTAGAGACATGTAAAACATGTAATGTCATGTAAAAAAATTGAATAGTCATGAGTCGATTGAATACATTGTCAAGTTAAATGTACAAAGGTCGGAATTTTTTGTTAAATCTTTAGTATTTCTTGGGTTTGAATTGTCAGCTAGAGGTGGAATTCCATCATCTACAAAGATTGAAAAAATTGTGTCAATGCCTCAACCAGAAAATTTAACACAATTAATTGAACGCTTTGTATCCATGTTCAATTATTACGGAAATTTTGTACATTATGAGTCCTGATATATTAGAACCATTTCATAAGCTTATAAGAAACGATGAACCCTGGGTTTGGTCATCGGAAGCGTTTTCAAAGTATAAAATGACTTTATCGGAAGCATCATTACTTACTATGATCCAAGTAAAGAACTAGTTTTACCAGTGGATTCAAGTTCTTCAGGAGTTGGTGCTATTTTAATTCAAATTATTCTCAGTTAGTTAAGGAAGCTCTTGCAATACGTTTTGGTGTGAAAAAGTTACATATGAGGAAGAAATTTTACCATTTGTAGTGATCACCTACCTTTGAAAACAAGAATTGGTGAAAATAAAAAAATCCTGTAATGGCTTCATCGAGATCACGCGGGTGTTGTGTGTTCTAAATTATTTGCGAGTTCTTATATCTGGTGGCCAAGTCTAGATAACAATATTTATCATAAAAAATGTCTTGTGAAATTTGTCAGTCCACTAGGAACAAGTCAAATAATAAATACCGTAATCCTTGGCCATCTGCTCGTTTTCCTTGGGAAAGAGCACACATAGATTTTTTATTTTCATATTAAGTACCTAGTAGTTTGTGATTCCCATTCCAAATAGATAGAGTGTTTTCCCTTAAAAGATAAGTAATTTCAGGTCTAAATTAGCAGAACTGTTTTCTATATTTTCGTTTCCAAAAACCATTCTAATTGACAATGGAACATTCAGTTCACATGAAATGAAATATTTTAATCAAAGAAAAGGGATTAAATAGATTTTTTCTCCGCCGTATTCACCTCCGTCAATCCGTCTGGCTGAGCGAAGTGTACTAACATTCAAAATTCTGCTGTCAAAATTTAATCTAGAGATGAGGAAGAGAAATGAAAATATGAGTACAAATGATTTGTTATTAGATTGTTTATCTGCATACAGAAGTACTCCTTCTTCTGTTTCAGGGAAATCACCTATGTCGGTTTTATTGAATTTTGAACTAAAACTGCCTCTGTCAAATTTGAAAAAAAAGGTTTCTTTCCAGATGATTTGGATGAAAGTCAGAGTCAAAGAACCTTTCAAAACTGTCAAATGTTATCAGAGAAATCAAATCGTGTGAATAAACCCAAATAGGAGAAATAATATTAATGGTTATTGTTGTGGATATCCATTTTTCGTGAACTGCAGTAGAACTATTCATATGTATTATCTTGCTGTGCAGAACTGACCTTTTTTGAGAGAGTCGTGGCGGACGCCGCGAGTCTCAAAAAAGGTCAGTTCTGCACAGCAAGATAATACATATGAATATTAATGGTGTCAAATTTGAGTTAGGTAGGGTGGTGGAAGAAGACAGTGATTTTGTCTATTTAGTCAGATTAGCAAGTAATAAAGTGGTAAAGTTCATGTCAATCAACAAAGTGAGTTTTATTCAAATGCTATGCCTTAGCTGTAAAAAACATAATGTAGTCTATGAAGAAAGTGGAAGAGGTGGAAGGTCAAACAATGTGAATAATGATGAGACAGAGTCAATTACGAAAGTCTGAAAGGGTGATTAGAAAGAAGAATAGGTAGACTACTCTGATTCAAATTATGTATGAATTTGTCAGGGGTGTCATAATTGAAAATATAATAAGATCAAGATCTATGTCAACTTGACATTGCCAAGTCTCATTTAATCTTCAAGTCAAAATGTACAATCAAATAAACTTGTCAAATGGGTAAAATGAAAGTAAAATGTCAAGTTTATAATGTGTCAAATTTCTAAATTGTCTGTCTCTTAAATCTCGATTTTGTAATTAGTCTTATTGGTCAATATAGATTAATTGAATTGTAAAAGTTGATATATTGTCTATTAATCCACAAGATGGATTTGTTTTTAGATTTTAGTCAGTATAAAACGGTATACTTGTGTTTTGTTAATTTGTCATGTCAACTGTTAACTTAATGGCTAGTCTTATTAACTATGTTGATGTTAATGTAAGGTCAATGTTGGGGGAGAGCAGTGCTATGTTGGCAGCCTGCTCAAGTGTGGATGGCATCTTTGTATGATGTATTCAATAAATGCGTGCTATATAAAGTAATGTCATATTATTCAACAACCTTAAACATAGTAGTGACCAGTAATATAGGATTCAATCATAGATATTGTTACAGAACGTTCACAGCATTCACTCTTTACCGGTCTTATGCTGGCCTGTTTATATTTTCTATTCGTATGTACAGGTTAGTAGGGTTTGGATTCATTCAACTACAGAGTAGTTCAACAAATTGTCTTTTGGAATTGAAATGAAATATCTTTAGATTCATGTACTTTCATGCTAAATGCTACTAGAAGTAGTACGGTAACCGCCATAATGTTTAACTAGTTCATTTTATTCTTGGATTCCTTGTTCCATAACGATCTGCGTTGTTTATATTAACTTTTTATGGAAAATTCAATGACTTGCAGAAAAGTGAATGAAATTAACTTTTTATAGTAAATTCAATGACTTGCAGTCAATTTTAATTGTGAATAAATAAGATTTCCACTCTCTTTTTGGCCAAACGTTTTTGAGTCATGGAGTCATATTGAAAGGCCTTTGCATATCAGTTTCCATGATTCGAAAACGTTTGGCCAAAAAGTGAGTAGAAATATTATTTATTCACAATTAAAATTGATTGAAAGTCGTTGAATTTACTATAAAAAGTTCATTTCATTCACTTTTCATTAAACTGGGGTAATTCATTTGAAAGCGCCTTCATTGATGTGTATAAGAGCTTCAATGTACATTATATGGGGAGAATGTACATTGACTCAATATTTTTATCAAACTTTGAGTGGATCTCTAAAGGTGTGTTGTTTTAGTAGCTCGCCTAATGAAAGTTTCCCATATGGAATACACCTCTGCTACATTCAGCGGAATTATGCCTCTAGGACAATATACATTTAGTTTCAAGATACATATCAAGTTCACCAATAGAAGACTAGAATCTCATTAGCTTCATTATTAGGCATATTTCTCTTTTAGTCACTTTTTCAGGAAATTCACTTTCGGTGGAAGATCACCATGTTTTGCTGATTTCAATCTCAGCAAGTCAAAAAGACTTTATTCAATAACTTGAATATTCAGCATATTATATAGCCTAATAAGGTAGCCTACACATCTATTTTATTCTTGTATTCTTCAATGTAATTTGCATAGCCATTGCTGTTCCGTGTCAGTGCGGTAAATTGTTGGTGGATGTGAATACGCTCATGCATATTACATTGAAGAATACAATTTCTGTCTGTGTCAGGCACGTTACCTGTCTGTCGATGTCTATAGATGTGAATGGAGCTTTATACAGTCTCCAGAAAACCTAAATTGATTTCGTGCCTAATTCTTATTACCAATTCACCTTAGCCTTTTCATAGGCACATAGGTACTGCTGGTAGTTTACTGAAATTAAAACAATCCCCATACAATTCATAATAGGCGCAGACAGGTATTTAGTTATTGGCAAATGAGAAACAAATTAAATCAATAAATTTCAAGGAAGTACTGGTAAATACTTTGAGTAGTGACTTCTGAGTACCAGTACCTAGTTTTTTTTTAACATTTTTTGCTAGTGAATGATTGTGTTGAATTGGAAAAACTCAAAATACTGACAGTATGTATCGCCCTTAAGCAGTTTCCTGCTGTGGGTGACTTTTCTCAGGGTCCAAAGGGTGGACTATGCAGACTATCATTGCAAATTAGAAATAATTATTAATTTAAGAAGATAAAAACCGATATTGTGAGTGTTGATCTCCGTAGTTGAGTGTTGTACCAGAATAAATAATGTGACTCAACAACTAAGATCAACTTACTTTTTTATCCCCTTTGTATTAATAATAATTTTTGTTGTTTCCTAATTTATTATAATTATTGTAATCATGTACGGTATAACACTTCTTAAAATATACCTGGCCAAAAAATAATATGACCTTTGGAATTGAAAGAGGTACAACACAAGTCTAGAATTTTTCTATTTAATTCAATAATAATCATAAAATTCCTGTACAAAAATAAGCACAATTTGTAATTCGTTTGCAAATAGGAGTATAGTAGTAAAAAAGTATTTTGGATGCTACATTCACATACCATTCACGCTTCAAAAATAATCCATGTATATCTACAATTCTAGTTGTATAATGAAGTTAACCAATGACAGTGAATAACCTTTCAATAGTTTCAGGCGGAGCTCTAATAAGCCATTTTAAGATTTTTTTAAAGTAATAAATATTGTTTGTTTGTTTTATGGAATCAGGTACATTACTGAAAAATTAAGGAATAAGGAAACAAACAATTTTTGAAAAAAAGTTGAGTATGTTTTAGGGGGCCTTATTGGTTGCACTTCTTGTGCAATATAAATAATCACCCTCATATTACTGCCTTCTACGGTCCCATGATCTCATAAAGAAAGGAGATACTTTAAAAACGTAAATCTAGCGCAATGGTGTACAATTGTGTACAAACTCGAAAACGTTTGGCCTTCAAAGTAAGTGAAATACTACTTATTTTTAATAAAAAAATTTGACTGCAAGTCGTTCAATTCACTTGAAAAGTTAATATTAACAACGCAGTTCGTCATGGAACAAGAAATCCTGGGAAAGAGTGTTTGGTTCTCCTCACACCTTTCATAACACGAATTATAGATTTTTGCAAAGTGACAACGGTAATGGCTTAAAATGGATTTTAAAAGTGGAGCCCCAACAACTTATACTATAGTGTTTATCTTGGAATCCACTAGAGCAAAATATAATTGCCTTAGAACCGCTTGAGGAAGTATTTTTCTAAGGAAATAAAACTTTCTAAGAAGGATCAATAGATATGTTTTCAAATTAACAATGTCTTTATACCAAGTAAGCCTCTCATCTAGCTTGACGCCAAGCTATTTCATAGAACCAGACTGCATTACAATACCACAATCACAGTCTATCTGGTCAGGCATATATTATAAAATTTCAGTGGTAAATGAAGTGGAAAAAGTGAAGAGCAAAAATTTCGTTTTTGATACATTAAAAGAGAGAGAGAGAGAGACCGTTGCAGTAGAACCACAATAGCAATCCTTTTAAATCCGCCTGCTCAAATGTTATATTCTCAAATTATGTACTTTTCTGTGATGTTTCCCATGAAGAAATACTTGAAGAACTATCTAATATCTAAATTAATAATAAAATGAAATGCAGTGCTTTAGAAGCATTTGTCTCTGGAGGATTACATAATTTTTTCATTAATACAACAATAATTCTGTTACAATGACAGAATATTTATGGAATTCTTGTCAGTCCAGTAATTATACTTTCCTAAGTCTGGTTAGCTTGGATTTTTAAATATAAAAATGAAACAAGAGCACAATCCACAGGGAATAAAATAAAATTTAGTTCAAATAAACAAATCTTAATAGTTGGAGATGTTTCCAGAAATGTATTTAACCTAACTGCCCAATTACCGTACTTTTGTTCACAAAGAACAGTAAATAAAGTAGAAGAATTGGAACGACAATGGTAAATCTATATAACCTATTGGTGATGTAGTGAGGTAGATGGGGCGAGAAGTATTGAATATTGCTAATAGCTGAGCTTTCAACAAAAGAAAATTTAGAAAATATATAAAGTTACATAGAAACTGATAAGTTAAAATACGATACGCATGAAATGATCATTTTTAATCTGTTTAAACGTGCAATGAGTCACTTGAAACAGATCCTTGATTAATTATGTTTAAATAAGTAAACGATAATGAGACGGACAATACAGATCACAATATTGCCCTGTGATACAAATGCCAGGTAAGGTAAGGCCACACAATATTTATGGCATTGAAGTAAAATATTGATGAATTTATAAAAATTTGTAACTGTATTAAACGAGCAGTAACCCATTATCTAAAAATTTTCAAAATTTTGTGAAACCTATTTTGATTAGCTCAACAGAACGGTAAATTTGGTTCTTGATAGAGAACTTTTCATCAATTTTGACAATGACCTCAATGGATCTTTCATATTTCTTGTAAACAATAAGAAAATAGCAATTCTCATTTTTTCAGCACAAGCTACTACATTCTACATCAATAAATTACAGCATTAAATAGTGTTGAATACATCTCATGATGAAAATCGTCATAAAGCTACAAATAAAAGTATTATACTATCTCATTGAACATTATAATAATAAAAAGGAGCTCAAAGAATATATATATAAAGAACTATACTATAATATGGAAGGATATTAATTCAATACGAAGGACGGTACCATACTCTACCAATAATTCAATTCAATACCAAAATAACTATTACTATATGACATACAATCATAGCTCGGCCTAATTTGCCAACTTCAATAGAATTTCATTATAATTTAATTGAATTTCCACAAATTAATTAACACTTCTTTCACCAACATTTCAATGTTTTTAAGTAAATAATACTCACGCTAGCTTCACAATTAATATTTTTTAGAAAAAAGGCTTGGGTTTTTCTTTCAATTTTTGATTTTTCAAGAATAATTTGGCTCACATCTTAACCAGCAATAGTATAACAAAGAATCATTGATGTCTCCAATTATTGGACTATTGAATAACAAAATAAGTTAAATTATTAAACTGGTTTGCCTGTGGCAGTTCAACTTTTAAAATGATATAAAATGTAATTTTTATAAGCCATCAATAATATTTTAAAATTGTATTTTGTTCTTTTAAAAACTATTATTTTTTTTAAAGAATAGTTTATTCTATTAAAATCTTCATTTTTAGATGTTGTAAATACATCATACATAATCTAGCCTGACTTTTTGCAGTCATTTGGACATCACCATAAGAAACGCAAAATTTTATTGAATTTTTGAGGCTTATCATATTTTTATATGATTTCTTAGTTGAGACTCATATTTTGGGATTTACACTATGAGTCAAGTGAGAGTCAACTAGCATTTATAGATGGATTCTGAGTTCTTTATGTTATCACAATCAATAAAAATGAAAAAGAATCTTCTAGATTTTTTCGGTGGATTAAGCTCACATAGGTCTGAGACCTGAGCGTGGGTAATGTAGTGTATGTATTATTAATTTATGCAACATGGACATTGTCTGCCAGTAAATGGTACATATAGTATATGTAATTGTGGTAACTGAGAAAAGTAACAAAAGTCCAAAAATTGATTTTGAGCATTTTGACCGTTTTTGCTAAACAATTTTCTGATATTTTGGTGAAGGCAACAAAAATGTAAAATATCAAACCCTTAAAAATAGTAGGTGTGTGTGTTTTTGTAACAAATTTATAAAAGGGTTACTTATAAGAAGAGCTCTTTCAAATTTCTAAGGTATTGTTGAAAAACAAATTTTTTTGAAACCTTTAATATTGGAGGGAGCAAAAAGTTCCAAAGGCAATTTACTGTATTTATGTAAGTTATACACGTAGATATTATTTAAATTTGTGCTGGACACATTAAAGCTGATAACATGTTTTTTTTATTCATTTAATTATAGGCTATCAGTAAAAAATACATATCAATAATATGCACAGGTATTTTAAAAAGTATGTCAAGAATAATAATTAGAATGAACATTTTTTTTTCATGTAAAAATCGTATTATCATTGCAATAAGGAGCTCATGTCGGGGATGTATGGTGGCTTCAATGAAAGTAAGTTATGTGCTGCTTTATTTGCTGACGTCATGAAAGCCTATGATATGGTTGATCATAACATTTTATTAAATGAAATGTAGGTATCATGTAGGAATTAGAGGTATCATTGCACACAAATGGATCAAGTCCTATCTAACCGGAAGATTGCAACAAACTAAAGTAAATAATGTTATTAGTGCATTCACAGAGCAAAAAATCGGAATACCACAGGAATCTGTTTTATCAGGTTTACTTTTCTTGATTTATATCAATAGCTTATGTTAGGTGTGTTCAAAGGCAGCTTAGTTGCCTTTGCTGATGATACAGTACTTTTATATAAATCCAAATCAATGGCTGAATTACATGGCAATATGCAGAACGATGTAAATGCATTTAGATGGTGGTTTACTCGCAATATGATGGTGAGATGAGCCCAAAAACAAAATATATCATATTCAAGCTCAGAAAAGATACACATTTCCCCGCACCTATTAAATACCATTTGCTTGATGACTGTAATAATTGCCAAGACCTAGAACAGGTTGAATGCATAAAGTATCTTGGCGTTTGGGTGGATAGCCGACTTAGATACCAGTTGGAGGAATCACATAGCGTATGTGAGAAAAAAGTTAATAAAATGTGTAATAATATTCTATCTACTGAGGACGGTGTGTAGCCCAGAATTGATGAAAAAGATTAACTTTGCTCTTATTGCTTCAAATTTTGAGTATGGTTTGGGGAGGGGCATATTCGTCTATTGTGCATCCACTCACTACTCTACAAAAATCATTTGTACGAATAATGTCCTTTAAAATCCGATCTGCACATTCAGCACCAATCTTCAAAGAACTAAGAGAATACTTCCAATTAGAAACTTATATGTATATAAACCCTGAAACTTTTCTTTGATAGAAGCGGTGAGATGCAGTTGATTAATACTCGCAGAGTTGGAAGGAATTAACTTAAAATGTGAGAGTCCCTAAACCTAATATATCCATATTCAGGAAATTCTAGACATATCTAGCTCCAACATTTTTTAATAGGCTGCCTGATGATATTAAGAAGTGTAGGCGAAAGACACGTCTCTGCAAACTAATTCGTAGTGACCTGGTCCAACAACAAGATGTAACGAGGTACTACAATAACATTGCTTGATTTATAAACTTTCTATTCTCTAATTAATAAAAAAAGATTAGTTTTCCAAATTAAGTTAATATAGATTTTTTCTGTGATGTTTTCCATGACGAAATACTTAATGAACAATCTAATATTAAAACTGACACTGTATTTCACTTTTAAATAATGTTTCACTCACATATATTGGAGATGCTTGAGGAATGCATTTCACTTCTGAAAAGAAGCTTCGTCAGCCTGCCGCCAGGGGTCATGTTCTGTTTGGGTTAGGATGAGCGGCCATTATGTATTTGAAAATTGCGTTTGATTTGAATTGTGTTTGGTCGTTGAGTAAGTTTGTTCTATCTTGTTTATGGTGTTTGAATATTTCATATTGTTCCAGTGTATTTAGTTTGTGGCTTTTTTGGAATGTGTGTAGAATTTCCAAGTCACACAATAACATCCAAACTGACTTGGAAATTCTACACACATTCCAAAAAAGCCACAAACTAAATACACTGGAACAATATGAAATATTCAAACACCATAAACAAGATAGAACAAACTTACTCAACGACCAAACACAATTCAAATCAAACGCAATTTTCAAATACATAATGGCCGCTCATCCTAACCCAAACAGAACATGACCCCTGGCGGCAGGCTGACGAAGCTTCTTTTCAGAAGTGAAATGCATTCCTCAAGCATCTCCAATATATGTGAGTGAAACATTATTTAAAAGTGAAATACAGTGTCAGTTTTAATATTAGATTATAGATTTTTTCTTTGCATTATGAGTTTTTCCGGGTTTTATATAAGAGTTTTAGAAGAGCTGAGAAGTAACTTTCACTGAACCTGTAATTTTATTATTATAGGTGCTAGAAAAAAGAACTAAAAAAGAACAATTTATATTGTAGAACTAATATTGTATATTATATTAGAAGGTGCAAAATTATTTATTGAATCCGTCAAAAATGTTTTCCAACGGCTGGTAAGCGTAGCATATTCTCTTGAGTTTATTACGTTTTATTTTAAAATATTTGATAAGAGGGTTTTCTTTCTGTTTTTTAGTTTTACTTTATTTTTCTTTAGTTGCTTTTTTCAGTAGGAACATGTTTTTATTTCGCCCAAACAGAGGTTTCGTGGCCTTTTTGGGATTATTTTCCAGATAAATTGTATTTGGTTAATATTTAGTTAAGTATAGGAATATAGCACAGTACATATATGATTATGTTGTTAATACTGCAGTAGAGCTAAATGAGGAATGCACAATGATTATTTCATGTATAAATTGTGTTGACTGGGAAATGATTTTGATTTGATTTAACGACTTGCAGTCAGTTTTAATTGTGAATGAATAATATTCCTACTCACTCTTAGCCTAACGTTTTCGAGTCGTGGAAACTCACCTTCAAGGCCTTGACTGCAAGTCGTTGATATTAACAACGCAGATCGTTATGAAAAAAGAAATCCTCTCCAAAAAATTCTCCAAAAAAGAATTCGTCACCCGTCCTCTACCCCGACCCTATTGAAAACTCTGGTGTGGAAACTAAAATTTGTGTACCAAAAAAAAGTCAAACAAAATTTTATATAAGCTTTTTGTAAGAAAATGTTTTGATATAAATAAGAAACCCGTCTCCTTTTGCAATATACATATGTAAAAATTTGGAAGAAATTTTGGGGGAGGGCGAGGGCGCTCAATCTCACCCACTTAAAAATCATGAATTGGAAAGATGGTAAACTTTCAGAAATCAAACTTTCAGTGTTTAAGCTAACAAGTGTTTATGAATTTTTGAAATTATTGAGCGCCCTCGCCCTCCCCCAAAATTTCTTCCAAATTTTTACATATGTATATTGCAAAAGGAGACGGGTTTCTTATTTATATCAAAACATTTTCTTACAAAAAGCTTATATAAAATTTTGTTTGACTTTTTTTTGGTACACAAATTTTAGTTTCCACACCAGAGTTTTCAATAGGGTCGGGGTAGAGGACGGGTGACGAATTCTTTTTTGGAGAATTTTTTGGAGAGGATATCAGTTTTTTTTTAATTACCTACTTGTTATAGAGGTAAAACACTGCAAACACAATGGATGGGGAGAGAGTCAATTGTTTTTAAAACAGTGAAATGCTATGTTATTTGATAAAAGATATTTATCCTCACTGGTTGCTACAAAATTATTCCAGCTATAAGTGAGCCAGTTATGGTTAATACTGAATGAACAAACATGACGTTGTGACTGTGTCTGTTGCACCACACCTTAACATTTACTATCCAGACTTTCACGTCATATCACTGTAGCAACATTAATTTATGTATAAGCAGTTAACAACAAAGTTTGTTAAATTAGATTGAGATTGAGAAGAGACTTTGTGATGACATAAATATTGAGTCCAGTATGCTGGACACACGGCCTGGGCCCAGATAAATGTAAACATAACCTAATCTGTTATTTTCAATTTGAGTTATTTAGATTATTGAAATTTATTCCAATATCATTGACTTTGAATAATCAATCAGTATAGCAGGATAAAACAAGAGAAAACGTGAAATCAATCATATTAACAATTTGGGACTGAAGAGGATAAAGAAATTAGATAGATACCTAATTTGAGAATTTTTCACAAGATTTCAAAAATTGCAATAAATTGCTAAGTTTAAATACATACCAAAGAACAAAATTATGACGTTGCATTGAGAGCACTCTGACAGCGAGGTGAAACAGTCTAATTTTTCACAAAACGAACATTTATCAAACTGTGTTAAGTATTTGACTTCCGTAGAACGTTGCTAAATAACCGACTACGAGTGAGCACACTGGTTACGCTGCTTATTGAAAATGTCGAATTTGGCGGTGGCAACAGTGTGAATCACTTTCAATTTTTAACCGCTAGGATCGCGACATTTACATTCGATAAAATGTTAAATTCAAAATATTGCAACTTTCAACTTTCAGTTATTATTCAGACAGAGCTACAGAGCTTAATCGGACATTAAATGATTTGAAATTTTAAATGTAAATAGTTTAAACATGTCTTCAATCGCTTTTGGTAGTCCGAAATCTCAACTCATTACAGATTTTTCACATCAAGTGCTCAAAGTTGACCAAAATTTGAAAATTCACGAAAATTTGAAAATTTCCCCAGTCTCCCCTAATTATCCGATTTTTTTCAAATTTTCTATACCTATACTATCAAGTCCATCGATTTCATTTTTGGAAAAAAATTTCAAAACTTCAAAATTTTGGGGCCCCAAATGGAGGGGTGAAGGTGCAATTTTCAAAATTTTCAAAATTTTCAAAATTTCATTCAATTGCGGGCATCTACTCGATGAACAGAACCTATATCCCAAGTTTCATCGAAATCTGTTGGATAGTTTTGTCATTAGCTGTGTGGAAATAAAAAGTCCCAAAATTAATAAAATGACAAAATACCCGCATATGGTATCTTCGCGAATTTATATCGTAGAAATTTCGTTCTGGTCTTAAATGAAAGCGCTCAAAAATCTAAAAAAATAATGTTATTACAACATTTAAAAATTTTCACTACCTTCCGCGTAAATTGAGATGGCGGCATGCGCACATCAAAGGGAAGTTGGTTACAGAATATACAGTGGCGTCGGTCTTTCATTCGTGTCTGGGGGGACGGGTGGTGGAACGACCGTTCCACTGGATTCAAGAAGTAAAAATCAACTCATTCGAATTTCAAATTTTACCGCTCATTTT
Organism: Conomelus anceps; assembly: GCA_948455865.1. Lineage (NCBI taxonomy): Eukaryota > Metazoa > Arthropoda > Insecta > Hemiptera > Delphacidae > Conomelus > Conomelus anceps. Next base: position 145,273,508 of record OX418216.1, read on the forward strand.
TGTTCATCGTCTGAGCGCTTGTACCTCTGGTATCAGGTGGCAGTGGTATCTCTAGGTGGCACACGTCAAGATGATTCGGTGAACAGGAATCAGCTGTTCATCGTAGGGCTCTGTAGAAATCTTTGGAGCGACGTAGTTTTTTGTGACGTCACGACTTTGCATTCGGTCTTTTCGTTTTTCGGTCAAGTGGCTACCCCCCGTGAAGTAGTGCTTTCCTCCGAGGGACACGGAGCTCAGTCTCGCACTGTAAATTTATAAGTTTTATAACTAAGCTTACCAGTTGACCAACCATACGAAAAACCGAACGAAAAATTATGATTTAGAAATCGTACCGGTACTTTTCTGTCACTTCACTTGATAATTTCATCAGTAGAAGTTCCAATGTGATGTACATCCGCCTGCGCTTTTTATTAATAACTTCTGAATGTATTTGTAGAAAGATAATCGTGAAATATTTGTCATGTTAGTGATTAAAATATATATTTCGGCTAAAAACATTACTGCTGGTCTTATAATTTTGAATTTAGCTTCAGTATCTATGAGACAAAATTGCGACTGCTTGTACCTGGCATCTCTAGAGCCCTACTCATCACTACTGTCAGTTGGTCAGTTCATCAGTTGGTAGTCTAGGGTCATGTTATCGCTATCATAAATTGAATTGTTTTATATTTATGTATTTATTATAATTATTTGTATTAAAAAATGGCCAGTGTTCGTGTTTGTAGAGTAGGTTACCAGCTTAGTAAAAATCTATTATTCAAAGACTTGAAATGTATCAGATTAAAAACACCACTATATGCAAATAATCTGACTCAAATAAGCTATTCATCGTTGTACAGGTTACCTTTGAGAGTCTGTTGCAGGCATTACCGTAAGTACTGTGCTATTCTTTTGTGTAATTAATGTAATTAACTTGCCGGTTTCTTTTGAAAGGGGTTTTCAAACTTATGACTAACGCACATACAGTAATCAACATAATTTAGTTATTTCATTGACCAATAAAATGGGATTCGTCAGATTCTCATGTGGCGTACGGATGGGTCTTTTACTATTCAAACTGTTATTGTGAACTAAAACTGTTAACTTGTCAATTGTTATAAAGTTGGGGTGAATTGAACAATGGCCCCCGGGTACGATTTCTTCAAATTTCTGTTTTATACGATTTTTCATGTTATTCTGAGTTAGTATTAAAAAGGTGTAACTGAAGAATAGCGGCCGGGTCTGTTTTCTTCAAATTTCAGGTTTTGTATTATCAACTGTCCTATTATTCTCAGTTCAAATCAGGTGAAAAAAACTTCCGTTCATCTGTAACTTGGTTAGCCTAAGTTAATTAATAAATCGAGTTCAAAATGTCTTGCATTTAGTGGTTAACACAATATTATTTTCGGATAGCCTTCAGTTCACAACAGATGGGCAGCTAACCAAGCCTAACCTAACCTGGCTAGATTGGTTAAGTAGATGGTTAACCAGGTTAGGTTAGGTTTGGTTAGCTGCCCATCTGTTGTGAACTGAAGGCTATCCATATTTTTCAGTCTCGATCTCAAATACATAGATGAGTCGAAAGAATAGAGGTACAGTATCGTCATTTTAAGGGTGATTCACTCATATAGGAATGTGCACCGACTGTGCTGCGACCGTGTCGTTTTGGATGGATTCGCCAAAGTAGTCTAGCCATTTAAAATACACGGCGACAGTCTCGAGTGATTCACACATATAGGACTGTGCACCAACCGTGCGCATACTGTGACGTGGCCGAGCTCTTTCAGAGTGATCTATGAAGGTCACAGCTGGCGTACGGCCTGTGCACAGTCCTACATGTGTGAATCAACGTAGGGCGACCAGCCCTAGCCAAGTGAAGCTTTGGGTGTTTCCGTAGAGCCTCGGGCATTTTCGTTGAAAAGAAAAAGTTACTAAATTTTCCAAATCCAACATCCTTTTCATTCTTTTTATCTTTTATTTTATTGTTATTATTTGTACTTTATATTGTAAATTAAATTCATTCTGTAATTTGTATAAAAACATTTGAAAATTAATGAAAACATATGAAAAATATATACTTATAAAAACAAATGAAAAGCATTTGAAATGTATGCACATTGTCTACGCTTGAGGACGTCATCTCGGTACGTCTGAGTTAGCAATGCCCAACATGCATACAATGTGGGTTTTTAAGAACAGACCATGGGTTATCTGCCTATAAAAAAACTTACAAACTCTCATTCTATGCATGCCTTGCATTTTCTACTGAGACATGTTACATAGACTACGTCCTCAAGTGTAGAGGCCAAGCAATGTGCATGCACTTTGAATGCATATCATATAATTTTTTTTAAATATGTTTCATTCATTTTTTAAAATATTTCTTGTTTTTTAATTTTTGTATCTTTCTTTCTTCCTCTTGCAAAACAATTAATGCTGAATCCATCTCTGTGACTGGAATAAAATTCCACTGAAATTGCGTCATTGCAGAACAAAACGGTCGAAGCACAGTCCTTATGTGTGAATGATAGCGACACAGCACAGTCGATGCACGGTCGTAACACAGTCGGCGCACAGTCCTATATGTGTGAATCAACCTTAAGTGTTCCCTCAACACATGCACATTTGAGCAGCAAAATGCAGTTACGTGATGCTTAACCAACCTTAACTTCGTGGCTGACTAACGGGGCTAGCACATTATTATGATGCACGTTTTTGGAGTGTATTCATTTCAAAAGAGGGTTCGGGTTATTACCCGGGAATTTTTTGAAGAATAATCCCTCTAAAACCACATTTTAAGCAATTCTAAACATTTTAATTAAAAAAATTACACTTCTTTCAGATGGAGACTATATCTTTAGCATGAAATTCATCGAACTCGCTTCTCAAACTGTGTTTTGTACAGGCCTGTACAAATTCAATTTTGATGGTTTCGAAAAGAATTTGGGTCTAAAAATGGGCACGTAGGCATTTTTTTGGAAGATTTTTAAATTTAAGTTGAAAATGAATTTTACTTGAAAAATTCTGAATAATTCCATTTTCTATCAGTTCATCCAAAAATTATCTGTATATGAGGGGATCTATCCCTCTGGTATTCTTCACATCTACGCCACTGGTTAGGGAATAATAGATAACATCCAGTAGCGTAGCAAAAAGATTTTCATGGGGGGGGGGGGGGGGTTATCGGATATTTGGGGGGTATGGAATACCCCTAATGGCGAGGGGGGTCCGGATAATTTTGACAAATAGTCTCTCTAAAATCTTCTTCCAAGAGATTCTAGACTCATGTCTAGAAAAGTTTAAATCCATTCATTTTAGTCCACATAATGGGAAAATGTTTGATGTTGAGAGCTTGATTTGAGGCTTAAAAACAGTAATTTTGTACGAGTATTTATTGAAATGAAGTTTATAAATTGTTTAAAGTGAAAGCTTAAATTTAATAAACTAGTGAGCCCAACGGGCTGGAGAACTCGCTTGCAAACAATTAATTTTTGAAAGGGAAACTCATTTGGAAAGCTTATCGTAGGGGTAAGGTAGTAACGAAAAACGGTTGCTTTGAAGATACTTATTTAAAAATTCACAAGACATATCACTTTAAGTTCAAGTTCATCGTTGCTCTGATACACAGATTTATTTTCCACAAAAAAGACCTACCGTAATCAGATACCTATATATCAGGGCAATGGAATATATTTAGTAGATATATTTACCACATAAAACAGCTGTTCATAATTATATACAAATATCAGGGTCATGAAATTAGTATATCAGATAGAGATTCTATAAAAAAACCTGATCACATTTATATTCACCTACAGCTGATAATAACTCAAAATATATTTTGAAATCTATTACAAATGCCATCCTAAGGTGATCGTAGAAACAACTATTTTCTATATATAGTGATATATATATATATATCAATGAAGGGCCTATTTGATTCGCCTCAAAAAGGACGAAGGAGTCGGTTAATTTTATTGGCCAACGAACTTGACCTGTCTGAAGATACCAAGAATCTGTGTTTCAAATTTGAAGTTGATTGATAAAGGCGTTTGAAAGTTATCGTGGAACATACCCACAAACAACGCCTCAAGTCAAAAGGAAGAACTCGCTTCGCTCGTTCAACCATTGCTTTTATGAATCGTTTGCCTAAAGGCCTACGCACACAGCAACACAGCAACAGACGGACGTATGCATGCAGACAGACAGTTTGGTCAACGCACATAGACCAAGGAGGATAGAATAGATGGAGCCGCCATAACAGGCTAAACACATTGGACAATCTTCTCCAAATTTTGCCGCGGCGGCCATCTTAGTCGCTCAAGAATTCAAATTACCAAAGTGAATAACACACAAAGTTCACACATTTTCAATCACCCATATCAAGAAATACTCTGGTAAAATAGTTCTAGGCTTTTAAAATTGATAATTAAATAAATTATGTACTTATTAGAATAATAATATTGACAAAAGTTGAAATTCTATCCACAGATAATTTACCGAAACCGGAAATTTATAAATTGAGTTCTAAAAAGGAAAACTCTTTTTTGATTCCTATTTTTAATAATTTTGTTTGCCTAGATGAGAACTTGCCAATTTATGAAAACAATATTTTCAGGATAGCCATTTTCAAGCTTCAACTGGCCATTTAATCTATAAATTTTCACTGAAGTCTTATCTCTCTATTCTGCAATGCTCTAAGCAAGCTCTTCTTCAATGATTAGTACCCCTCTAGCTTCAGCAAGTCAAAACGAGCCTTAAGCAAGCTCTCTATCAATCAATTTCCCTCTAGTTAGAAACTTTAAAGGGGCCTTAGCCCATTAGAGAGCTGCGCCTAGCATCAGTATTCTTATAACTTAGTACGTTAAATTCCAATAATAATTTCTTTTTAATATTAATCGTAGCATTAATACCATGCAAAATGAACATGAACATGTTGTGTTGGTTGCACAAAAGTTTAATAGATTTTTAAATTAAATCTCACTTTAAATATTTGTTATTTGTGAAACTGGGTAGCTCAAAGGTGACTCAAATAAAAGACAAATTCTGAAACTTTTGATGAAAAATCTGTTATAGTACACTGTCATTTTCTAATAAACAAGAATGGAAGGATAATTAATCTTTCAAAAAATAATGAACGATGAGAAAAGATATTGTAAAATTCCACAAAATTTATTTAATAAATATAGGATCATGGTTTTATGACTTGTATACTGTAATTAACAAAAATGAAAACTGAACTTAGTCTATGAATAAAAATTGAACTTTTAATTGCAAAATAGTTCAGAATATTGGTTTATTAAATTAAATTTCTTACAATCAACTGCAAAATATTATACAAGTTATACAACACAAATACTTAAATATATTCCTAAGCAATTCGACTATTCAACTATGAAAGGTTTTATAATTTATTAAAAGTCACGCCTGGGATTTTCTTTGACCATCTGTTCGCACAACCGAATGCACATTGTACATGATAACATTAATAATATTTAAATTCAATTTTACAAGTCTTGAACAACTTCTTCGTACTATTTCATACGCACTTCATGCAATGTTTTGAAGTTACCAAAATGGCCGTACAGGCTGCGCGAAGAAAGCTGCGTGGAGACAAGTAAAATGTATTAAGGCGGCTCCATCTATTCTATCCTCCTTGCCGCAGACAGATGGGGGTTCGTCCGCTGCTAGTCTTCAGTGAGATGGCGTCAAATGATGTGGCACAAACTTTACAAAAAATATTCCGTGGTCAGGAAGTGCCTACACGCGAGGGGTTTTAAAATTATTAAATTGTTATTTTGTAGAAACGATTAAAAACTGTAACTTGATGATAATATCCAAAGGTTTTTTGAAGTCACAGCCTTCATTGATTAACTAATTGAATAATAATAATTAGGCTATTATTTTTATTATAATTATTGTTATTATCATTTTCGCCTTATTTATTGCATAAATTAGTAAGAAATTTTTTTTTAATAATAATTTTTCTAGTTTCATTATTATGAAGCTAGAAAAATTCGGATTTTAATGGTTTGAAATTTTTTTTTTTTTTTTTTTTTTTTTTTTTTTTTGAGGATGAAGCCCACATAGGTCTGAGACCTGTGCGTGGGTAATGAGTTGGGTGATGGTGATTGATGAGTTGGACCTACAGTTTTAGGTGGGTTCCGAACCACCGGGAAGTGATTTTACAGCAGAGAACAGTGTCTTTTTTGCTGGCCAATCTAATCGGTCACCGTTACGAACGGGACCTACGAGAACGCAGCTTATCTCTCTGATTGAACAGATACCAGCTACGGCTCGTGGCTATCGACAGTCCCGCAAGAGGCGCTATTAGATTTGTTAACCAATTTGCATGCTTTGGGTTACATGTACGTTGTGTTTTCTTTAGTTAATTAATAGGTAATTTTGTTTTTATTGGCATGGAACAACTAATAGAAGCAGGTTTCATATGATAGTTCTTTATTTCAATCCTATATTTGCATAAATAACTTAAGAAGTACATGATAAGTAATATGGAACAGAGTAAGTCTTTGACAAGGGTCCCTGTTCCTTTTCTTCCTAGCATGCACATATAATTTTTAAATATTGTAATAAGGTGAAAATCATTCTTACAATAGTACAAATTTACTATGAACTGGTGCTTCATCGCTGAAAATAACAAAGGTAGTATAAAAATGTCATTAGCCATGAATTTTAAACACTCCCCTTGTCATGGTACACTCCCTTCTTCTGAGAAAAAGTAGTCTAAACATTGCAATTGCTAGCATTAATTTATTATGCATAATGTATTTAGGAACAAATACAATCAGCCAACATAGATTTATTTCAAACTGTTAAAATCCGAATTATTATGTAGCTAGAAAAATTATTATTTTTAAAAATATTTCTTACTAATTTAGGCAATAAATAAGGCGAAAATAAGAGTTTTAAAATTTTTCCTTCTATATAATTATAATAAAATAATAATAATTATTATTATGATTCAATTAGTTAATCAATGAAGGCTGTGACTTCAAAAAAGCTTATGGATATTATAATTTAGTTACAGTTTTTAATCGGTTCCATAAAATAAAAATTTAATAATTTTAAAACCCCTCGCGTGTAGGCACTTCCTGACCACAGAACATTTTTTGAAAAGTTTGTGTCACACCACACAACATCATTTGACGCCATCTCACTGAAGACTAGCAGCGGACGATCCCCCATCCGTCTGCGGCTATGTGCGTTGACCAAAACGTCTGTCTGCATGCATACGTTCGTCTGTTGCTGTGTGCGTTGGCCTTTAAGAACTTGAATCCATTTTTCGTATATTGTTAGTTCATTAATTAGTTGTGAACACATTTTAATGTTTAAATTCCAAAAAATACTACCTTTATAAAACCAATTTAACATGTTATAGTGGTTTCAAATTGTTTTTACAATCAGGGCCACCCACAGTCATTTTACTGGCTGGAGGCTCCCTTACACCATCACCCATGACTCGATTTCCCGACTAGCATTGATTAAGTCTTCCAGCTATGCCTAGTTGCTTACTGTACTCAAAAGAATCTGTGTAACTAATTTGAATTGTTTTTTTTTTTTTAATTCGAAGATAAAATTCGAGTGTAGGCCAACTGAAAACCATTCCATGAAAAAGCTGTGGTAGCTAGGGAAAAGGGCAATGAGTGGCACCAGAGAGAGAGAGCAATAAACTTCTCTTCTATTTTTGTGTAATCTCTTGAATTCGCATAGAACTATTCACTAATACTGGAATGTGTTAAATGTGTAAAATTATATGAGTTATTATGACATTGAATTGAACTTGATTCAACTTACAAAGAGAGAATGAATTAATAACACATCCAATTCCAAACTTTAACTTATAATAATTTTGTATTTACATACAGATGGTGACGGAACCCCAAAACATTGGGGATTATGAGGGTTCTCCTTGGGAGAAAAATTGTTTTACAGGTCTTGAAAGTGCAACCCTAAGATTTTTTTTGTGGTTATCAACCTCTTCCCTTATATTAGTTGTTGATTGATTCATGGCGTGAAAAATGTCAGTGGAGTCAGTGCGTGATGTTCTCATATGTAGCCTACTACAGCCACAAAGTGATTTTGTAAAAAATGCACCAACAAAGTTTTATAAAACAATAAAATTGTAATATAAGCTTAATATTGAAGAAATCACATGGGCTTGGGTCGATCAATAAAAAAATAAAAGTGAATCTCTTCAACTAACTGTTTTGCTTGTTGATTTGTTTCAATAACAAATAGCGTATCTATTCTTCAACATATTGAGGGGGGACACAAACGTGATCCCAAATATTGGGTGGGACGGTGTCCCCCTTTCCACAGTGGTAACGCCCGTAAAACATGAATTGAGTAGCCTACAATGGATTATGAGTGAGGTTAGTAAACTTTTTAATTCAACTTGAAAATTAACTGTAGATGAGCTGAATTTTTTGGCTAATTTATACTCAGAATAACGACAAATCGTATAAAATCAGAAATTTGAAGAAATCGGACGCGAACGCTATTCTTCAGTTTAGCCAAATTGAATAAAACTAGTTCTAAGTCGTTAACTAAAATAATTTTGTAATATTCGATAAAATATGCAGAAAAGGTTAGTAAGGCACGTTTTTCAAGTTTTAATTGGATCAAGTTGGTTAATTGTAACTTAGGTATTGATAGATTTTTCTGGCAAAACTTGTCGAGAATTCAATTCTAAAGAAAAGGGGTTGAATAAGTCAATAGTCAAAAACACATCCAACCTTCATAAAATTGTGGTTTTAATGAGCAAACCATAAAGTTGATAGCTACTTTTCAAAATCAGTTGCTTTGTTACAATCAAATCCTTATTTCTGAAGTTGTAGTTAGTACCAGATAGTAGTGAGTTCATTCTATTATTCAAGATATTACGTGATGAAGATGGTTTGATGTAATAGAGCTATACCTACACCATACAGACATACTAGACTTCATAAAACAATAGAGAAGTGCGTAGAGACGAGACGCATGTGCTCGCCACATAATATAGTCTGTTCAGCGAGACTACGGAGTGCAGTAAACAAACATGTGCGTGCGTGCAAGCCGAGACAACGAAGCCCGATTCACACATTGCCTAGTTTTCGAAACGCATCGAACAGGTAACAGGCCTACCCATTGAAAACGACTTTCAATAATCATTTTCAAACACTTACTTGGATAATACTTATTATTTATTGTAAATGGAAATAGATACATGAGAATAATGAATTATATGAATGAGATGGCTATTTTCTTATTTTCAATGCTTAGGTAATGTATCCAAACATTCAGCAATCACTGGTATCACTGTTATTAGAATTGTTCATAAATTTGTCGATTGAATTATTTTTACCTATACATTTGAAATGAAAATACTGACTTGATAACTGAATTTAAAATCTAATATGTTCTTGAAATAATGCAATAATAATTTATTTATTTCACAAACTGGAAGTGCGACATCAGCTGTTGAATGAACAGGAGTTGGCAATGAATGTGAATAGGCCGACCGACCGATGCCAGTACAATTCTCGGAATTCCTCACTCACACACATGCAAAGTTTGTTTACTTCATTCCGTAGGTTCGCTGAACAGACTATAGAAACATTCATCACATCGCATCGCATAATATACAGTCCACTACAGTTTTATTTCAATCCAGTGTGTTCACTTTAGTTATTTGTTTAGCAGTGCCTAATTTCATAGTGCATCACCGCATCATAAGGTTTGAGTAGCATAACAACCTCATTCCTTTCTATTCCTCACCCTTCCAAAAACATGCATCAATGCAACAGACTACAAAAGGTTATGCAACATTTATATTTTCTTTTTTACAGTATGGCTACTCTCATGAGCTACTAGCCCTACCAAGTTTTTTGACTTTTGGATGGTTTCACATTTCACCTCCAGAATTAAATTAATTTATCTGAAAGTTATATTGAAAAAATACCGGTTTATGGGATTAATTCAACTTAGAACTTGAAAAACGTATCTTCTTGACATTTTTGTATACTTTGTTGGATATTGAAAACATTACCAACGTAATGTGAAAGAAGTCAAACAGACTTCTTTCACATTTTATTCATTTTCTATTGAATTTATCCCCTGAATAAGTGCCCTAGAAATATAGATTATAGAGATACATACAATCCGCTACCTTTATTTCTGTAACGAAGCATTTAAGGACCACCGTTTTATGAACATTTTTTATTGCGGATGATGCTCACGTGAGTCTGGAGACGACCCTCAATGTTAGAATGGACTTGGAGGCGTGTAGAAGACAATTCTCTTTCATTTCCCATAAGTCAATAAATTACATTTCCATCCATTCTATTGAAAATATAAATTTGAATAAAAGGCTTGGAAAGGAAATACATACATGGAAAATTACAAATAAAATTCAAGAAAGACTGCTCGAATAGTCATCTATTACCATTACTCATTTTGTTTCACTGTTGTGTTTTCCAGTATCTCTTCTATTCATTTTTCTTTCTTCTCTTCCTATGTGATCCTCACACTTTGTCTCTCTTCCCTGTTTTCCCCTCAAATTTTGTAAAATCATTTGTTTTATTATAAAATTGCAACTCATACCTGCGCACAGGATTCGACTTGCAGGTATTATGGATTCTTAATTTGTTTTTTCTCTCTCAAAAGGACATATATTGTTTATATATTTAAGAAGAATCGAAATAAAAGATTTTATTGATTGTGCGTGGGTGATGAGGTGAATGGGTGAATGATGAGAAACATCCATGGCTGAATGAGGTTCGAACCCAAGGCTGCAAGAAACGAAGCCAGCCAGAGCCTTATCACAGACAAACGCTCCAACCAATTGCGCTACCTGAGCCGCCAATGAGAGGAACACGCTTGAGCAGTTAATTAGGGCCCTACTGAAACACCGTGTGTATGAGAATGTTAAAATACCGTTACTGTTTTCAGAGGTGGGACGAATTCTACAGCAATTACAAACAGAAATAAAAAATGAAAAAAAAATGGACGACAAAGTTGATGAAGAAGAGGAGGTATCCAAACGAAGACAAGAAGCAAATAGAAAAACAAAGTACATGCTGATTGCTATGGGCTCGTTTCTGGGCTTGCTTGGTGGTAGTCTTGTTTTCAATTTAGGTGAGTCACTTTGGAAATATATATTCATTTACAAAAATTTAGTAATAGAAACATTTTTGGCTTGTTGGTTTCCAGTTTACCTATTTCAATAAATAAATTTCATTATTTTATCAATGTCCAAGTCATAAACACCTCCAGTAATTACAAGAATCAAGAAATTTATTAGGGTGCTTGCGCAGTTGAGCATCCAATACTCGATGATAATCACCATCGCAAAATCAAATCGAATTTTGATTTATTTTTTGTGCACATTGTTCAATTAATATGGGTTTGTTAAAAGTATTTTAAGGCAATAAAGAAATTGAATTTGAATCACCGGGTAAGTGATAATAGAGTAGATAACGCCATATTATTTTTAGCATATCCCCCTTCCAAGTCCAGTCCCGAGCTCTTGTGACTGAAAATCACAATCGCCTTGACACCGTTCTCAGAAAGTAGCCAATTACTCGCTCTATTATCTTCGAGTATTGGATACTCCACTGTGCGAGCACCCTTATGAACAACGTTTTTGAAGAACTAATTCAAAGATGAAAAAATTAAATCTCTAACAATTTATGAGTAGAGTCCTTAATACTAGAGCCTTTTCTACTTCGGCAGAGTCAGATTTAAGTTGCGTGCTGGAACATAGTGTAATATGGGGAATATTGAGAATGTTATATTATTGAAATTTATTAGTGATTTAGTGTTTTTTCCAGGTGCATTGAACTGATTAGAATTAAGCTGACAAATTTTCAAATATGGACTCAAGTGAACTTTGGATTGCTATGTTGTCGTAATTGTGAGAAAGTTAATTTTTTAAAGAAATGGCTGTCTCACAATTACCTATTTTTTTGCATATAAGGTTTTGCTAACTTGCATTGAAGTAGTCAAAATTATTGCAGGTTTCAAGCATTTCCACGGTACTGAACTTTCATCTGTGATGAAATTACAAATTTATTTGGAATGCTTGAAACGTGCAATGACCTCTCTTGAAATTTTGGCGACTCCACTAAAATTATGTTCAGTACCCCACGTGGTTCGGCCAATTTGTCGCCTGGAGGGGGTCATAATTGAAGTGGAAAAGCGAGAGTTCGAATCGAGACGTGGCCGCGAGAAGAGCAAAACAAATTGTGAAGGAGCCTCGGGCCTTCTAAGTGAGGCTGCGGCCCATTTAGGAGGGGCGAGCGATCAAGTCGGTGAACTTAGTTGTGAATTTATTCGGTCAAAATTTTGATAAAGTATATTAAGTCAAAATCGCGGGTTCAGTTTGAAGGAAATTCGAAAGTTTGTTGTACGTGATGTTATGGCGGGCGTTTGAAATAGAATTCGTAGAACATGGACAGATAAAAAACACTGGTGAGTGCCTAATCCTTAGTATAAAGCTCAAATTAAGACCCTATTGATTGACCGAGGCCCTCAATTCATTAATTTACATGTTAGCAAAAGACTTAAGTTAGCAAAATCTTGTAGAAAATTAATGAAGTAGTTTAAATGAAAATTGTGTGACTTCTTTATGTTGAAAATAATTTTAGGATCGCATAATAAATATGGGTTAAATAGCACCAACTCTTTTATTTCCAAAAAATCAGTTCGTTGCTTGCTCTCTTGTTAATTCAGTTGCTAAACAGGTGAAAGACAAGAAATATATAAAATTATCTTTGCATTTGAGTAAACGAACCTAAAGCTCCCAATCATAGATTTGGAATTATTGAATGCATATACAGTTTAGTAAAGATGAAATTTCCGGACAAAAATGGTGTCATATGTGTGGGTGAAGGAAGGTACTTCATTGTTACATAAAGGGTGTTCAGGTGTGTAGAGGTAGAAGATTTCCGGCTACATATATGGTTAGAGATTTAAGGGTAGAGAAGTTGTCCGGTTACAATAGTAATCACTGTTCCCGACGGTATACTTCATATTATTATAAACATGAGAATTATAACAAATTGTGCAGTCAGATCTGAAGAATCGCAGTCCCGACTGCAAATTTAGATTTTTTCTCCATAATGGCCGCATACGTCGCTAAACATAAAGTAACTTAAAACAAGACAAGTAATTATTTAAGGCAATTGATTATACAAAAGTGATGTGATGGTCAAGTTGCGAGATTATGCGGACATTCTAGCAATGTTTATCTGCAATTTAAAACCATTGCCGCGTCTCTTTGAAAAAAAAACAACAGTCAACTAATTTTTCTCCCAAAGGTATTAAGGGCTTTTAATATTCATTTTAATCTGATAGTTACATAGAAATTCGATTTTGTCCAAAAGAATGGAGTTGTATAGTATTTTCAAGTCATCTTTTTCTATTTAGGGATGAAGCCCACATAGGTGGGTAATGAATTGGATGATGGTGATTGATGAGTTGAACCTGGTTTTAGGTGGGTTCCGAACGTCCGGGAAGTGATTTTACAGCAGAAAACAGATTCTTTTTGCTGGCTAATCCAATCGGTCACCCTTACAAAGAGGGCCCAGGAATTTGTAGCTTTTCTCTATCTGATTGAATATTTAATTGATTCCTGGCTTGTGCGTTGATTATCAGTTTGTGCATTCCATTCATTATTTTTTTTCAACTGTTTCTCTTCTCTATATACTCGTTCCAGGTGCGCCCAGAATAGACGAAGAGGGTCAAGAAGTAACTGATGAATTTTCTTCCCTACCCATTGTTACGCAATATTTGAAGCGTATGTTAAGAGAGCTGGATTATTACAATAAGGTGAGCATTGAGTTTAGAAAGCTTGGTATATATTACAATTTCGCTAATGCTAACTTGAACGCTTTATGTATCTGCTGCTCAAGTGCTCTGTAGCAAATCAAATAATATTTATTTCGTATAAAGAACAAACATTTTACATAAATCAGAAAACACTATTACATTCTGGTTTATTCATAAGTTGAGTATTATACATATATATCTCTATATATAAAAATGAATGTATGTCTGTCTGTATGTATGTATGTATGTATGTATGTGTGTTCCCTATAGACTCCAAAACTACTTGACAGATCGGCATGAAACTTTGGGAATATGCTGTGTGAATATTGGGGATGGTTTCTGACCATAAATTTCAATAGGGGAGCTAATAATTATTATTAATTAAACCATTTTATAGACCTAACCTACTGACCTTGCCAGCCAAACAGCTTAAAGGAACAGCTGATATAAGTCAACAGTTTTTAATCATATGGCAGGCCCCTTAGTGGCGTTATTTACGCTGTCTTTGAACAGCAAAAGACTTTGCACTTTGCATGTAGGCTACCGTGCAGTTGGAGCCTTGCAATATGTAGGAAACATACGACTGGGTATGATGAAATGTAATTAAGCTAGGTTGATGACATCTGTTAACCAATGAAGCTAGAAATTTGAAATGCAGCCTCAGCGGGAGGTGGCGAATAATAAAATAAAAAACCTAGCTTCTACCCTTATAGTCATAGGAGGTTTAAATTTGAAATGTTTCTTCATTCAGAGGTGGTGATTAAGAAAATAACGAAGCCTCTATGATCAGCTGGAAGAGCCCTAGGACTAAATTCTTTCCTAATTTTAAATGTAACCTCAGCGGGAGGTGGCGAATAATAAAATCAAGGAGAATTTTCATGAGAATGCAGCAACGCGCGTTGGGCCAGCTAGTTGTTTATAGGAATGTGTCTTCATAGGTAAGGCCTGTGCGTAGACACGAGTTGTTTATATGAAACAATGTATATCAGTATAGAACACTAGTAATCTATGAATAAATTTAAAATTATTTTGATAAAAAACGAAAAAGTTTGTAATGCAATTTTTAGAAGTTCAGTACAAAATCAATTCAAAAACAACAGCAAGAAAAGGAAATGCGGCATAATAGTAATTAATACTGGCAACGAGAAAAAATTCTTCAGACATGAAAACAAGACTATTACAATATATATTTAAACTAAGAAATCTTTCAAAATATTTATCTATGGTTCATAAATGAATAAACCATATGATGTGGTTATAGATTCTCATCCATTTAATCGCACATCTGCTTAAAAGCATCTTGCTTTTAGAGCAGGCAGGTGCATAGATTATGGAGATTAGCATTAACATTTTGCCCAAACACTCCATTATTATTTTTTCGAAGGATGAAGCTCACATATTTCTGAGACCTGTGCATTAGTAATGAATTGGATGATGATGATGATGATGATGATGATTATTGATGAGTTCGACCTACAGTTCTAGTTGGGTTCCGAACCAGCGGGAAGTGATTCTACAGCAGAGAACGGAGTTTTTTGTGACCAAACCAATCGGTCACCCTTACAAACAGGGCCTAGACGCTCGTTACTTATCTTATAACAGATAACTGCCTAGACTTGCCTTCCCTACCTACTTGGTTTTGTTTGGTTCCGAATGTAAATTCAAATTGCTTTTAAAGTGTTGACATTTTTTGAAACAGGTTCTATCTGATTGTGTGCTTGCTTGCTGAGATTTGCCTTGGTATTATTCTGGCTCTCAACTCCTTTAATCTTGTATCCTCAATCTTCTTAACTTCTCCTCCTCCCCCTTCCTTTCTTAAAATGAATAACCCATCTCTAGTATGTGGGTAACCATAGTTGGAAAGGTTATTCAACTTCACACACACTACTATGGTCTCTGCAAAATGTTTGTGTATTAATATATTTTTACGTTTCTTGTTGGTGTTTTCCATTTTTATTATTGTATATCTATGATTGTGTGTGAATTAAAAAATTGTATGTCTGGTCCTTTAATCGGTAGAATCTTTTTATTGTGTTGAAACATGGACTGGTAAAATGAATAGGTAAGAAATTGAAATGGCTGGCTCCTGTTCCATATAAGTCTATCAAGCAATTAAATTAAAGTAATAGATTTTTCGATATGATCGTTTTAAAGGTTAGATTAGGATTTAGGTTGAGGCTAGTTACAGATATTAATTATTATCATTTGATGGTTTTGGTGGTCTGATACGGAACTGCAAACAGATAGTTTTACCTGCTACCAAAGTTCAACTAAAGACTGATACTCAGCTCTACTTATTTCTTGATAAGACATTTAAATTTGTGTGTTCCATTGAATAAATTTATTTGTCTTGGTTCTTGATTTTTTTTGCTTATTGCAGATGTTGAAACATCCATCACGTGATAAGCTACTACCAGATCCACTACCCTACCCATACCAGCAACCTCCATACACTCTGGTGCTTGAACTCAAGGATCTCCTAGTTCATCCAGAATGGACAGTAAGTAAT
The DNA here is from genome assembly GCA_948455865.1 of Conomelus anceps. Classification (NCBI taxonomy): domain Eukaryota; kingdom Metazoa; phylum Arthropoda; class Insecta; order Hemiptera; family Delphacidae; genus Conomelus; species Conomelus anceps. Next base: position 145,289,826 of record OX418216.1, read on the forward strand.
TAAATTGAAGAAAGAATTATAACATTACTTGGAAAGGGTACCTAGGCAGAAGGGATGGTCTTGCAAAGAAACATCAAAATCCTCATTTGTGATCCCCTTCTCCTTTTCTGTTGTAAATCATGTTAGATTTCCAAGATATTTTATTACTTTGATTCCATTTTTCATACTTGGCTTATTACTATTTAAACTAGATAATATTTCTCATCTATTCAAGTCAAGAGTTCTATTGTCATTTAAATTGTGCATCTATTCTAATTTTATATCTGTTTAGCTCGTTTCTCGCACATTTATTTTTTTAATGGTTTTAGCTACAGTGGTTCTATATAGATTATAGACAGTGTGGCCATTTGATGCATCGCTTCTGATTGGATTATTCGGTCACATGCTACAAATTCGCCATTCAGTTTCCAAATTAAATCTTAACTACAGTGACTCTTTACCCCTTTACAGTCAATGTAGTGTGAACCGTGTGATAAATTGTATTTAGCATATGCTGGCGGGAACGCAAAGTTTCACATGCGTACTGTGTAGTCGGAGCTTTGTATTCATGTAAAAAAACATACCTTTATAATGTATATCCAATATATAACCTATATAGATACAATAAAATGACAATATTATGGCGGCTGGTGGCAATGGTCAAACTGTCTCTAACCCTTAATAGGGCGCATGGCGTACAAAGCTCCGCAGTAAAAACTATTTAGTGTGTAGCTTATGTATTGCTGTAGCCACGCCTCTTTCCTTCTACCTAGTCTATCCCCCACTTATCCTCAACTGTTCACAGTAGCGGAAAACCAGTTTGCTGCAGAACTTTGCTTTGTCTAGACGGTTTTATATGTAGTGTTGTCTTTTGTACGCCGTGCGCCTGACTGTGAAAGTTTTTGTGTGGACATTTGTACGCCGTGCGCCCTACACTGGCATTGATTGTACAGGTATAATTATTTGAAATTTCAATAAATTTTGACAAGATGAAGTGAGTTTCATGGACTTTTGTAAATATAAGTTGTAAATAGGTCTTGATTTCATAAAAACTTTATAATAATTTTTTTGTAATGGATAGTGAAGAAGAACAACGCATACTTAGGATGCTGGACAGTGTTGAGAAAGAAATTCAAGAAGAAGAAAGAAATAGTGATATTAGTAGAGAACATTTGCGTAGACAGTTATTTGCAGATTTTGAAGACACTGACAATGTTCAGGAAGACATTATAGAACGAGAAGGTTCTGATCAATCTAATGATGAGTTGGAACATAGTGCTCATGAGTCAAACTCTGAAATGTCAGCTGATGAGTTACCTGAAGTTCCTACTTCTTCTGAAGAGGAAAATGAAATAGTGAATCGCAACGTGCTAATTGGAAAGGACAACACAACAGAGTGGAATGTACATATGGGTAGTGCCAATTTACGTGGAAGAGTTAGGAGGCAGAACATCATTCGGGTGGAACGAATTGGATTGCGACTTCCTACACCAAAAAATGAAGCATTGACGACAAAAACACCTTATGAAACTTGGAAGCTGTTTTTCCCTGACTTGCTGATTGACCAGATTGTTGAATACACCAATATTTGGATCCAAAAAAATAAAGCAAACTATTCCCGTGAGAGAGACGCCAAAGAGACGGACAGATTAGAGATTCATGCTGTCATGGGTTTATTGTTCCTTGCAGGAGTCTTGCGATCATCACATACACGTTTGGAAGATTTATGGGCGAATGATGGGCTTGGAATAGATTACTTTCGTTCTACAATGTCGATAAAACGTTTCAAGTTTTTATTGCGAGCATTACGCTTTGATGATATAAGAACCCGGCGACAACGCAAATCTACTGATAAACTAGCTGCAATACGGTCAGTATTTGAAGGATTTGTTGAGAAATGCCAGAATTTCTACTCAGTTAGTGAATATGTCACTGTTGACGAGATGTTGGAGGGATTTCGTGGGAGATGTGGATTTAGACAATATATCCCAAACAAACCTGCTCGTTATGGTATTAAAATGTTTGCCTTGTGTGATGCAAGAACATTCTATACTATCAATCTGGAAGTTTATACTGGCAAACAACCGGAAGGTCCACATATGGTTAGCAACACTGCAAGAGACGTAACCCTCAGAATGATTTCACCAATATCAGGGACAGGAAGACATTTGACAATGGATAATTGGTATGGGTCAATTCCATTGGCGAAAGAACTTTTGACAAACCATCGAATTACTGTTGTGAGCACCTTGAAGAAAAATAAGAGGGAGATACCACCAGTTTTTATAAATGCAAGAGGAAGAGCGCCATGCACCAGTTTATTTGCTTACCAAAATGATTGTACTCTGCTGTCATATGTACCCAGAAGAAATAAAGTGGTACTATTGGTGTCCACATTCCACAACACTGATGCCATTGACCCTGATAGTGGCGAAAAAATGAAGCCATACCTTCTCACATGCTACAACAAATATAAGGGTGGTGTGGACACCGTTGACCAAATGAAGTCAGCCTACAATGTGTCACGAAGAAGCAATAGATGGCCCTTGACAATTTTCTTTGCACTTATGAATATAAGTGGAATAAATAGTTTTGTAATCCTACGGAGCAATATCCAAGAAGAGGCAGGAAACAGGAGGAATTTCCTCAGAAATTTGGGAAAAGACCTCTGTAAAGAATACATGGTAAGACGGTCATCTATTCCAACACTACCTCTCTTATTGAGAGGACGAATGAGAGAATTAGCTGGCCAACCAGTACCCGACCCTGCAGTGGAAGATGGTCGACCTCAACCTTCACCTTCAGCTGGACGATGTTATTTGTGTGGACGTGCTAAAAACAGAAAGAGTCGTACAAGATGTCCCCGATGTAACCTGTTCATTTGCAGAGAGCACACAAAGTTCACATGCCAAGAATGTGCAGGAGAAAGAGCTCAGCATTCATCTTCTGAAGATGACTAAGAAGGCCTAAACAAAAATCTCAAAAATATTTTTTCATGTTACATTTGGCTCCATTTTTTCTTTTTATAATAAAAACAGATATTTTTAAAAGCCTCAAGTCTATATATTTTTACACCTGCATAATCAAATCAAACCTATAACAAGATAACACTATAAACTATAAACTTTAGTAGGAATCTGTTCACTCACTGTGTACTATGTACATTTCACACTGTTATGGTTATTCTTCTCTTCAGATACGAAACAAGAACTAGTTTCATAAAACAAAGAGTAAACAAATTCCTAATAAAATTTCAAGTTTATAGTGCTATTATACTTGGAATTCGGGAAATATGGATATATCTGATCACTATAGCAAAATGTGAACATGAAAGTCTTATCAAAACGACTTTCAAAAAGTTGACTCTCAAAAGTAAACTCATAGAATATAAGTGAATATATGTATGTTATATGTATATATATATGTCATATATATGTTGAAAAACATAGGATAATACACTATTCTATATCACTGAGTGTTACAATCGATAAAAAGACTTGAGTCACAGTAAAAATTTCATAGAATGTCAAAATTAGCATATTGTGGTACTTTGTACACCATGCGCCCTATTACGTAACATTCTATGATGCGCCCTATTAAGGGTTAAGTCACTATAGTTTTAGCCATCCTATACAATTTCGAATGTTCCACACTCTGGCAGTGGTCAAAAGAAGTGAATGGTGCTCTTTCGCAGACTGCTGTACAGAAATTATTCTATCCTACTGCCATAGAGCAGCTGTCCATTGTTTTGACTATCCACGGTCGCCCTGAAATAGCCGTATACAGCAAGATGCCTGCAATCATCTATGGTGCTCTTTCAGATCATTCAATTTCGCCATACAACTGGCATGGAGTAACTTATTGCTAAGCAACAATACATGGTATAGAGTGCATTGTTCTCAGGTCTTAAGGCTACACTAATAACTTTATGTAGTACGGCCTTAGTCTAGCTCTTGTTACATTCCGGCTGCTATTAGAGGTTAAGGTCAAGTTTGAGGTTTTAAGTCATGTTTGGTGTCAATGCCAATAGACAATGGTGAATCCATGGGAGTCTTACCAGTGATGGGTAAATGTTACCGGTGGCGTCTCATTGGTTTATTCGAATTCATAGAAATTAAAAAATTTGAATAGACCAATCAGTTGCTACCGGTAACATTTAACAGCTACTGGTAATGCTCCCATGAACTCAAACATTGAAGTCTAGGCCAGTCCTTTGAGACAAAACCTTAGATATATAAGACAGACTTTTTACAAGGAATGCTGGGAGAGAGGTGTGCTATTTGTTGAACGAAAAGTTTGAAGACTTGGATGATGCAGAAAAAATCCTGTTTTAGTTTGCTAAGTGCTGTTATTTTCTGTTACATCGTTAATTTTCATAATCAATTTAAAATGTACCCACTTTACTTAAATATATTGCATGGTATTTAAATTATTTGACAGTAGATTCTCAATACAAATAGCATTCACACTCAATTTTATCATGTGTCATATTCATTTGGCATCTGAAACCATGAATATTGAGCAACTTTGTAGAATACAAGACATAAACTATAAAACCAGAGATTTGAAGAAATCAAACCTGGTCGGTATTCTTAGCTCACACCATTTTTTAATTAACCCTAGAAGCATAAAAATATATCTAATTATAATAGATCTCCTTTCCATACAGCTTCCTGTCTATTCAGTTTGCCTTATAAAAAATGTTCCTTGTTTTTTTAAAGCAAATTACATAAGTATGCAACTGATTTGCTTTAAAACCCGCAATCAACAGGTTCTACTTTTTATTATTCATAGCCTATTTTTGATGCAGGTCCAAGTGTAATATGAATTTCATTGTAAAATGATTACTCAAGTACCTCTTGAAGTACTGGTACTACTTTTGATCAATATCATCATCCTGCAATTCATTTGTCTATCATTTTATTGCAATCATAATTTTCACCCAGGCTTAAAGCACTTTTATAAAGTTGTCTTAGTAAATTTATAAAGGTCATTGCTTTGGGAAATTCGTTCAACTTTTATTTTTGAAGAATGACTTGATAATTAGTACTAAGTACTTCATACTTGTACTCCGTTGAAATTTTGGTTTCAAAATTTGCCAGTGTATTCAAAAGGTTTTTTTAATCAGAATTTTCTCAACATTTTCCATTTTCCATTTTACAAAGAAGTATAATATGATTAAAATGTTTGTATTGCAATGTCACGTTATTACAAACGAAGCATTGTAAAACAATTACTAATAGTTACGAATACTCAGGGTTAGTGTATACAGGTTAAAAGTACATAAATTATACATTTTATTCATGAATCAATAAAAATATTTTTCATAGTGGCTAACAGTCGAGAAATATTCACAATTTATTATCAAATAAATTTTTAGTCAGTGAAAATACAATAAATTAAAAAGTAGTAATAATTATGAATAATCAGGTTTAGTGTAAAAAGATTAAAAGTGCACAAATTGTTCATTTTATCCAAGAATTCAATTAATATGTTTATCATAGTGGGTGACAGTCCAGAAGTATCCACAGTTCATCATCAATAATTTTTTAGCCAGAATACAAAATACAATAAAAAAAATAAAGTAGTAATAATTACGAATACTCAGGGTTAGTGTATAAAGGTTAAAAGTGCACAAATTATACATTTTATTCATGAATTCAATCAATTGATTGCTCATGCAAAGCTGACATGCAACCTACAATTGAAGTGAATGAAACAAATAGTGTAGCATTGAATCTTGTCTAGTCTTATTTGTCTCAGTCTATCCATGTAATCTTGTACAATCTATTTTAATTTTTACTGTTCGAAACTATCTAAAATCGTTTGAAAATTGATGTGTGTGAAACGGGCCTTCGTGGTTTTCTTGAAAATAATTTATATAATTTCAATTCCAGTACCAGACCGGTTGGAGGTTCAAGAAAAGACCGGGTGTGGACCAGTTCTTAGAGCAGGTGGCCTCCCCCTATTTTGAAGTGGTAATTTTCACTGCTGAACCAGGAATGGTAAGTTCAAAAGTCAGTTTTAGCGTTCTCAAAGCTTTACTCGACCAAAAAAGTTGAAATTTGGTATGCATGTTCAGTAGTTTTAGGCTTGGACGCATACTAACCCCCAGTTGCGCAAACTTACTACTTTAATTGTGTCTCGTTATCCTTACTACATTTATACCATGCTGCTATGTGAAAGCATATTATTATACCTATATGCATCATAGCATTCGTAAGATCTATAAATCTGAAATAGTGGAATGGATGCAAACATATAAAATGTATACAGATAAAATGTATCTTCTCACTGTTAATTAATGACTTGAGTGATAGTTTAAGTGAGGGAATCTGGTTGGATGAATTAAACGTTAAGGTTTTGCTGTATGCGGATGACTTAGTGTTATTGGCCTCCACACCAAAGGCGTTGCAGAGAATGATCGATGATATTCAGAGTTATTGTGAGAAGTGGGGGTTAGTGATAAATAGATAAAAATCTAAAATAGTTGTGTTTAGGAAAGGAGGACGCATGGCGGAGCATGAGAAGTGGTTTCTGGGTGGTGAGGAGGTAGAGGTGGTGAATAAGTACAAATATTTGGGCGTTATTCTAACATCAAGGTTATCGTTTGCCGAGCATATTAAGGAGCGGACTTCACTCGTGAAATTCGTGATAAATGGTATCTGGAGAAACTTTATTGCTAACATTAACATAGATATGAATGTAAAGTGGAAAGTTTATAGAGCGGTGGTAAGAACAGTGGCAACTTATGGAGCACAGGTTTGGGGTTTTAAAAGTTATGATGTTCTAGAAACCTTGCCAAGATTTTTCGTAAAAAGACTTTTAATGCTACCGCAGTCAACTCCAAATTACATAGTACACTTGGAACTGGATATTGAGCCAATTTTTTTGTTTATTGTAAAATTGCATGTTGAGTATATTTTCAGAATCATGAGATTGCCCCAGGGAAGGCTACCGAGAGTATTAGCAGAAAAAATGTTAAGAAGTAAGATATCGTGGTATAAGGAATGGAGGAGCTGGGATGAGGAATTCGGGTGTAATTTAGTGAGATGTTTGAATGAGAAGAGTGAATGGAAAAATGAATTTAGTTGTATGTGTGAGAGAATGAAAGTGAGAATGAGAGCTGAATGGATGCGAAGAGCAAATGAAGCACAATTTCATGGATTGTATAAACAGTTAGAGCGGCAGAACGATAGTAGATCTTATCTTAGGTCTCATTTTGATAGGAAGAAGATAAGTTTAATAATTAAAGCTAGGGGATCTCTTTTTCACCTTAACTTTTCGCACGGCAGAGAAGAAAGACAATGGCGATGTTCATTGTGTAACATGGGAGAGAGAGAGAGGACATGCTTCACTTTATGGGGGCTTGCTCGGTATTGGGGGGTGTCCGTAAAATATGGCTGGGAAAGTATCGACTCACCGAGTCAGAGGCAATTGAGTGGCTGAATGGCAAAGATTGGAGAAAAATGACGGCCTATTTGAAAACAGCTTTAAAACTAATAAGAGATTTAATATTAGAATTCAACTAAGACCGACTCCTGGCAGACAGCCTTCCAGGTTATGCCATAATAATGTCTTGGTTTTTTTTCTCATTGTTGAATGATGTGTAATTCTGGTATTTTGATTTGATTCTTATTTTATTTTTTATTATGTTTGGTATGAATTGCATTTTTTTGTATAGGTGGTGTTTTATTTACAAATAAAGACATTTTTACTACTACTACTACTACTACTACTACTATACAGATGGCACTTCATGCACTGTCTTATAACCCAACTTGACATAACCTAAAACCAGCTTAATATGATTGGCCAATATTAGTCACTATTACAAATATTTAATAATTCAAAAAGCTCATTTACTCTTCAAACTATATAAAAATTTGATTTATCTAAGCTTTGAATAAATATATATTTATATTTAACTAATTTTTATACTATATTCCAAGCTCAGATGATCTCAGAACCTTGCAATTTTTTAGTTGGCTCTGTTGACTGCATTGTAATCTAAGCACAATTTTATGCAGAATGATGTGATGTTTTAATAATAGCACGTTACATTATTAAAGTAGTGCATTTGCTCAACCAGGGGTGAGAATAGTTTTTTCAATTTTCCAGCTTTTTAGCGTTTTCAATAACTAGTTTTGCCAAAAGGTTGAAATGCTACATGTACAGTTTTGGACCTAGAAGCGTACCGTACTAGAATAATTTCAACAGTTCTCCCAAAATACGTGAGTTTAACATTTTCCTAGTGGTTTTTAGCTTTCTTATGCGTTATGTGGCCGAAAAAGTTGAAATTTTAGTGATAATTTTTCTCTTTCTCTGGCAGGCGACGAAAGCAAGCCTGCTGGTTTTGCATAAACCCAAGAGGTGGATCCCCCTGTCTAAATGGTGAAGACGAGCAAAGTGAGCCTGTTGGCTAGTTTATGTATATTTGAGTGTGGTTGTTATTAGTGATTGTAATGTTCAAATAAATTATAAATAAATAAAAAATACAAACCAAGTACTGTATAATTTATAATCTATATGTGGATAATCATTGAAAAAATCATTGTTTTTTTGCAGACAATGTTCCCCATCATTGATGGTTTGGACCCAAATGGCTATATTACATATCGGCTGGTGAGAGATTCCACTGATTTTGTGGATGGACAACATGTGAAAAATTTGGATTGTCTTAATAGGGATTTGAGCAAGGTTAGATATTCAAATTGATTTATTAATTTTCCTTAATCATTGCGTTTTTGTATTACAGTGGCAGAGGTAAGATATTAAACATTTTAGGGGGTTTAGAGTTAACTATGGCGATAGGGAACTATTCTAGTGCTAGTTTAAATGATCAAATTCATTGCAAACAATTTAATACTACCAACCGTATGGATGGGTGACTGTGCTTTAATGACTTGATGTTATAAACTTTATTATCACTCACCCGGTAGTTCGGAACCCATCTAAAATAGTAGTTCCAACATCTTCCCCATAACATGGCTCAAATGGCGAGGTGGAACTATAGTGGACACCCATAAGGCTCTCCCCACCAATAAAAGCCATACGCTTATTATTTACTGCCAACCTTGTTATATCATGAAATGGGTCAATTTTTATTGGTTAACATCTTCTGTTGCAGGATATTTGTGTATTTGCTGATTTTTTCTAAATTTCTGTTGATGGGGGTTTTTCATGTTAAAAGGACATATTTTGTCAAAGGTCGTGCTTGGAATGCACTTCCAAATTCCATCAGGTGCATTGAGAGTCGAGCGGGCTTTATCTCATCATTTAGGAAATATCTCATGGAGAAAATGACTGCATCTGTCCAACCCTTGAGCAACTGCATGAAACCACAAAAACATTCACCTTCTTTGTATATAATATTTTTTTTATAGAATATTGAAAATTGTCGCATCACTCACCACAATTCATCTAAGAAAACTTGTATAGAAACAACTATTTTAAATTATCTCTTCTTTTCATCATCCATTACCAATATCATTATCATAATTAATTTCTTTTACAATTCATATTTTATAATTATTATTTATTTTCATCTTAATTACATACCAGCTACTTTTATAATAAACTCTTTTTATACTGTAACAAAAATAACTGCAACTAAATTCAAATAGAACAACTCTCTCTTAAACTTTACTGGTTAAGTGTCAAGAATGGACGAATCCTTGTCCAAACTTCGCCATTTCATGTAATTGCATCACTTAGATTGTCATTACTGTAGTTAATATCATACAAGCGAGATCATTGTACATAATTCTTTGCACTATAAAAATAGTATTTTCTGAGTTCACTACTGTATGTGATGTTGATAATTTTGATTTTAACCATTCATATGCAAATTTGTAAATTTACATGAATAAAGAAATCTAATCTAATCTACCTTTTATAATATAGGGTACCTTTTTATCGTATATTAGGCCTAATGAAAACGTTACTACCCCATAAATCAGCAAATATTGCAGATTGTAACCTATTGTGGAAGGCAAATTTTTGCTTCTAAAATCGTGTAGGCCTAATTAAAAATTAAATAATATTATTCAGCGTATTCAGCATAGCACACTCGCTTGACTGGTGTAATTGGGCGTTCATATTTTCTTGCTCTCCTTCTCTTTTTCTCCTCCTCTTTCTTCTTATCTTTTTTCTCTTACAGTAATTCTTTTCCTTCTCCTACGCCTTCTCTTTTTTATTCTTTTTTTCTACTTCTTCTCTAATCTTTCTTCTCTTCCCTATTTATTTTTTACTTCGTTTTCTTCCCCTTCTCAATCATCATCTTCTACTACTCCTCTTTCTTCTCCCCCTTCTTCTTCTCTTACTTCTTTTTATCTTTCTTCTCTTTTTTCTTTTCCTTCTACTGCTTTGTTGTCATCTGATTCTCCATATACTATGTTTTCTTTCTCCCTTTTCTTTTCATTCACGACTATTAATTGCTGTGTCTTCAAATTCAATTTGAAATATTTTAGAATGGAAATATTACTTGAATGATTTCTTATTTTAGTAAAAAGTTGGTTGTAATTTTATTTGTGCATTTAAAGAAGAAAGAAAAATTGTTTTGATTTGTTTGAGATCAGGTGATAGTGGTCGACTGGAACCCGAACTCGGTGAAAATGCACCTTGATAATACACTGCTGATCCCTCGCTGGAATGGCAACATGGACGACACTTATCTCAACGACTTGTCAGCGTTTCTGCGCACTATCGCCGCCTCTGAAGTGGCCGACGTTCGTGATGTCATGAAGCATTATCAGCAGTTTAACAACCCCATCGAAGCGTTCCGCGAGAAACAACGACTGTTGATGGTCAGTATAGTTATATGATCGATAGACGTAGTCGATTTCTATATAATCGATACAATTTCAAGTTTCTATCTTCTTCAGGTTACAAGTCAGACCTTTCCAAACACATAGAAATAGTCATTTTCAAAAAGTTTCACCAGAAATATTTAAAAATCTGGGCCAAATTCTAAATGAAATACATGAATTCGGATCGCCTCAATGAGCTAAAAAGAATGAACTGTGGCTTGGTGAGATACTATGACGTTATGTCCAACTCCAACGCCTCCACCATGGTGACGGTAAGTCAAATATAGGATCTTATAATTAATGGTGAATAATCAAATGAATTGATCTTTAATCGTTCGGATGGAGACAATCAATCAATGATGGTTAGACTTGAAAAAGTTTGGTTTTAATAATTGATTTCTCAAATCTTTTGGTATTGATCAATTCATTCGGTTAGCTCACGCAAGCGCCTCCACCAGTGTTTTTTTTTTAAGGAAAAGAAAAACACAAACCTCAAAATATGAAAATAAATTTTTAAATCACACAAGGTGTTTGAATTTTCTGAGAAAGGATGAAAATTAAAAAAATAAATAATTTGAATTTTATTATAATTATTTTTTTTATTTGTTCAAAAAATGAATAAATATTTATAACAAAGGAAAAGTGCCTGCTAATCAGAAAGAACAGAAAAATTTGAAGATTTACAACAAAAATTAAACAAATCAAATTCTAATAAGAGTTTTTAAGGAAGTTGAATTTTTTTATACAGTATATCCCATTTTAATCTTCTTTTATTTGAAGAAATCGTTATTTCTAAAATACTGTTGTTAATATTATTTGGTTATATTTATTTATTATTTGAAAAATTATTTAAAAACTGTGAAAATATTATTGTGAGGTGAAAAAGAATATGATTCTAAAAATATGAAAACCTACGTTACTTGCTTGAACGGACTCCTGTAGGGTTAGAGTAAGACCAGTGTTGTCGCAACCGCTGCTGCACAAGAAGTGTGCGTTTTTCGGCTGGTTAAAAATTTGGTCAGCGTAACTGCTGAGTCTTTAATTTTTTTGTAATTGAATGGCTTGAACGACTTGCCAACTTTTTTCGAGAGAGAGCGTTTTCCTCTACTTGCTTTGCAGCCTTCTATTGGACTCAGAAATTAAATATTTAAAGTATAATTTTTGTCGAGTGGGTTATGTCACTATTGTGACAATAAGTGCATTAGTAAGGTGGCCCAAAATATATGAACAATGAAGCGCTAAAAGGGAAAAATAACCAGAATGTTTTTCATGTGTTTTGGGTTAACCCTGTAATTGCATCAGGGTGGATGGACAGCAAATTTAATTTGGATCAACTTTTACTCTATGAACATTGTGCGGAAAATTCGCTTGGTTACTAACCTTTTCTTGCATCAAACCTCTTATAGTTCAATAAACTAAAAATGTGAAATTTCAATGACTTGCTGCTATAAGCTTTATTATCACTTGCGCGGTGGTTCGGAACCCACCTAAAATTGTAGACCACCATGTTCTTCATAACATGACTCAAATTGCTCAAAAATGTTAGTCTCCCTACCAATAAAAGCCATATGCATATAATTATAATAATTAGAGAATTTTCAAAGCAAGTCAACGGAGTAAAATTACAGTAGCCTACTGCCTAACGATTTCAATAAAATGTAAGTAACACATACCATTTCAAAGGTAATTTTGTGATGAACAAGAAAATAGAAGGCTAGTTTTCAGCTTATAAAGTGTTTCAAGTTATTTCGCAAAAAATCTCTAGAAAACTTCAAATTATTTTTCTAGAAATATAAAAATTTCAAAACTTGTATCCATCTATTTCAAAACTTCAAAATTGTATTAGCGTTTGGAGGGAATAAAAGGCGTTTGAATGTAAAGATGGAGTAAATTTTAACTATTCTGAGAAGATAATTAAATACCTTCGTCTGAAAAAAAAAATAGAGGAAAATATTTTTTATTTACACCATGTCATACTATTATTCTCATCATATTAAATTAAATATACTACTAAAGAGTTTAAAGCTGTATTCCCCAGTCTCTTTTCCTGAAATGATAATCGTTTTTTATTCCCAATGAGAATAATTTTATGAGTCTGTTTGTATTGAAATCACATGACTGGTTTCCTATTTATAGATCAAACTTGGTCGCCATGTTTTTTCATATATTTAGGACTGTATGAAGGCGGCACTGAAAGACATAACCTTCTAAAATGAAGGTCGTACTGGCCAAGACAGCCTACCAAACTGTCAATATACCAAGCCTCATGCAGGTATAAAAAATTTTCTATACACGTATTAATTTCATTGGAAATAGCCGCCTTCGTTACCTTGATATTTAATCTACTTCTTCCAGACTACAAAAAAGTAGAAAACCAAATTAGACTTATGACTACAGCTCTTCGATAAATATAAATTAGGAAATAAGTTAATGCAGAAGAAAACAAAATATTAATAAATATTGTAATAACATAAGTATTTTAGGCACCGCCAGCAGAAGCCGAAGGTTGATCGCTAGCCAGACATAAGTTGTTAGAAATGTTTAATATATTTATTTATTAATTTCTCTATTCTTATTCACAGGAGCAAATGGAGGAGCAAGAACGAATGAAGAAACAGAAGCCTGGACCTTTCTCATGGACTGGAAAAATTATTCATTAAAATTTAATTTGGTAATATGGATTGCAAATGTTAAATTCACTTGCTTTTCAGAATTGAGTCATACTAGTGAGTGAATGAAAGTGGAAAACAACTACATTAACGATTATTTGTGAATTTGTGACAATTAGTTGTCTAGAACACCTTTTTGAGGATGGACGTTCATGAACAATCTTAACAATGAATGACATTCATCGGGGAGGTTGCATGTATCTAAGAGTTGAAAAGCTTTTAAATAATGTATTGATAGTTTGAATGTAGATGTTGATCTCTGTTCACGTAATTTATCTATTTTCTTTGTTATACAATTAAAATCAATTATATTAATTTGATTTGTGTTCTCATTAAAGAGGAGCATTGATAGTCAAAAATCCGCCTTAAAAAAGTGAAACTGGTGATTGATGTTCAGTCAAGGCTCGGGACTGCGCTAGGAAGGGTGACTAGCAAAACAAGCATGACGTTATCTGCATTATTATCACTTACCTGCTGGTTTGGAACCTACCTAAAACTGTAGATCCATTCATAACATCATTAACGTCCACTCACAAGTCTCAGAATAATGTGGGCATCAGCAGATAATAAAAAGAAAGCAATCTTCAATTATTGAACACAATTAATCATAATTTTGCTCTAAGGCATGTTGCACAGCAATTTACAAAAACGTTCTGCTAGTAGTTGTATTATTTGTTGCTACTTATTTAGGTGCGACGTGATAACTCCCGTTACCAGACCTGCAACAGCCAGCTCACACGATATTATTAGCTACTGCAAAATTTGATTAAAGGTTTTATTTGTAGATTTTCATTCTGATTGATTTGTAAATTGTTACGCAGTAGGCCCTGATGTAATGCATGCTTTGTTTATTATTTTTTATATTCCAATTTCCTTTGCCACGATGTGATATACCGGTACTATGCAACTTCTTAACTTGAGAAGTCTGTAACGGATAAACACTTGCGGTTGTTTCTACAAAAAAAAAAAAAAAAAAAAAAAATGATTGCAATAGATCATTTTTGAAGAGAATTTTGTCACCTTCAAATTTGATAAGAACACAAAATAAACTGAAATAATGTACCTTTCCAACCCCCTCCCCTTACAAACCCGACGCTCAAAATTGTGTAAATTTTTACGCTGTATGATAAATTTGGAGTTGGAGTGAAACTTCTACTTTGGATGTGAGGGGTTTAGTTCTAATTTGCAAAATAAACCACAAAATAGAATAATTTGATGATTTTTTTCATCATTATTATTTTTTCTTACAACAATATACTTTTTTTGTAAAGAAATGACATTGCAAAAATTATTCTACTATTGTCATAGTCCTCTTTTGTATCTACAAGGAATAAATTGAAAAACCGTTTCAATAATTTATTTACAATAACAAATTCTACTTCTGTAAGGTAAAGATATATATCTACAAAATTATGATCGAAATAATGATATATTTCCATTTTTTGTACACCAAAACAATATTATTCTATAATCAAGGACTGGAAAAAGTGGATTGAATTACAATAATAATAGACTACAATAATTAAGAAACTGTCACCAAAAAAACTATGGATGAAAACTAAGAAATTATAGAAAAGTTCATAAACATGCTTGATAGTTTTTCAAATTATACACCCTTGTTTGTTGGTGATTACAAAACACTTGATAGAAAGGGCTTCAGAGGAACC
Organism: Conomelus anceps; assembly: GCA_948455865.1. Classification (NCBI taxonomy): domain Eukaryota; kingdom Metazoa; phylum Arthropoda; class Insecta; order Hemiptera; family Delphacidae; genus Conomelus; species Conomelus anceps. Next base: position 145,304,952 of record OX418216.1, read on the forward strand.
AGTCTTTGTATCCATGATGATTTCGTAATATTTTAAATAAATGCTTTCAAACTATTGTTACCTGCTCTGTACTTTTGTATTGCCTACTCATTATCACCATATTTTCAAGCTGTAAAATAATAGTAATAAGCTATGTTTAAATATATTTGGAAACGAATATAAGGAAATTAACAGTATTCTACAAATAATAAATTAGGATGACACAGTATAAAGAGTATTTCAGAGGCGTAATTATTTATTCAAGAAGACAACAGGTTACCCCTTCATACGCCTCCTAGACAGAATAAACTTGTGCAGTATTGTAAGTGGGAATTTCAAATATAATCTGTATACAATTTAGTAAAAACTGGATGTTATATTATATTATACACCGGTAGATCTTAACAATAAAAATTTGCTGCAAATCGAAAGAAAATATTAACAAGGATGTGATTTGAAAGTTTAGATAGTTTGAAATAAATTTAAGAGATTTCTAATTGTTTATTTTGACACTTTTTTATAATATGGAAAAATCAACTTCAAGAATAGTGTGAGTGAAGAAACTGGACTAATAAAAGACTTGAAAATTTTCGATGATAATAATAATGAGCTTTATTGGTGGGAGACCCCGAGTTCACGGGGGGGGGGGGGGGGGGGGGGAGTTCCACCTCACCGTTTAATCCACGTTATGAGGACCATAGCCTACAATTATTGTGATTGTAGGAAGTGATAGCCGCGAGCCGTAGCAGGTATCTGTTCAATCAGATAGATAAGCTGCGTTCTCGTAGGTCCTGTATATTCGCAGTATGAATAGAAATTTTGATTCATTTTAACATATTTAAATTGTTGGCATAGAAAACCTGATATAATTGTTCTTTCTGAAACATGGGTCCAGTCGGGCGATGATACGGCTCGATCTGTATCGTATGGAGGGGTATTCTAGTTTTTTTGCTGTTGCGGATTTTTCAAGAGCCTCAGGAGTAATGGTATTCATTTCAATTGAAACAGGGCTATCGTGTTCTCAGATCACTTTTAATATAAACGGTGCTGATTCGGTGTTTCTTCAGTGTAAAATTTCTAATTATTGTTTCACCCTCCTTTGTATTTATAGATGGCATGGTGTTCAAATACTTTTCTTGATAGTCAAATTTAGAGTAAATTTTTAGAAGATTGTCATTCTCCCAATTGTATTGTGGTGGGTAAATTAATATACAGGATATTAATAATATTAAAACTCTTGAATATCTTGAAATGTTGTATCGTAATGGTTATAAGTGTCTAATAGATATAAGTACTCGCGTGTTTAATGAAAATTCTTCTTGTATTGATCATATTTTTTTAGGTCAACTTTACATAATAGATCTGTATGTGGTGCGGTGATAGAAACTCAAATAACTGATCACCGAGCAGTAGCTATTTCTATTTCTAAAGTTAATTTGAGGAGATTAGAACCACCATCTGAGGTGAGAACGATGGTTGATTATGAGAAGTTGAAGAGTCTGCTAATGCATCATGACTGGAGCCATGTTTATTTTTCTGACAGTGTCAATGTTAAATTTGATACTTTTATGGACGTTCTGAATAGTTATATAAGTCAATCAAAGTATAGGGTACATGTAAGATCAGGTAGGAATGTTAGAGGATTGAAACCTTGGATGACAGAAGGATTGTGTACTGCTATTAAAAATCGTGATAAGTTATTTAAAAGAATGATGAGAAACCCAAATGACTCCAAATTAAGCACTGATTATCTGAAATTCAAAAAGAAAATAGTTGTATGGATAAGAGAGCGTAAACGTGAGTATTTTTTCAATCTCAACTCCTTAGCTGTTCGACAGCAGTGGAAGGAAATAAATAGAGTATGTGCCCAAGCTTCTTCCAAAAAACAACCAATAAGTTTGGTTATTGGAAGTTCGCCTGTTACTGAAGATCACTTGGTAGCGGATGAGTTCAATGACTACTTTGTTAAATCTCCAATGGAGGTTACCTCGTCAGTTAGATGCTTGAATGAGAGGGAAAGACAGTTATTGAGGGACAGATTCCGAGCAAAGCGTTATTGTAATTCCGTATTCTTTGAACCGATATATTATAATGAAATAAAAAGTATAGTACAGGGTCTCAAGAATAGTAAATCTCCTGGTCCAGATAATATTTCTGGTGAGCTAGTTAAAGCTGTAGCTACAGCAATTATTCCTGTTTTATGTGACATTTTCAATTTCAGATTGGCTTTAGGACAATTTCCTGATGCTTTAAAAATAGCTCAAGTTGTGCCAATTCAAAAAAGGGTCTAGATCCGATGTATCCAATTACAGACCGGTCTCTTTCGGGTTTCTCAAAAATTCTAGAGAAGCTTATAAAGAGAAGAATTGTTGGTTTCTTTACAAAAAAAAAGATTTCTGACAGACAATTCGGTTTTCAACAGGGCTTAAGTACGGAGATTGCTCTTAATAATTTTATGACTAGCATTTACAATAATTTGAATTGCCGAGGTAAGTTGAAGGTTGCTGGGCTCTTTGACATAAAAAAAAGCTTTTGATACCGTTAACCATGATATATTGATTGAGAAATTGTCTGTGGCTGGAGTTCGCGGTGTGCCCTTAAATTGGTTCAAGTCATATTTAGAAGATAGGAAACAGTGTTTCTGCATTAATGGCACTTGAAGTCAATTAGTAATGAATAATAATTCTGGCGTTCCGCAGGTTTCAGTACTGGGACCAATATTGTTCCTGATTTATATTAATGATTTATTTTCATTCAAGTTTCAAGGCTGTGTAACATTGTTTGCTGACGATACTGCACTGGCTTATTCTGCCATTGGTATTAATTAACAACATTGTATGATGCAATCTGACTTGAATAACTTGTGGCTCTGGTTTGATGATTATGTTAAATGCATCCAAGACTAAAATTTAAAATTTTTCCTTATCAGTCTTTAAGATATTCAGCTCCTTTGAAGTATCATAATGTTAATTGTCAGAGTGAGCGCTGTAACTGTGATATTATTGAGCAAGCGGACTCAGTAAATTATCTTTGCATGATTGTTGATGAAAGGCTGATTTGGAAAGAACATAATTATGATGTATTTAAAACAAAAATTGCTATATCTAATAAGAAAATTCTATAATCTTCGTCAGTTCCTACCTAGATACGTTCTCCGACAGTTATACTTTGCATTTTTTCATTCAAAACTAGATTACGGATTAGCATGCTGGTCTTCAACTTTTGCTTGCCATTTCAATCCACTAGTAATTTTACAAAAATCTATAATCCGTTCAATTTGTGGTGCGGAGAGAAGGGCGCATTCATTTCCTTGCTTTCAGACTCTCAAGGTAATGCCATTAAGATGCATGTTTGTTTTTTAAGTGTTAGCACTATTTTTTTAAATGAGTGGGAATCGGGGTGCAGAGCTGGGACCTGAAACTACTGTTGAAATGGTTCCATGGCACAGCTCAAATGAGCTATTAAGAGGACCCAGGCCCTGTTGCACAAGGTTTAAAAAGTGTTTTGTGTTTCTTGGTGATAAGTATTATAATCTGACTATTAGGCAAATGAACTCATTGATGCTATTTAAAACTAAATTGAAGAGATGGCTGTTGAGTTTGACACTTGAGGAGCTAGGGAAGTTCGATGAGTTTCGAGCTTGATGGTGACACTAATTGAATTTTTTACCACTTAATAAATTATTATTCTGAAATATTTTGCCAAACCATGTTCGATTAGGTGATTGATTTATTTTAATATTTGCTATATTTAAATGGTAGGGTTATGGTAGGATAATTTCCATATGCTTGTGTGAATGTGTGTGTGTGTGTTCGTGTGTTATTTTATACAAGAATAAATAATTGTATCCGATGTTCCTGCTCACAAACAAAAGGTTCAGATTACCTTTTCGTGTGCAGTAATTTATTTAGCATTCAATAATGTTGATTGTAAAATTCATATTGTAGAATTGTTAGGTTCAACTTGAATAAGTATGATATTTATTATTTGTATATATCTTCAATATGATGAAACTGTAAATTGTTTAGTGTTGAATAGAACGTGATTTGATTTGATTTTGGATATGAAATAGGTAGCACAATTTTCATTAGAAATTGAGAAAACTACTTATTGTGCCATAAATAAGCAGGATAATCCATGACAAAACGTAATGTAACATTAAAAAACAAATTCTATAACTCCCTAACTAGGATTGTTCACCTTGTGCTATTACAGGAGGCTGATTTAATTCAAAACCTGTACATATTTTTCAAATAATCACTTTCTGTGATCAAAAAATATGTAAAAGTGAAAGAGTTTAGTACTCTAGCATATTTTGATGCCTAATATGTAATGCATTATATACATTTTTTTACACTGTAACATTATTTTGTATTCATCAACTTTTGTAAACGTTGTAATCATATTATTCCCCAGGCTATTTTAAATTTAGAGAAAGCACTGCGCAGTGTTCATGCTTTTTGGCATTTACTCTTTCCCAAAGGTGATGGCCAATAGAAGTTCCACTTCATCTGCTCTTTCAAGTAACTACGCTTTTATAATAACTCCCACCAATAAAGTTCTTTAGAAAAAATTTAGAAAAAACACCATAGATTAATTATAATTGAGATAGAACATACAATTTTCTGTTCCCATTTTTGTTTAAACATTTATTTATTTTCCAAAGTTTACATATTCTTCTGTGTCACTCTTCATTCAAATTGTTATACAGGAGTTCAATATGCATCACCTCTTCCCCTCATTTGATAACCAAAAGCATCTTCCTCAAGATTGTAGTAGCTGGTCTCATCATTTTCAGCAAAACGCTGCCTGGTGGAATCAATGGGTGTGGTCACATGACTTACAGGCGTAGCCAAGCGACTCATGGGCGTGGTCACAAGAGTGGGCGTGGCCACCTGAACAATGGGAGTCTTGGGTGCAAGCGGTTGGCCACTCCTACTACCCCCACCATTTCCACACACAGAGTTTGCAATTGTCATCAGTATGAGTTTGGCTGTCTTAACAACAGCAACATGGGCAGCAAATTGCATTATAAGTGAGCCAAACCCCTTGTAAAGACCTCCAGCTCCTTCTTGTCTGAGTGTTGTTTCATAGCAGTCAACCACACCCTCATAGCTGGTTAGTATTGGTGTAACATGTGATCCTGTGTCCAGATTATCAATGATTGTGCGGGTGCCTTGCAGATGTAGCCTGGAAAAATCACATTCATGTACCATAACACCAACAAAATAGCATTAACATTCAGGAACTCAAATATAAGAGCATACAATCCAAATACAACTCACTCAAGAAAACACCTGCACCCACACAGACAAACGCAATTGGCCAGGAGTATAGAAATTGAAATGTAATGGCTGCAACAATTTCTATATTGAACAAATGAGCAATGCATTCACTACCAGATTTGAAAAACGCATAAGAACCAACACACACCCAAACACCCATTCTACCTTAGCTGAACACATCATTTCAACAAACCACACTTACCCAGACATTAACACTAGTATACTAGTATATTACACTGTACCCAAAGAAGACTGTACAAACCGACTGTAGGCTACTAGAACAATATGATACCAACACTCAAAACTACAGTCCGAATCATTCTACAAGATGATCAAGTTCAGTTCATACTGTTTGACTACATAATTCTAGATCAAAATCTTCCACCTATTCATCCTCTCACAATCTCCAACTCTCTCACCACCCTAAGCTCAGTTTTCAACCGTGTTGAGTCTTGTCTGAGAATGCACTATAACAGTGCGAAATGGCCATCATAAAGTAAGTTTTCACATCCACTATGAAGGTATTGCATCATCAATTCATAGTTTGACCAATAAAAATTCATTCACACTTCTTTGTACATCATCCATTTTAAGCCATTAATGTCTCAAAAAAAGAGTGGATCATCTTATAACGGAATGATTAAAAAGGAATGATTTCCTTAGTGAATATCAAACACTAAGAATAGTGAGGTATTGAGGTATTTCTATGTCTTCAAGGTTATGACTCACTTTCAATTTTTGGTGGCAATCCAAGTGCCACATTAGTCCTTGAAAATAAACAGAGAAGAGTAACAATATTTTAGAAAGGCTTTCTATCCCTAGAGCTATACCGATTTTTCCCAAATCTGTACAATTTTTGGTATTATTTTAATTTAGATTTTTTATTTGTAGCCTACTGTTGTTTTATCTCAGACTTTCAGTGATTATCTTTTATAATGGTTGGAGATGTAGTAATATAAAGTTATGAGGTTAGTTTTATTATTTTACTTAGCACCAGGCCCTAATTTAGAAGAAGATTGGTTATTTTGGAACGTTTTTTCTGTCTTCAAGCTATTTTGTATTGTTCTGTATAACTATATATTAGAGACATATAGGCAAGTTTCATGTTGCGATGTGTATTCTTGCAATAAACTAATAAAGGTAGAAAGCTTATTGTGATTCATATATGGGCATCTTTGTCACTCTTTTCAATTTTCAACTGGTTGATCAGCAATCAACCTTGTCCTCGCTAGATTGCTCTTTTCTGCGCATGCGTGAATTGTAATTATGAATCACTGATTTTTATTTCATGAACTTTCATGAACCCCCTTTTGTCTTTGGCGGGAAATAGTCAGTTTGTGTCTGCTACCTTGCTTCTACAGGGATTCGACGTTTGATCTCACACAAAGAATCTGCACTCCTCTGTTTGCTGAAATCTTGTTTATTTACTGTCTGTGTTCATTTTTTTTTTTTTTAGGTTATGTGACTCTTTTATAAATATTTATCCTTGTTGAAAGATAAAAGTTTTTCTTTCAAGCAGTTATATAGTCATGTAACTAACTCGTGATGTAGTTAATATATTCAGGAAGGCGCATATTATAACCTTTTTTTTTTAAGTGTAATTACCTGCAAAATTTATTAAACTTTTGATGTCACCTCACTACTGATTAAGGTAATTGATTTGTTTACATATTGTTATTTACATAGTTGCTTTTCGATGTAGTTAAAATTGTATTATAGATATCTCAGCTTAAATGTAATATAAATAAACAAATTATTAAAATTGTCTTGAAACTTTAAAATTCAGTGCTGACTGTATTCTAGTTCTTGTAGATTGATTGTTTCTGCAGTTACTGAAAAGGAATAATAAATTTGTGAGCTTATGTAGTATTGTGGGGGAAATAATTTTTTCTTATTATTTTCTTTGAAATACCTACCTAGAAATGTGGGGGAAATAATTTTTTCTTAATATTTTCTTTGAAATACCTTAACCTAGAAAATAGTTGTAATTTAAAAGATTGAGAACATGATTATGGTTTAGGTTAGATTAGGATATTCAAGAATCTGAATCAGTAACTTTGGATGTTTTTTTAATATTTTAACTGGGGACTAGTATGATTGTTTGTTTACTAATTTCTTATGGTATTTCTTCTAGCTGATGTTGTTACTTTTACTAAGATCAGATTAGGGTTATACTTTGGTTTACCAGAAATTAATTATTGACTGAATCTTATTTAACTTATAACGATTAATTAAATTTAGAGAATTAGATGAATTTGGGCAAACTGCTGTTCCATTGATTTTAGAATTCTTCTAGTTGGATCAACCAAACAAATATTTTGTAATGCTTTTAGAGACTAGTTATTATTGTATTTTGGTACTTTTCTTTATAGTGGTTCCATGTTCCGGGGACCAATTCCTTGTTTGGGGCACAAATTACGTGTTGGGGATGCAAATTCCACAAGATCTATGTTGAGGGCCGAGACTCCCATGGTGTTGATCCAATTTCAATAAGGAGATCCAGTCAAATGAACCCGTGCTGGGCTATGGGATTTCAACAAAGCTCGGCTACCAAAACGACAGAACATTTGGCAGTAAGCGGTTTGTGTGTAAAGGAAATTTAAGGTATGTGGTTTTGTTAGTTATGTCATCGTATCTTCGAAAAGTGAAATTAGTGGGCGTCGTACCATTGGCCAATGTGTGGGTTATGAACAATCTTAGATTAATTTAATGAAAGACTCAATCGCCCAATCTTGTGATTGTAGTTTATTTTTCTCTTAGACTGAGATGCGTTTTGTATTGTGCTAATTTTTTTGATTTTATTATATGCGCCATTCTGAAAAACAAATGAGTACTTATCTTGATAACCTGGTCGATGTTATTTTATTTGAGAAGAGTTGTTCTTTTAGATTGTATAACGTTTAGCAATGAACAAACTCATTTCTCAACGTTCAATATCTCGCTTTATTATAGCACACCTTTCGTTTTATTTCCAGTTAATGCCTACAGTTCAAAATTCTCCTTTTTTATTCTTATTTTATACTGTAGCATTACAGAACATTTTTTTAACTTGTTTATTACTTGCAGGGAAAAGTGTAAACAAAATACCTCAGCATAACTTTACGAAAACCTCCTGCTTTTTTTAAATTAAAACTGAATGAGTTCATTTTAACACTGTATTCAGTAGGTTAACATGTACCGAATTGATCTTTATTTCTGTATGCTATCTGTAATTAGCATTGTTCTTAATACAATCTAGTATAGTATCCTAGCTCAGTGGTAATTACTGTATCACTGAATTTAATCTGTTTGTTGTATCTGACCTTTCTTCATCTGCTCTATGCGCTCTTTGCGCCCAGTTTTTTGTCTTTTTGAGATTGTAACGTGATTCAAAACTGAATCTAAAAACAAACTTAAATAAGAAATCTCACCTGTGTAGGATAGTTTCAAATGGATAGAACATTGTTTCGCTAACAATTAGAGAAATCATATTTGACTGTAATTCAATTTCGTCATTTATAATCGGATTCAGGCAATCTTTTGAGAGTGCGCCCTAGAAAAATATGATGATGAATATTAGTGAAAAACAGCATATAAAATCTTAGAATCATTGAAATGAAAATTAAATTAGTGAAGATGCTTGCACAGTGGAGCATATAATACTCCATTATAATCACCATTGCAAAATCAAACTCATGATGTGGCATGAAGTTTAAACAATTCGAGAAGCATGAAAATTTTTTTCAAGACATAGTAGAAGAAAGTCAAGAAAGAGAAGTCTTTGCTACCTATAGCAACACTTTCTCACGTCCAATTATGACGTTTGTATTTATCATCTTGCCTACAATGCAATGCGATTAATCTACTACTTAACATTAATGTTCAAAAAATATTGTATGGTACAGCTACTCTACGATCTGAGAGCTGCTAATCATGATGATGTAACCACTCCAATACATGTAATTTTTTTTACAAATAAATTCATCTGAATCCATCACTCAGACAAGTTATGAGCTTAAGTAGATTTAATCTTGTGTTCTAATATGAATTTCTTAGGATTTTCAGATGATGTCCACATTAGACTTGTATGTGAATAATGAGGTGAATGGGTGAATGATGAGAAACATCCATAGCTGAATGAGATTCAAACTCAAGGCTGCAGGAAATGAATCCATCCAGAGGCGTATCTTATCATAAACAAGCAGTCCAACGAACTGCTCCATCAGAGCCGCCAGTATAATATATAATTTTTTTACCAAATTTGAAGTAAATTCTCAAAAATTATTGAATGCTATGCTCAAGAATTTGAAAGATGTTTATTATGATGTAATCATTTCGATACATAGTAGATTTACAAAGATAAATACAGTATTAATCTGAATTCATCACTTTCATACAAGTTATGAGTTTATGTAAAAATAGTTACTTGTTTAATGTGAATTGCGCAAGAATTTAAGGGCAAAACTACGTTAACGATAATGCTAATGCCAACTTGAACTCACTATGCACCTGTCTGCTCTATCTATAGCATCTCGCTGTTATTTCTTTTACCATGCTTATATTTTAGAAAATGCATATGCATAGAGTGATGAGGTTAGCGTCAGCGTTATTGTATATTTACTATTGATTTACCTGTAATTGTAATATGAATGTAATTTGAAGAATTCGAAGTTACTGACCTGTTTCTGTTGATTTATTTTGTGAGAAATAAGCAACATTCTACTGGCGACATTCTGTACTATAAGGCCGAAAACATACTTCAGTACTCCAAAAACAACTGTTGGAACAACCAGACTAAGAATAGGAAGCATTCTACCTGTAAAACAAATTATTTCCATATAAGAGAAATAGACATTTTGAAGGATGAAAACGGATTTTAGAGGATAACATGACCATTTTGAAGAAGAATGTAAAAGAGCGGTACATGATACATACATAACTTAGAGAGAAAAATATCACTGTCTATGCGTGCTTGCACAGCGGGGAATCCAATACTCGAGTATGTTTACCATCGCAAAATCAAACACATGCTGTGGAATGATGTGTGACAGATTGGAGAGGCGTGAATACCACCATTACACAGCAGGTGTTTGATTTTGCGATGATGATTATCATTGAGTATACGACTCCACCCACAAATAGTGATTTTTTCAAAAATTTAGTATATAGAATGTTTTCGGAGGAATGGATCTTGCGGCACTAGCTGATTTTTCTCTTCAAAATGAAGAATAAAGTTGAAATAAAATTAGATCCGGAAACGCTTCGTTACAGAAGTAAAGATGACTAAATTTGACGGTATCCTTATCAATTTACTTGACCAGAAATCTCTAGTTTTGAACACATTTGTAACTGGACATTCGAATATAGCATGTTACAAATCTTCAAGGGCTGTCCTTGTCAGCAGAGAGTAAGTTTTGATTCAGCAGGACTACCGTAATTATTTTAAACATTGGTTTATATGCCTCAAAACACGTTTTTTCAAGTTTATAGTAAATTAATTTGATTGCTCGTCGATTACCAATATTTTTATTCCAAGCAAACTTGTGTAGAATTAAATTTGGAGAATAAAATGTTTAAAAATTCAACAACCTAAAGTGTAACCAAAGTTCATAAATCAGGTTTTTATTGGATTAAAACACAAAAGAATAGTTAGTTGGAAGCAAATTACGTAGTGTGTTCAGACCCATAAAACCAGACTTTATAACTCTAGGGTGTGTTTTTGGCGATTCAGCATCCAACCAACCAAATATCCAATTCGAACTTGAGAATATTTGTTTTCATAGACATTCTCATGTATTTCGTAAAATGACAGTAATCACGATATGCCTAGTTTCAGATTCTATGGATATTTCGGATGTTTTATTCGATTTTCAGCTCCTTTTACACGAAATCTGTTCAACTCAACACCTGAATAAACGTCCTAGAGATTTCTAAATGGCTAGATTAATAGGGGCAGATGTCAACTTTAGCCATCTTAATTTATGTAACAAAGCGTTTTCGGACCTATGTCTAAATGAATTTTCTTTATTTGGATGAGAGGAATCAACTATAGTAGTTTTCACCACTGACGAGCTCTGAACTCAGACACGATTTCCCACTACTTTCAGGGCTAGCCAATCTTTTGAAAGCAACATTGCCAATCTTTTGAAAGCAACATTGCCAACATTAACGTAAACTTGCTAGGGCCCTTCTATGCCACGCGTCTGGCTAAAGTTCAGCGAACGTTTCTCATTTTTATAATCAGCTAATCTCTATCTGAATATCACCTCTACGTTTTCCTAATTCCTAATTGCAGTAAGGCCGGCAATAGACGGACTGCTTCAAGCAGTCGTGAGTGACTGCAAAAGTGCAGCCGATTTGCAGTCAGACCCGACTGCTTTTGGACTGCTTCAAGCAGTCGGTGACTGCCTTGTTGAATAGGCGGAGTAGAGTTGAGACTGCGGAGAGCCTTCCATAAAGACAAGAAATTATTAATAAAATTACTGAGAATAATTTTCTATAAATGATTGGAGCACAAATTAATTAAATAAAGACACATTTAATCAAATTTCTGAATATGGTTTAAAACAAATTTAATAATAGTTTGAAAAATTGGTAAATGGATGGAATGAGAAGTGGATCCTCAAAAAATAAATTATAATTGATTTAATATAAGAATGCATTATTCTCGTCATACAAAGATGGCCACTTGACATGAAAAAATACAAGAAATAGTAACATTACAGTATATAAAATCACAGGGTTATTAATTACACAGCGAATAATTAAAAATCAATAAAAAGATATTTCTTGACTTGATCATTTCATAGAACAAATAACCAGCCTGAGTACTAGAATTAAATTCTTAGATTTCTTGTTCCATAACGATCTGCGTTGTTAATATTAACTTTGTATTGTAAATTTAATGACTTGCAATCAGTTTTTATAGTTGAATAAATAATAATTGTACTCACACTTGGCCAAACGCTTTCGGCATCTAGATCAATGCCAATCTTCAAGGCATTCTAGATCGGCGATGTTGGTTAGAAGAATTGTGGATTTTGTATCATGAGGTCAAAAAGTATGTGTGATTAAAATTTAATTCACTGAGCATCTAACCAACAAACCAATATCGCCGATCTAGGATGCCTTGAATATGAGTTTCCATAACTCGAAAACGTTCGGCTAAGTGTGAGTACAATTATTATTTAACCACCTATAAAAATTGACTGCAAGTCGTTAAATTTACAATAAAATGTTATTACTAGAAATATTGAATAACGATATTTTTATAAAAAGATAGAGCCGGAACCTTAAGTACGGTACTGCATCCTTTTTTAATAATGACTAGCAGCTACCCGTCCTTCGTACGGATTATGCTTAGAAATATGACTAAATATGTTTCGGCTTTTTTTATAGCAACGATCATGAAGTTGTTAGCAGCTTAGTAAACAACTTAGAACGTATCAGAGAGAACGTAATCATCATAAATTACGTGATTTGTTCTTATGTGGTAATAAAACTTAGAAGAAATGTATCCAAAATCGCACAATACTTGGTTTTTAAACGTTTATTATTCTGATAAAAAAAAGTTAATTTAGTTTTTTATAGCTAAAGACATTGTCAAAAAGGTTTTCAATACTGATAAATAACTTTAATCCCGATCGATGCTCTCGTTTTTCAGGAGAAGACCGCGTAAAATGTATCCAAAATCGCACAATACTTGGTTTTTAAACGTTTATTACTCTGTTAAAAAAAAGTTTATTTAGTTTTTTATAGCTAAAGACATTGTCAATAAACTGTTCAATACTGTTCAATAACTAAAATCCCGATCGATGCTCTCGTTTTTGAGGAGAAGGCCGCGAAAAATGCCTTTGGGGCCGTGACAGACAGACAGAAAGTGAGATAAGACTATTTTCGGCTTATTTAATGTATAAAACGTAAAAATAGCCAAAAAATATACAATTCTGATAAATGTACAGACAAAACTTCAATTTTATTTATATAGATTTCCATGAACTGGACGGACCCAAAAATATATTTTAGTCCTAAACAGGATGATTCAATATCTTGAAGTATTTATTGTGACAGATTCACTTTAAATAACTCCTAGAGCTTAACATTACTCAAAAGTAGGGGGTAAACTAAATCAAAAACGAGCAAAGTTCAATTAGGAGAAAATTATGCAAAAATCAAAAAATATAATAAAACAGGATCTTTTGTCTTTGAAAAAGACTCTAGTGACAAAGTACAACAAGTTTTGAAAACAACGTGCCATGTTCACAGAACGCATACATAGCCTACTAAATACACACAATGAGTGAAATATGAGTGGTGATGCGAGCAGTCGAGTGGACTGCTTGAAGCGGTCCGTGTATTGCCGACCGACTGCATTTTTGCAGTCGGCAGCACGGCGGAACTCGACTGCAAATGGACTGCTTGTTTTGTTAGCGACCGCAACTCGACTGCTCAAGCAGTCCGTGTAGTGCGGTCTTGATTTTAACATTGAAAATGCGATCCGCCCAACTGCGACTGCTTCAAGCAGTCCGTCTATTGCCAGCCTAATTGATATCACTATAACGCGCGACGACTCCCGGCCCGTGTATTTATAGGGATGCAGACAGACAGATATTGACAGGGACCCAGATATTTGCACCACCTTGCAGAAATGGACAACATTCTGGTTACATAATTCACAAAGCAGGCCAGAACTACAGTACAGTATGATTCGTTCCTATTGGAACACTCAGTATACCATTGCACTAAGCACAAAAAGGCACTATCAAAACAAAACAAAATTAAAAACCCTCTATATTAAATATTTTCAAAATGTTAAGCCACCCTTCTCAAAAGCTCATGCTATTGAAGGGTTTTTTGGATTTATTTAAATTTTGTTGAGGGTAAACCCCTCACAAATATTTTTCATTTTCATTATTTAAAACCACCGAACCCAAATCAGACACTCCAAAAATCAAGGGTGATTTAGGCCTCCCTAAAAATGTTGTATTTCAAAAAACTTATAGAACCTGTGCATCGCTAAGCCTAAAGATAAGGAACATTCAATCAAAAAATCATGACAATCGATTACGGCGTATGACCGAAATCGTGAGACAGACGAAATTTTAACGGTCAAATTTAAACTGAGACCTCAGTTAACAGCTCTGTTAACAATAAAATGTTTGTGAATTTCTCAGATATGTAATGTTTTATTTGATTTTTCAGCTCATTCTAAAAGTTCAAATTACTAATATGACGCCTAAATAAGGGTAGAACTTCAGAATAATTAATTTTTATAAAAATAATTAATAGAGTTTATTGCTGAAAGCAGTCAAGAAAACAAACCATACGTTATTGGCACCTAAAAAAATTAATTAGATTAATAGGTTGTCAGTTACCTTTTTGTGGACTGCCCCAACTGACAAGACGACACAGGCCCTCACGGAACACATCGAATATTCCCGGCTTTTCACTGGCAATATCACTCTGTACTGTTTCAACTAAACTGGCTGAATAAAATGGCGTTATTATAGCTAATGTCAGACTGCAACATATAATGAGAACAGATTCGCAATTTTTATACATAGATATACATAACAAGATACTATAGTTTCAACAAACACGCCATTTTAGCCTCAAACAGGTAAAACTAAAATACAGAGCAGATTCATCAGGATGTTTCACATAGAGTTATCAATTCGCATAGAGTTATTGTACTCGAGTTTGTACCTTCTTGTGAAGGATCCTACAATAAACTGAGTAAGATCACTTCAAACTTAAAAAAGTATTATTTGGACCGTTTTTGTATATTTTGATGAATATCTAAAAATTACTGAGGTTACTGGCTTCTGATATGTTCTATTCGAATTTTCAACTCACAATTACATAGAACCTATTTCATGAGACAGTAAGTAGCCTTTATTTTTATGATCAAGTTGAAATTATTACTATCAATTTTAATAGTAGATTATTATTTTTCTCACAAATTATGTTTTTGGCAAACTTATAGCGCCTGAATAGTGTAGTGACGATGCGTAATATTTATGAAAGCATGTATGTACAAATTCATATGCGAATAAAGGAATTAAATTAAACCTAGCAAGAATATATTATGTTTGTAAGGCAATTAACATTTCTGAATGAGTAAACTTCCACTTCCTTCAACTCTTTAAAGAAGGGTTTCCGGACCAATTTTTATACGAACTTTTCATTATTTTAGTGAGCAAGCCCACCAAATATTCGAAATTAAGTGAAACACTCTGCATATATGTCCGATTGAGTGAGCAAAGAGGTTGCAATTAGTACTAATATTTCAAGGAAATAAGAAATGTTTCACAGTAACCTCAGTTTTATTCAAAGAAAACGTCTTGATATCAGTTCATAATTTATTAATATAGTTCCAGAAGACCTTTTGACTCATTGTCCTACAAATAAGACTCTCAATGAACTGATATGCAGTAACTTCTTTCAAGATTTAGCATTCCTTAAATTGCATAGTCCTCACCTCTTTTAATAGTATAGTTAATCATAATACAGTCTAAGTATAGTTAGCCTTTACTATGATTTTTATTATTAGGTGTGTGAAAAATTCATTTATCTATTATTTGTTTTTCATTAATTTTTTTCTTCTTTTATGTAATAACTTACAATAATGATCAAATGATATTCTCATAATGCATTATCAAAAATTAAATTTAAGGAAAATAGACATGAACCTAAAATAATGACTCCCGCCAAAGATATACTTTTGCTGGTGGTGCCTTTGTAAATCATGTCATGTGAACTTATTAATGTTTATCTACAAACTTATATTTATTCTAATTGAAGTTTGCTCTGTATATTTATTTTTGTTATTTGGTAATGAATTTCAATTCACAACACTTGTCTTCCAAAGATGTCACACAAAAATATGATTTTTCTTAGTTATTCTTCAAACCTATTTCATTCATTGATATTTGGAGACAGTTCGCACTCACCATTTGAGCATTAAATGCTGGCCATGACTTTTGGCCGAGTGGTGCCATTTGAACTCTTTCGGCCAGGGCGTGAATTTGGATATGACGTCTTCGATGGCCAGGGCCATGCCTCTAACTAGCAGCATACTGCCGAGTCCCTTCCACAGTGTCGTGATGCCCTGACGCTGGTTCAGGCGCCATATGACCGGCAGAAGGGTGATCGACACCAAGTGGTATTTGCTTGAGTTGTTGTGTACCTGAAAATTTCATTAAATGCTATATCTATATAATAAGTAGGAGTAAGGTGTGTGAGTGTGTGTCAATCTAACGGATTTCACAAAACCGGCTACGATTTGGAAAAAAAATTACACTACTAAATCTGGCACAAAGCTTCCTCTATCCTCTCCCTCCCTATTTCCATGTTCTCCTTCTTCCCTCTCTCTCACTCATGTGTTTCATGTGTCACTGAAAACACATATGATGTGTTTTGTTTTGTATTAATACGTTTCTCCCTTCTTAAAAATGCCTATTATATATTCTTATTAAATAATTGTGTTACACCGCCAATTCGATCAGAGCAGCCAATTGTTGTTATAGTAATTTATTCATTACGCTATTTTTACTTCTTTAGATTAATTTCTTTTTCTTCACATACACTAGACTAATCTTCAATTTCCACCATTACCTGCATTTTCCCTAATCTTTTATTCCTAATTTCTTCTTTTTTGTAATTTGTATTATATAATTGATTTCCATTTTGTAATCTTGTAATATTTATATTATGTTGGCGCAGCTGCTGAAAAACCCACAAGGTTTAGCGGAACCTTTATTTGGAACTTGTAAATAAATAAACGATTGGTTGATTGATCATCGCGGTGAGCGTGGTATTTATTTATGTGATCGATAAGTTCAGTCACGAGCGCTCAAGACTGCTTCTGGTTGGTGACCGTTCTTCGATGACTTGATGTTGTAAGCTTTATTATCACTTACCCAGTGGTTGGAAACCCACCTTAAACAGCAGGTCCACCATGTTCCCTATAACATAGCACGAACAGCGAGGTGGAACTGAGGGTCTCTCCACCAATAATATACATACGCTTAATATTATTAAATTTATTTAGTACAGCTTTCTGTTACTTGTCTCAAACAATTTTATTTTTCATTGTGATTCTTTTCTCTATCTTATAATGAGACGTTTATTTATTTTTGTATTAAATATAAGGCTTAGAATAAATGAGTGCTAGAGGGGGCCGCAGCGCTTCAATTTCGCCATCGAAGGGATTAACACAAAGGAAGCAGCTCAATTCAATTCACTGCTCCACATTCTCACATATCCACTTTATACCAGTCCTGCTCAAGTGTTTTCAAGAATAGACGAATCTTAGGCCAAAATCATTCATCATTTCATGCAATTGCATTACTTAGACTCACATTACAGTGATAAATATAACATTACATGTACCGATAAAACAGAAATGTTTGAGCTTGAGTATAAGTTGCATAATAAGTTACGATTAATAATAAGCGTAAGGCAATACAGCTATTTCCACTGAGCCATGCTCAGTGCTATATATGATGAATCTAAAATTTTAGATGGTTTCCGATCCACCGGAAACCATAATAAAACTGATAACATCGTCATAGCAGCTCAGTCACCCATCCAAGCGCGGTCTTGAGCGCTCGTGACTTTTAATAGTACGGCCTTTCAGATAGACTTACTGTCATTCCACAGTCAAATTGCGTTAGTCCAAACAGGCCTATTGCCTATTTGATTTTGAAAGCACACGGAATGCCAAGCCTGTCGACAAATGAAATATGTAAAATGGATATTAGTTATGTGAATGCTGAATTGATTATTAAATTACCTGACACTGCCGCCTTAGAACCACAAAAGGATGACAAAGTAGGTTTTCAGTAATAAGAGTCGCCAATCCAACACCTGTTGTGATATATTTCCGGCCAATAGCATCTAAAAAACACAAATCATTTCAATATTGTAGGTTTTTACTTGTGCTTGGTAGATAAATGATGTGCATGAATAAACATAGGCCTATCAATGGATTGAATTAGATTGTCAATGAGGCTGCCTTTCCGTATGTAGTCCAGTGAAATAATCTACTGACAGAATCGATACTCGATAGGTTAGGTTTAGCTTTGGGTTTGGTAGATCGACCGACTATCGACTCTCTCTCAGGACTACATACGGAACTAGAACCGCAGATTGCAGAGTAAGCGGGATTAGGTAATAATGTTCAAATAAGACTCACGTAGCAAAAAGAAAGCATTAGGCCTACATACCATCATCATCTACAGGCGTTAGAATCTTTGCGGGTCGAATAGTCAAATCCCTATCGATATTAATATTATACGGCCTAGGTGCCGTTTTCACTCCTTGATAATCAATTTCGTTGGCAAAGTAAGGTTTTTGACTTTGTAGGCCTTTCAATTTCAAATCGTGTGGGCGTCGCGGTACGGCACCTCTCACTTCTTGATCATTTGACTGAATATTTCCCAATTCATCATACATATCAACTTTTCTCCTTGGTCCAAAATAATCTTCCATTCCAGCCATTCTGCCGAAAGACTGGCAATATTTAAATTGCAATAATTATCAAATCAGATAAAGCTGCACAATACAGAATGACATCCTAACCATCACTTCAAAAGTACACAATATACAAATGATTTTGTTTAGACTTATCAATAATTTTTTGAAGTGATGAATTGGTTCCCAATAATATCTGATATCCCCCGAACTATAAAAAAATGTAGTTAGAATAAAATATGACTTATTTTTAACCAACTAGGGACTAGACAAAAATTGAAAGGTTGACACAGACGACAGACTGCAAAAATAATTCAATGCCTCCTGTACCTTGGCGATCACCTGAATACTTACCAGATGATTATAAAATGTGAAAAGAATTTGAATTTTTTAATTCACTAAAGAAAAATTATTCAAATATAAGAATCAATTAAAATTTTCTTGCTCTAAATCTTTGATATTTGTTATTCTTTGAAGGTTTCCTGGTTCTAAGGTTTAAAAGCACGATTTTTGTGCTGGTAGTTGGTAGTGCTGCTTTCCACAGTTTGCTAACTTCCTTTTCCTTCCTAACTACGTGTGTGTAATGGAAGTGTAATTTTGTATTTCTAAAATGAAGGTGAGTTTAATTAATGTTTATAATCTGTAAATCATATTTCCCAATGAAACTATACGTTATTCATTTCTAACAATGCCTTAAATCGATTTGATCCAACATTCAGTTTTAATTGTGTTTACTCTGGTCCGATTCCAGAAGATGAAAATGAATTGTCCATGCCGCATCTTTGTTTCCGAGAACAACGCTTATTACTTTCTATTCATTATTGTTCTTCGCTTTTCATTTCATATGCTTACACTTTCATATACTCATATTTATTTTGTTCATTGTTTGTCCCAATTACCTTCATATTAATTTATCTACTTTTTTCTATATTGGCTTTCAATAGCCTAACCTCAACAACTTGTTTCAAAGTGGATATTTCGTTTCAATTTCAGATTAACGTCTCATATCCAGCGACAGGATGTCAAAAACTGTTCGAAATAACAGACGAACACAAGTTGCGAGTGTTTTACGAAAAACGCATGGGTGCTGAAGTTGAAGCAGATTCATTGGGAGATGAGTGGAAAGGCTATGTCGTCAGAGTATCTGGTGGTAATGACAAACAAGGATTCCCCATGAAGCAAGGAGTGCTCACCAATGGTCAGTGTTCGTTAATGTATTTATTAGTTTTATTTGGTTGATTAAAACGTTGTAGGTTTTTTGTTTGTGTGAGCTTGAGAGTTTTATTGTGGCCAAACATTTTTAGGGCGGGCTTTGGTGCGTTCTTTTTGTGGAAAAAATGTGTAATAACTTGCTCCTAAATTTCATTAAAGGCATGGTATTTATTGCATGCACCTCTCTTCTATTTTTGGAATATTATTCGTTTCGCAGTAAGGAAAGGCTCTAAAATCTCGAGCAGAACCACTTAATTCAGACCATAAGATTTTATTCAAACATCCAAATGAATGAAATAATTTATATAGTGAATTTTCCCTACAAACACAGAAGTCTGAGTGCGGAGAATGAGTTCGATTTCACATTAGCAATACATAATGAATAAATTACAGGTTAACGAACAATATTCAAAATCAAGCATTCACTATTCATTATGAACCTTATAAATTATTAATGACCACAGATAAAAAATAATTAGTAGGAAACTTATGATTTTTTTCGTAGATTACGTCTTGGAAACTCCAGTTAAGGAGCAGGCCTATAAGACAAGTCAGATCAACAATATTATAAACTAGATACTATACTTCAATTAGTTGAGGTGAGGCTTAATTTTGATGTGAAAGGAACTCTTCTACACTATAAAAAGCTTTATCAACTAAATATTTTTTCAATTGTTTTTTAAATATTTCTATATTTTCAAGACTATAAAAACTGCGGATGCTTCTTGTAGATTTTCCTACCAATATAACTGGGTTTTTGTTTGAATAAGCTACTATTTTGACTCACCAAATGATAATCTCCTCGGCTTCTTGTATTATAATCGTATACGTCAAGATTTTGGTTAATATCATTCGTTTTTACATATAAAGTAGCTTCATACACATATAAGCAGGGTACAGTTAGGAGACCAAGTCTCTTGAACAACGGCCTACATGAATCTAATCTATTTACTCTTTCTATACACTTAACCGCTTTCTTTTGGATCTTAAATACCCTATCAAGATTTTGTTTTGCTGAATTACCCCATACTAAGATAGCATACCCAATATGTGACAGTAAGAGCCCATGGTAAGCTGTAAAAAGTAACTTTTTGTCATTCAATCTAGCGA
Source organism: Conomelus anceps (assembly GCA_948455865.1). NCBI lineage: Eukaryota > Metazoa > Arthropoda > Insecta > Hemiptera > Delphacidae > Conomelus > Conomelus anceps. The sequence goes on from OX418216.1 coordinate 145,325,993, forward strand.
GCTGTCGCAGGACAAATACCCCAGATGAAATTTTACAACATGTTTTCTCAATGTATGGAGCCCAGGCGAATCGTCTATCCAACAAAACTCAGAGAAATGCAATTTTTCCTTCCTGGTCTAATTGATTATCGTTTATAAGGGCGTCTTCATTTAAATTATGTTTGTCTTTGAATTGAAGATATTGGCATTTTTTACTATTTTAATTTATTGTTGATTTCAACCGATTTAAGAATTGGACAATGGATTACACACCTATATGGGCATTTATTTCTAAATTATCTAGAATGAAAATGAGTGATGTATCGTCTGCAAATAAGAGGGCTCTACCACTAATTAATTCTTAGGTAAACGGTTGACATATAAAATATTACATGATGTTGTGTGGAGGAAATAAATTATTATTCTATTCTATTTGAGTATGCTGCATGAACAGAGTGTCCCTGAAAAGCATGATCCCAGTACCAAAAAGATTGTCCATCTCACCTTTGTTCTTCCACATCTGTCATTTTGATCAGTTTTGAACCTTCCCTGGAGAAGGTTCAAATATTTATAATATACAAATTTTTCATTGAAGGCCGAATATTTTGTTTATCATGTAGCTTTCAAAACAATACGTTGAATGCTTTTCAAGTTTCACAAATGCATTATTTGATGTTTGAGTACATTTTTGGTTGTAGAAACCTGGGATCTTTTGCTTAATAATTGACAAACTAGTTGTATTTGTGCAGGATTCTATATTTTAATCGTTATTTTTTTTATTGTAACTTAATCTGTGAATAATGTTATGCAACAAGCTTCTGTAGAGGGAAATTCGTCCCGTATTTATGAACTTGTCTCGCGGTTTCCTTAGGTCAAGGGAGACTTGAAAATCCTTTTGAATGATATCTTCTCAAGGTAAGTTTATATAGAGAGGTCTTCATTTGAGCTTTATTTCTATATTCTTGTTTAATGATCACAATTTATTTAAAATTGCAGGACGTGTGAGGCTATTGCTTTCAAAGGGACACTCGTGCTATAGGCCCCGTCGAGATGGTGAGCGAAAAAGAAAATCAGTAAGAGGCTGCATCGTAGACGCCAATCTCAGTGTATTGGCTTTGGTCATCATCCGCAAGGGAGAAACTGTAAGTGCTATTCGATTATTTTGACCTTAATTATCTTCTAAAAGTTTCATTCCGCCAACAATGGATCAATGATTGCGTTCATAGGAGCCGCATCGCTCACCGGTGCGCCATAAGCTTGGTTGGATGGCTGGTTTCACTCGTGTGTTTCAGACATCATGTCTTTAGTCATCAACTGATACATCGCATCCAGTAGTAGCAATACTAAAAATATTGAACCATGCTTCACCACAAGACTTGTATGGAACGAACTCCTAACCAACGATATGTGGTCTTCAAGAAAAATAATAGACTAATCTTCATCAATATTTCAATAAATAAATCGTGATGTAAACATTTAGAAATTTGTACTCAGATTTTTTTAATTGAATTTAATTTATTTACATTCCAAACATTTGTTACAACAAACTGAGAATGAGTCAGTACATGCAGGTCATAGTCATACAGTCAAATCACAAGAACATCAAAATATTAAAAAAAAAAAAAAAAAAAAAAAAAACTAATCATAACAACATCAAAATGTGATGATAATTATTTTAAATTATTCAAAGGTCATTCAAAAATGTTCATTGAATTAACATCAAAAACCTACGAAAAGCAAAAAACAAAGAATTTCACCCATTAAGAAATTTGCTCAAACAGTAAAAAGCCTTCTACACCAACCAATTTTTCAAATTAATTCTAAATTGCCTATAATTTGCTACTTTTAAATTTTGAGGTAGCAAGTTATAAATTTTTGGACCAAAATATTGGGGGGACTTTTTGAATGCACGTAAACTTTTGTACAGCTGTGCTTCAAAGATAAAAGGGTTGAACTGGTTTCAAATTGTAGAGAACTAAATTGTCCCTAGAGGGATTTTGAATTATGAATGTAGGATTGATGATTTACAAGATCAAGATAGAAAATGTTATGATTTTAACTGAATATGGATGGCGGGGCCAATTGCGGCTAAATTAATCAGCTTGAAAAGAGCTACAAATTTTCCAAAATAATTTTTTAGGAAAACCTTGACCGTTTTCGAGATATATAAGACATTTCGAGTCATTGTAGTGGCCCATTTAGATTTTTGGGCATATTGCCAAGGTGGGATCAGTGGGGATTTTTTAAAAATCGGCCCTGCTGCAGTTATGTTGAGGTTCATCACTAAAATTATTCCACTATTCGAACTTTATGGACATTATTTTTTATGCTCGATATTTATGTTGAAAATATGTATGGGGAAATTCAGGGGTGGAAGATGGTATTGCAATAAACTTCGGAATCGGCTAAATGTGGAGAACTGTACATTTTTCATCTACCCATTTATTAAATGTTAATTCTTTGTGAAAATTGTCAGAATTTTTTCTCAATATTCGATAAACGTATTCTTTACAATACTAGTAAATTCAATTCTAAACTGCCCACTACAACCTGAAAACTGAATGAATGATACATTTTTGTAAATGAATAAATGTAGGGTATCATAATGCATTGAACTCAAATATTGAGAAAATATTCTGAGATATCATTATAACATTTCTTCTATTATTTCAAATGAGTGTTCTGTATTAGATAAGAACTGACAGTTTTTTTTTTGAGGACAAAGCCCACATAGGTCCGAGACCTGTGCGTGGGTAATGAGTTGGATGATTGTGATTTATGAGTTGGACTTACAGTTTTAGGTGGGTTCCGAACCACCGGGAAGTGATTTTCAGCAGAGAACAGTGTAATTGTAATTTCAACATATTTGCTTATGAAATTATTAAATGTTACCAGCATTATTTTTTATTTTGTTACTCAGAGGTTTAATATGATATTAATCTTGACAAAAAGTTGATTTAGTCCTTTTATTATTATATACTTACCAAAAATATTATCAATATAAGGAATTGACAAACAGACAACACAGTAACACAGACAAACAATTTTTATTTCAAACAATCCAATATACAAGATAATATAACTTCAAGTACGTACAAAATAATAAATCACCGAAAGGAGATCAATATTTATGACAAAGAAATATAGGCTATGCAAACAAAAATAAAAATTCTTCCACATTCGTAAATTATCCTAGAAGAAAAAGTGATAATGAGAGAAGAAAGAAGGAATTTGACAAGTACGGTACTTGAGGTGAAAGATAGGAAATCGTTCTGCATGGGCTAAAGCCTGTCCGCAGACCAGAGTTGCTATATGTTATTTATTAGTAAGAAGTATAAAGAAGGAAAAAAATGAAAAATGGATGGAGAAAAAATGCAAAAAGGAAGTTTTAATGAGACTGGAGTATAGAATCTATTATGAAAATAAAGATAGAGATTATTTTACTTGAGCGCAGAAAATGTAGGAAACTAGCTTTTCTTTTTAAAGGGGGCTTCTGTAATTTGTGGTTATGGTACTTTCTGAACTTTCTATTCCTATAGAGAATAAAAACTTTTTCAACTTAAATGGATTTGGTGTTAAAATGGAAAAAATTGTGCTGTGGGAAGTAACGTCTTGAATTACGATACAATATATGAGATCTGTAGAAAGAATTAGTTTTTGAGAAGGATCTGCAAGGGTATTGCTGTAACACCTGTGTTCTGCGAGTAGCGCGTATCTTGTATGTGTGAAACTGCATCAAGAGTGGTGGCGAAATGTTAATACAAATGTGTCAATATATTCTGTATAAACAGCTGCCTATTCAAAACTGAGGTCTCTCTGAAAAGATCATTGGTGGGCCAGCGAGAACGTTTCTTAAAAGCTGCCTTCAAAATAGATTTCTGGACTATAAAAAGTGGTTGAAGCACGGACTTGAATGCCACCCCATGCAACGATACCAAACTCCAAGAGAGATTTTACGCGCAGTAAAGGCCATAAGCGCAGGATCATAAGCGCAGTAAGCCATTTTCAATACGCTCATCTTTCTGAAGGCATGTATATATTTTCTGAGCTTTATCTTCGAATAATGTGGGCAGTCCACTTCATTCTATGGTCAAAAAATACACCCAAGTATTCAAAGAAAGTTACCATTTCTATGGAAGAACAGTTGCATGCAACAAAAATAAAATTTCAACACGAGTGAACATGCATGTTTGGCAGTGTGTAATCATTGATGGGTCGCAAGGATATTGGCAAATATTTAGTTTTTGTAGTGTTCAAGGAAAGAGTATTTTGATCTAACCATTTCTTAATATGTAAGAGATCTTTTTGAGCATTTACCCTGATTTCCTGCTAAGCTGGGCCTTTTAAGAAAATTAATGCATCATCTGCAAACAAGAATAGCTTACCAGTTGAATTTAATTTTGATAAATTATTAATGTATATTAGAAAAAAAAACTGGACCCAAAGTGCTTCCCTGTGTTACTCCAAAATTAACTGCAAGATTCTCACTATTAATATCCGAGACAGAAACAAACTGGAGTCTATTTGACAGATAGCTGCTAAACCATGATAATGCAGTATCACGAAATCCAATACAATTCAGTTTATTCAAAAGTTTATCTCTGTCGACAGAGTCGAATGCCTTTTATAGATCCAAAAATAGTAGCATGACTCGTTCATTATTCGAAATTCCATTGTTTATTTCCTTGCAAATATCAAATAAAGAATACATAATGGCATTCACATAAAACTGCATTTTTGTAAAGAAAATTCAATAGCTGATCTTTAACTATCCTTTCCAACACCTTTAAAAAACGCTAAGCAGTGAAATAGTCGATAGTTAGTTTTATCAGTAGGGTCGCCTGATAAGAGGGGAAATACCTTAGCCAACTTCAGGATTTCAGGGAAAACACCATATGAGTGAAGGGGTTTAAAAGAATATGAGCATTTTCCTTTAAAAGAGAAGCCGTAACATTGTCATGTCCTGGAGCTGACCCACCTCTGAGGCTACATAATAGCGCGCCAAACATCACTCAGTTACAGCTTGAAATTCAAAATTTGCTTCAACTTTATGGTGACTATCATCAACCAATGGAGCCTCCACTGAAACTATGGCATCGGCCAAGCTTTGGCCAACCTCAGCAAAAAATCCATTAAATTCGTCAGCCAAGTTTTCAAAGATCTGGGAAGAAGTCAATAAAATTCCTGGTAGAAATTTAATAATTAAAAATGAGTCTCTACTTTTCTTCCTGCTAACTCTCCAATCACTCGCTAAAAACGTTTGGGATTATTTCTGTATTCAATCAACTTAGCTCTGTAATATTCCTGTGGAGCATTTTTCAAATTTACAGTCAAGGTTTTTCTAAGATTATGATATTGATTTTTCAAAATGTTATTAAGGCAAAGGGTTCTTTACTTTTTTACGAAGTTTATCTCTTTGTCTAGCATCAATCCACAGTTTCAGCTTCTTCTGCCTTGAACTCACTGTTTTAATTTTCTTACTTGATTCCAGAGAATCATTAACTACTGTATTTTACAAAAATTATTCGAATACACGTTGGCTTCAAAGCAGCTTTCTACAGAATCACAATCAGCATTAGAGATTGCATGAGTAAAATAAGTGTATGTTCGTTTTACTGGGGTAGCTAATTCTTCAGTAGAATTTTTTTAAAGTAGAATTTATTATTATCGTACATGTTAACGACCCTGCTCACACACAGGCTTGTGTCTAGGTGAGGAGTATGTTCATCCTTTGTTGTACTTTTTTATATTAAATTTCAATTTTGTTTCAAATTTCAATATCTAAATATTTCAATTTCAAATGAGTCTGAATGATCAGGAGAACTACTGGCTTGTGTGGCCGCTGTATTTTTGCCGTATATTTTATCTTATAAGTGTATTTTTGTGGTTGACAGGAAATTCCCGGCCTGACAGACACAACAGTTCCGCGTCGTCTGGGTCCAAAGCGTGCGTCCAAGATTCGCAAACTGTTCAATCTGTCGAAGGAAGACGACGTGCGTCAGTTTGTGGTGAAGCGTCCTCTGCCCGCCAAGGAAGGCAAGGCCAAGCCACGCTTCAAGGCGCCCAAAATCCAGCGTCTTATCACACCTGTCACGTTACAGGTCAGTACATGCACTCACATTATTATCATTAGTATTAAATGCTCCTCTTCTCTAGGTCTTGTCTGATTCTAGACGTTGGCAACCATCCTGGCAATCCTTATCTTGTCTACCGCTGCTCTAAATAATTCTGTTGTTGTCATGTTATACCAAACTTTTAAGCCCGGTCCAGACGCTCAAACTAAAGGGTTATGCAAGTTGTAGCGTGTGGACGCTAAATCGGATTAGTTTTGAGAACTGTCACATCTGAAGTCTTAAAATCTAAAATGTATCGACCGGGAAACATTTTGTCTGCGGTTTGAGCCGATCTATCCCTTTTCAGTCTTTCCACCAAAACCTAAATCGCGTAAAAGTCGTTACAGAGAAATTGTGATCTCAGATTCAGCGCTCTCAAATGAATAAAATGCTTCGTGGAGACTTGAGAATAATCAAAACCGAGGATTTTTTATTGGATATTATTAGTAGATTATATTAGAAAATAGAAAAATTGACGTGCAAGACTGTGCCGCATTTTTGTGTGGACGCAATTTTTACATCCTTTTGCATGAACTGATGGTTTGAACGTCTGGACGGTGCCTTCTCCCGACTCCTCTCCTTTCTAATACTTTTTCTTGGAGCATGACCTGAAGCAATCCATATCTGTCCTCATTCCTCATAACATGTCCCAGATATTCTAATTTCCTGGCTTTGAACATGGGCAAGAGTTCTTTGCTTTTTTGCATTCTGCGTAGTATCTCTTGATTTGTAACTACCCATTATCGTAGCATTCTGCGGTATAGCCTCAGCTCAAATGCTTCCAGTCTTGCACTTGTAACTTCATTCAGTGTCCAAGACTTCCTCCGCCTCATACAAAAGCACTGAGAAGATATAACATATGATCAATCGCATTTTTGTATTGATTGTAACATTGTGGCTCTTGAATACCTTACTCATTTTGTTAAAAACGGCTCTTGATTTCTCTATTCGGATTTTTATCTCTTGATCACATTAGCCATTAATAGGTGTTCCAAGGTACATTATATTGTTTCCCTCTCTGTGCGCTAATTTTGTATACACAAGTGATCTATGGGAACTTTCTCTTTTCTAACAACGAATAGTTTGTCTTGTTCATGTTAATGTCCGAGCCGAATTGTCTGCCACTTGCTATCATTCTGGTCATGAGGGTCTGCAACCTCTCCATTCTATCTGTGAATATGACTGTCGTCCGCGTACCTCATGATTCCTTCATCCCTATCTTCCAGAGTTTCCCTCAGAATATGTTCAGATCCAGAATAGATATTGAATAATAGCTTAGACAATAAACAGCTCTGTCTGACGCCTCGCAGTTTCTCTTACTCTTATTTCACCTACATCTAGCCTCTTATAATATGCTATAACACCGTTAGATAATTCAAGAAAGTGTGTATGAAACATACGAAAAAGATGAAATCATTCATTTACTAATAATATGTAGAATCTTGCTGTGCAGAACTGACCCTTTTGAGTCGCTGCAGATGCGTTTCGAACTATGTGGCTCTTCTTCGGCGATTGGATGCAGACCTTGCGCCGAAGAAGAACTATATAGCTTGAAACGCGTCCGCCGCGACTCATAAAGGTCCGTTTTGCACGGCAAGATTTTCTACGTATCAGGGTGTCTACTGGTCGGGGAAAGGTCGTGAATTTTAAAAAAATTTGAATTTGGTCGGGAAAACGAGAAAATTGACTAACACGTATTTTGACTTACTTTTATTATGAGCGCATAATTAAATTGGATAACAAGGAACACAAGAATAATTCGATGTGTAGCTGGGAATAATTAGTCAATAAATTTTGGCAATAAAATAATCAAATGCCAAATCTATTGCAAATTATTGTGTAGGCCTACTTCAGTACTTTGTTTTAAAATAATGCCAGTTCTAAAAAAATGTTTCTGGATTCTGCAGCTTATCAATACATGGCTGAGGACTACCATGGCAGAAAAAGCAGGCTTGTTTTATTAGCACTACTTTACATTCACTCAGATAATCACCCTAGAGCCTAGATCCTGGATCCTCAAAAAATTGTTGGGAGATTTTGGCTGATTACAGAATAATAATTTTTCAATTGCGAATAATATACGTAATTGTTCTTGTGAATTTCATTTTTCATTAACAGTTTGTGCCAGTGGCGTAACTATGGGAAGGAATCGGAGATATTACCCCCCAAACAAATAAATTGGAATTTTTGAAGGCCATTGCGAGACAATTTTTGGCAAGAGTCAAAGAAGATGTCCGGAATCTCTAAAATGTGGTTTTGTATGAGTTGTTATTTTAAAAACGTTTTCAAGGAGTACCCCTCAATTTTTTGGAAAGAAATTTTCAAGTCTACAGTACCCCAATCAGGAGCAGTGAGGGATCAAGTATAGAAAAGTGGAAGCTTCAAGTAATGTCCGATCTCCCATTGATAATAATACAGAAACTAGATAAAATTTGCATTGATACATAACGTGGGTTGAAGTGTTAAGTGGAAAGAATTAATTTTGTTGTTAAGTTCAAATTATTAACATTTCAATTTGATATTTCCACTTGAAGTTTATGTGAGATGCAAACATTAAATTATTGGTTGAACTTGAATTTTTGCTACAGTAATTACTCTACACTGAGAAATTATATTCTATTTACACCCATTTTTCATAGTTTCTGTTTTTTTTTTTTCTTTTTGGCAGTATAGGACGTTCGTTGTAAAGGCATTTAATCATAAACCAATTTGTATTCACAGTATAATATTTTATCATTACAGGCAATAGGTGAACAATTAAATTTGGAATGTTAGTTCCTATTGAAGCTTAAATTGCTTCAAATTAAAAATTTTAGGCTTCATTTAAAAAACGAAACCGCGCCACCACCTGGTGCCCGGTGATACCCATACCCACTCAGGTATTTTCCACACACGCACACACACCCCCAAAAAAAATCGGCTGCTGGATCTGCCCCTAGTAAAATAAATACCTTTTATCTAGTTCTTTTATTCCTCTAGTTCTTGTGATCCTGTGTACACCTCTTATCTAGCAAATTTCATCTAGTTCGTGTATTATTGTCAATGGGAGATCGGACATTACCTGAAGCTTCCCCTAATCAACATTGCAGACTAATTCACGCTATCGGTGTTGCATCTGCCTCCGCTGCTCGAGCCAGATGCAAAATACTTGGGTTCTCATAGCCGCAAGCCCGAGGAATCCCTTAATGTCTAGGTAAAAGAGTCTTAGTTACTCCCGCCGTTTATCGAAATTTCGTGAAATATATTACCTGAAGTAAAACTGGTTTTATAGAACTTAGAGGTCTGGAATTTTGGAAATGTGTTCGGGAAAAATCGGGAATTTTACAATTAGGGACTAGTAGACACCAATAGTGTCACTATTATAGTTGTACTGCAGTTCACAAAAATGGATATTCACAACAATTATTATTTATTTATTAATTTTGTTTTTACGGCCTCATTGATCCACTCGAGTCAAAAAAGATCCCCTGTCCTCCTTAGTTCTCTTTCTAGTACTTTTTCATTCGTTCTGAATTTTCGGTAATGTGAAGCTTTCAGTACTGCAGATTAATGAATGAATTTTCATTATGTTAAATCGTGACCTCTCGTCAGAAAACTAATAAAATAATTTTTATGAGAATTCCATATAATATTATTATCTGGGATCATTTCATTGGTTGATTATGGGCTGAAAGCTATGCTGAATAATAAGACGAAATTTATATCACAACCACATTTATTAAAAAAATATTGATAAACTAGTTTCGGTTGTTATACCATTATCAATCTCAATCAAACAGTTTGATTGGAAGTTCAAAGAGTTTGATTGAGATCGATAATGGTTTAACAACCGAAACTAGGTTCTCAATATTTTTTAATATTGAAGGCAGTGATTTATCCTCCAACATATCAAATATACTGTGATATTTACATATGCAAGTATCTACAGATTAATATACAAATTAAATATGTTAAGAGGATATAATATCGCTGCATTCATGTAAGCATTTTAAGAGTATTCATTTAAAACTTGGGATTTTAATAGTTGATATCATGTTTACTGGTCATTTTGTCAGAAATTTGATGAAGGGCCTTGGTTTTTCGTGTTTTATACCTAATCCATAGTTAATCTCCCTGGAGTTCATGTCTAAAATGAAAATAAAGTTGTAAATATTTCAGTACACTTAACTGTAAACAGGGGAGCGCATTAGGCCTACTTCTCTTTTCGATTTCATTCAATTTGCTTGAAAAGAATATTTATGCCACTCTGGAGGTTTGATTATCCACTTTTGAATCAGCAGCTGATCAAATTTGTGTGTTATACCTAATGTGGGAAACTATGTTTTCTATATCCATAGGCTACAAACTATGATCGGATATTTTTTGATTATGGTATTTTCTCTATGGTACATAAATAAAGAGGCGCTTACCACATTGCATTCAATTTCATCTATAAATGCAGTGATATTATGTCCTCTAACATTAAATTATACTGTAATTCTGCAATTTATCGATTTTTCTGCCAATTTATGAGTAATTTGTAGCATTTTTTAATTGAACTTTTATTCCTGATTGCATTTTATTTATTGTTCTATCCACTTTAAGGTTATACGTTTCATGTTTTTCTTGAAATGTAAGGTGAAAAAGTGGTAAATCAATATTCTTCTGTTATTTAAACCAAATTGGTAATTGAGCAATTTCGGTTACGCACTGAAGAAACATTGATTTTATTGATGATTTTTTTACTTTTAAGATTCTAGATTAATCGTTTAACATCTTATTTGCTAAATTGATAATGTGCATCGTTGAAGTATCACCCTAGTGACCATAATTATTATTATTATTATTATCGAATTCGTGATGGTATGAAATATTATTTCATTGTTGTTATCCACTTTTAAGTTTTACGTTTCATGTTTTTCTTTGAATGTAAGGTGAAAGTGCTTTATCAGTGAATTTTTTCAATGTAATGAATTGGAAATTGTTGGCTTTTTTGAAGCATACTCTCTGTAAATATTCAGCATGAAATATAGTTGTCTTATTTGTTTAATTAATTACGGTGGAATATAAATTTCCCTAATTAATTAAGGATTGGGGCAGTTCTTGAACTCTGATAATTGTATATAGATGTGGTATAAAGCAAAAACGTTGTAGAATATAAGACAAAACTTGATTTTATTAAATTGACACAGTATTCTGACTTTTGACTGAATTCCGCCCTTTTCTATGCATAATTTATGGAATTGACGCATTACACAGTTCTGCACTTTTAATATACTCATAATAGCATAATTTGCTCGAAATAGATTAGGGTGAGTGTTTTGATAATTGGAGTTCTACATATTCAAACCTCTATATATAACGAACTCCCAAATAACAAAGTATTCTATATAAAGATTTTTTATAGTGTCCCTTGAAATATTTCTATTAACAATTAAAATTGACTGAAAGTCGTTGAATTTACAATAAAAAGTAATCATTTACTCGATAGAGCATTTATTTCTTTTTTATTGCTTGTTTATCCAAAACCTGGCAGAAGTGCTCAACTAATTTTCTACATATTCTACATATTCAAACCTCTATATATAACGAACTCCCAAATAACAAAGTATTCTATATAAAGATTTTTTATAGTGTCCCTTGAAATATTTCTATTAACAATTAAAATTGACTGAAAGTCGTTGAATTTACAATAAAAAGTAATCATTTACTCGATAGAGCATTTATTTCTTTTTTATTGCTTGTTTATCCAAAACCTGGCAGAAGTGCTCAACTAATTTTCGTTTAACACTTTTGAGGTTTTGGGAAATAGAATTGGTTGTTTTTACAGCAAGTCTCACACAATATTTGATTCTTGTTTGGTTTACAACCTACATTTGTACTGTAGAAAGTAGAGTTGGCACTAACTAAGTTAACGTTAATGCAAATGGTAACCTGAAAACTATGCATCTGTTTGCTCTGTAGTATCTCGAGTTAATGTAGTCTTGCCCCAACTCTACTATCTACATCTGCTAAATATCTCATTTGTTTTTTACATTTCGGTTTAAAGCATCTATTTTTTCTAGTTATGCAAGTAAATACTAAATCTAATAACCAATTTATAAAGGGTGATCACGAGGAATGGGACGTTTAAAAAAGATATTGAATGGTAAATGTTTGTAAATAATTATTAACATGAAAATGTAGTGAAATGCATGTCATTTAATTTTTATTGTAGAAAAATGCGTATGGCTTTTATTGGTGGGGAGACCCTTGCCGCTTGAGCCATGTTATTGGATTTTTTATTATAAGTTGTATAATTTTGAAGATGATAAATTTATTGATATTAATGGTAAAATATAGTGAAAATTCGTATAAGTAAAACTTCACATTTTAATTTTTCAACTTAGATTTTATCCACATTGAAGCAATATATAGCTTTGAGTTGCTGAGGCTGGGTTGCACCAACCAAGATCAACTCTGATCGTGGATCACGACTTTTAATTATTTTGGTTTTTTGTTTCACCAAATTTGATTGTTCTTCCAAAAAATCTGAAACCGGGATATTTTGTTGCGCCAACCAAGATGTATTTGATCTTGAGCAATTGAACAGTTGGATCAATATTAAAGTTGATGTCCCGATAAAGTGGCATCAAGCAATAGATTTGGGCGAAAGTGGAAGTTAGGAAATGAATTTTGATTGTTATTCAATGAAATAATTCATATAGCCTACACTTGTACCAGCTGGTACTTGCCGAAGTAAAACCATGAACAAAATGTTGCCTCATTTTTGGATGAAAATGATAGGATCAATATTTGATTGGAATGATCGGCACTGCCCGATGATAATTGAGGGAAGTGATAGCCGCGAGCCGTAGCTGGTATCTGTTCAATCAGAGAGATAAGCTGCGTTCTCGTAGGTCCCGTTCGTAACGGTGACCGATTAGATTGGCCAGCAAAAAAGACACTGTTCTCTGCTGTAAAATCACTTCCCGGTGGTTCGGAACCCACCTAAAACTGTAGGTCCAACTCATCAATCACCATCATCCAACTCATTACCCACGCACAGGTCTCAGACCTATGTGGGCTTCATCCTCAAAAAAAAAAAAAAAAAAAAAAAAATATGAATATACAAATTTTTATTTTATAAAATATTAAGTTTGCAATATTCTGTTGCATTGGCTATTTATGTAGATCGATAATGAATTGGTTTTCTTCATACAATGAACAAAATGAATACAAACTCAATGATGTCCCATTAAAATCGGTAATATACTGGTGCAATCTCCCATAAAGATCAGAAAAATACCATTTTTAATCCCCCCCCCCCCCCCCCCCCCCCCCCCATTCATATTGGTAAAACTAAATAATCCAATAATCCATAGTTAATCTCCCTGGCGTTAATGTCTAAAATAAAAATAAAGTTGTAAATATTTCAGTACACTTCAACTGTAAACAGGGGAGCGCATTAGGCCTACTTCTCTTTTCGATTTCATTCAATTTTCTTGAAAAAAGTGTTTATGTCACTGGAGGTTTGATTATCCACTTTTGATTCAGCAGATGATCAAATTTGTGTGTTATACCAAATGTTGGGAACTATGTTTTCTATATCCATAGACTACAAACTATGATCGGATATTTTTTGATTATGGTATTTTCTCTATGGTACATAAATAAAGAGGCGCTTACCACATTGCATTCAATTTCATCTATAAATGCAGTGATATTATGTCCTCTAACATTAAATTATACTGTAATTCTGCAATTTATCGATTTTTCTGCTAATGTATGAGTAATTTGTAGCATTTTTTAATTGAACTTTTATTCTGGATTGCATTTTATTTATTGTTCTATCCACTTTAAGGTTATACGTTTCATGTTTTTCTTGAAATGTAAGGTGAAAAAGTGGTAAATCAATATTCTTCTGTTTTTTAAACCAAATTGGTAATTAAGCAATTTCGGTTACGCACTGAAGAAACATTGATTTTATTGATGATTTTTTTAAATTATTTTTAAGATTCTAGATTAATCTTTTAACATCGTATTTGCTAAATTGATAATGTGCATCGTTGAAGTATCACCCTAGTGACCATAAATAATAATATTATTATTATTATTATCGAATTCGTGATGGTATGAAATATTATTTCATTGTTGTTATCCACTTTACGTTTCATGTTTGACTTTGAATGTAAGGTGAAAGTGCTTTATCATTTAATTTTTTCAATGTTAGGAATTCGAAGTTGTTGGCTTTTTGTGAAGCATACTCTCTGTAAATATTCAGCATGAAATATAGTTGTCTTATTTGTTTAATTAATTACGGTGGAATATAAATTGCCCTAATTAATTGGGGATTGGGCCAGTTCGTGAACTAAGATAATTGTATATAGATGTGGTATAAAGCAAAAACGTTGAAGAATATAAGACAAAACATGATTTTATTTATTAAATTGACACAGTACACTGACTTTACTGAATTCCGCCCATTTCTATTCATTATTTTATGGAATCGACACATTACACAGTTCTGCACTTTTAATATACTCATAATAGCATAATATGCTCGAAATAGATTAGGACGAACTTCCAAATCTATTTTTTATAGTGTCCCTTGACATTGTAATCTTGGCAAGACGCACTCTCATTAACTAATACCTCTCTCTAGAACGAATTTTGTCTCAGGATAATCTATTTCGTTATTTTGCAAGAGTTGAATACAGAAACCGAATTACCATAATCACTCAAACTGGACACACTTCCACTGACATCACTACCACCAACCTACACATTCTACTTATAGAATCTTGACGTTCTGAATACATTATACAAAAACCACAATTATTCTTCTAACCAAAAAACCGTCATACAAGCTTTTGAAGATGAGTCTCCATGACTCGAAAACGTTTGGCCAAAAGTGAGTAGAAATATTTTTATTCACAATTAAAATTGACTGCAAGTCGTTGAATTTACAATTGAAAGTATTTTCTTATCAGTCACTTGATAGAGCATTTCTTTCTTTTTTTATTGCTTGTTTTTTCCAAAACCTGGCAGAAGTGCTCAACTAATTTTGGTTTAACACTTTTGAGGTTTTGGGAAATAGAATTGGTTGTTTTTACAGCAAGTCTCACACAATATTTGATTCTTGCTTGGTTTACAACCTACATTTGTATTTTCCCAATTACTTTTTCTTGACATCCAAGTACTGTAGGTAGTAGAGTTGGGAAAAACTATGTTAACGATAATGCAAATGGTAACCTGAAAATAATGCCTCTGCCTGCTCTACTATTTACTCTTTCTATCTGCTAAGTATCTCATTTCCTTATTATATTTCGTTTTTATGTTTTTATTTTCTCCTTTATATAATTTTTCTAGTTATCCAAGTAAATACTAAATCTAATATCTAATTATATATGGTGATCACGAGGAATGGGACGTTTAAAAAAGATATTGAATGGTAAATGTTTGTAAATAATTACAGTAATAACATGAAAATGTAGTGAAATGCATGTCATTTAATTTTTATTGTAGAAAAATTCGTATGGCTTTTATTGGTGGGGAGACCCTTGCCGCTTGAGCCATGTTATTGAATTTTTTATTATAATTTGTATAATTTTGAAGATAAGAAATTTATTGATATTAATTGTAAAATATAGTGAAAATTCGTATAAGTAAAACTTCACATTTTAATTTTTTAACTTATATTTTAACCACATTAAATCAATGTATTGCTTTAAGTTGCTGAGGCTGAGTTGCTCCAACCAAGATCAACTCTGATCGTGGATCACGACTTGTAATTTTGGTTTTTTGTTTCACCAAACTTGTTTGTTCCTCCCGGATCATGATATTATTATATTAGTGGATTAATCTGGGATACTCTGTTGCACCAACCAATATGTATTTGATCTGGGGTAATTGAAAAGTTGGACATTAAAGTTGATACTTCGATAAAGTGGTATCAAGCAATAGATTTGGGCGAAATTGGAGGTTAGGAAGTGATTTTTAATGTTATTCGATGTGATAATTCATATAGCCCACGGGTAGAAGAGAACGGTAGAGTCCACGAGGTGGATGCGCAGTAGACTAGCGAGCCGATGACGTAGCTGGTGCTCAGTTGCTCACTGCTGCTTATCGCTGTCGCCTGAACTAATAAACAACAAAGGATATAACGTGATGAAACACTTACCAGCTTCCATGAGATTTCTGCAGAGATAATCATGGAGAAAATATCAACAGAGGATAAAATAATGTCTTTGATTTCTTGTTCCATAATGCGCAATCAGTGTTATTAATATTCACTTATGATTGTAAATTTAACGACGCAGTCAATTTTAATTGTGAATAAATAATATTCCTACTCACTCTTGGCCGAACGAACGTTTTCGAGTTATAGAAACTCATCTTCAAATGCCAAACAAAAAAGAAACACCAACGCCACCGTCAAAAAATACATGACAGTGACATTCATTAATCCACAATTAAACAAATTAGCAAAAATCTTTGAAAAAAGCCGGCTACACCATCGCATTCAGAACAAAAAACTAAATAAATATAATTGTTACAGGTTTTAACTCTAAAATAATGACTAAAATTTAAAATATTTATAAATGATACTTGAACTTTATTCACAAAACTAAAATTATGAGAAGCACTATCGATTACAGTGCTGATAAGTCATACATCGTGAACTGACTTTTGTTGAACCCGATTATTTCCTTATTAATAGTATTATAATTAAGAAGGTATTTGTATTTTCATGTTCGGAAATATTCGTGCTACAACATTTACATGAACCAATTTAACGTTGCTTGACTTTCGAACGAAATATTGAATGAAAACGGAAACAAAATTGACTGGGCTCTGTCTAGATGCGTCTGGTGCTCTATTCACCGGTGACGTCACACTGCCGGCGGTGCGGAAGGGGAACATGCGCGTGGACCCTACCGTTCTCTTCTACTGTATTACCCGTGATATAGCCTACACTTGTACCAGCTGGTACTAGGCGAAGTAAAACCATGAACAAAATATTGCCTCAATTGATCAATATAACATATTGTTACGGGTTCTATGTCTAAAATAACGCTGGCAACATTTAAATTTATCACTCGCACTCTATTTACACAAATAATCACAACACTCACTGTTAAGTAATGTCTTACAGAAAAATAAGCAATTAAAAACAGATATCACGATATTGTTCAACTGATGATGAGTTTTCAATAAACTGTACAAAAATCAATCACTAAAAGTTGAAAGACGATCTAATATTAATTAACAACTGTACAATAAACTGTCCAATAATATTCAAAAAGAAACATTGAAAAAGAACACTTAACTTACGTAGCACTAGTCCATAATACAACAAAAACTATTCAGTAGCTCACTGGTATGAATTAAGCAGGAAAAAGAATTGTCACAACTTGTTTATCACGACGAAATTTCAAAGACAACTGACTCATTTACAAGAGACTTCCTCTATTTATATAAAATTTAATAATTGAGATATCTCTCGAATTTTCTGTCAACTTCTAAATAAATATAAATCAAGAAACTAGCAACTTCCACAATATTCGATAACATTCTATTAATGTCTAATCAAACAACGAGAACATTCTACTAATTACCAAGTAAACTCTATAAAAGTGTCAAAAGCTGAGTAATTAATGGCTTAAAAGTAAACATTTACATAGCAGATAACACCGAGAACCAATGTTTCTTCTTTCTTTCAATTCTCTCCAATTTCATATCCGCTACAATATAAAGTAACTAAAGATCTATCTACTGTATAAGAAAAGTTTATCAACTAAGTAAAATTGTGCAACTCTCTAACGTAGAATATTGTATTCAGAAAAAAAAACTAATAGCGAAAGGCTCCTTAATAGTGAGATGGCCTTCAATTCGTCATTTTAATGCGGTCCCTTTTAGACCGCACATACCTACACTGAAAAATTAATAACTTGAAGAATATTGTTCAATTATTTTTTTAAATTAAATCTCAAAAACATATTTTCAGTCCAAACTCGAGTGAAACTGTATAATATAACCTAATTCCTACTACTACATAACTAATTTTTTTTACAGTGTTCTCGTGAACAGAAATATTATATTCTTTTTATTCGTAATTAAAATCAACTTCACCTGATTGGTCGAAACGGGTCTATTACATTGGGTTAGTTACTCGCCAAGTGAGTAGCGAGTAGGAACGTTACAGACCGACCGTGCTACACCAGCTCAGCATACCAAGCCGAATTATATAAAAAATTAAACCTCCAGAATTACGCCCATATTAAGGAATTTCAAAGACAATAAATAATTTTGCAACATAATTAAAATTTGAAGTTTACCAACAATTATTCAATAAAATTTCATCAAAACAGTTGACAGAAAATAAAATATATCTCAATATACTTCATTTTAAACTTTTCAGTACGTGAGGATTCAATTTTTTTAGTATCATTTCAGTGAAGTCGGTTCCTTTTTTGGTTTTATTAGATAAAAATAATAGCAACAATATAGTGTTGTGAACACGGAAAGAAGCAATTAATTACTCTTCTTCTGATACTTTTGACAATTTTATCCCGTTGGCGCTATTACAAACGGTGACAATGAACTTTCGTTGTCTGTAGTGATGATTCTTTTGATAGTTCTATAGTGATATTTCTTTTACCTATTAAATTTATACGAGTGGACTATACTCAGCTTTTATTGTATTACGGACTTATGCTACATAAGTTTGTTCTTTTTCGACGTTCTCCTTTAATTATTGGACAGTTTATTAACAGTTATTATTTAATATTAGATCGGCCTTTTAACATTTAGTGATTGACTTTTGTACAGTAATTTTGCAAACTCGTTATTAGTTGAACAATATCGATTTATCTGTTTTCATTGCTTATTTTGTGTAAGACTACTGATCAGTGCGTGTTATGGATTATTTGTGTTAAGTGCGAGTGATAAATTTAAGTGTTGCCAGCGTAATTTTAGACATAGAACCCGTAACAATATTATGATTTGAATGATCGGCGGCTCTGCCCGATATTAATTTAAATAGAAATATATAAATTCATGTTTTATGATATATAAATGTTGCGATATACCTCCTAGTATATCGTTGAGTATTGCTATTTATTAGATAGATAATGAATTGGGTTTCTTCATACAGTGAACAAAATAAACATGAACTCAATAATGTTCCGTAAAGTTGGGGGGGGGGGGGGGGGGGGGCTCATGTCCCATTAAAATCGGCAATTTACTGATGCATGGGTAGGAAGGAGGAGCAATCTCCCAAAAAGGTCAGCAAAATGCGATTTGTGATCATGCTTATTTTGTGCGATTTGTGCTTCTAGCCGGTAGAGAATGTACTAATAATTGAAAACACATTCGTCTCATTTGATCATGATCCAGGATTGGTCAATCTAAGGTCAGAGAAGTGTTTTGGTGAGGGTGCAATGCAATAAACAAATTGATCCAGGAAAGTTGATCCCATGCTTTAATCTTGTTTGGTGCAACTCAGCATTAGTTATTTTAATCGGTTTTATCAATTTATTTTATTGATAGTTTGTGTCATTTTATCCACATTAAGGCAATCTATGGCTTTCAAGTTGCTAATAGATGTTCACCATATGTGGTAAATTGAATAGCTTGTTAGTGCTACTAGTGTGTAGTCTTCATTGGGCTATACATCTTTAACAACAAGTACAATTACTAATGCACATCTTTGCTTGAAATACATAACTTAAGAACCTTTCCCTGAAGTATCATGTGCTGTGATGCCAAATATTGATATTTATTGAAAAAAAAAACATTGCTTAGCTTTGTTTTTATTTATATATTGTGATTTTAATTGATTTTTTTTATTGAATAATTTTATCCACAAAGCTAGAGACACACATATCCGCACCGCAAGCGCACCATATGTTGGCCGAGTGTCGGTGAAGGTGATGCCGAACCACACATATCCAACACACTACCGTGCATCGGCCGTTATGCATACTGTTCAGTTCAGTATGCACTTTGAAGCGATTGCAATAGAACATTTTTGTGGAGTTTTACTATCATTTTGTGTAGTTGGTACAGTTTGTGGACTGGTCATGTTTCTTTACTAATAAATTTAAAAGAGAAACATGATGTACTTTTTAATTGCAATTTAAATGTTATAGCTAACTGTTCTCCTAATCACTTAGATCATTCGATTACTCCATTTATTCATTCATGGTAAAGTCTGTTGGTAATAATTAATGAAATTAAAAATCTTGAAATTATTAATTGATTTAATTCTATTAAATTTATTGAAATAATAATCGGAAGTATAAAACTTAATTCAACATCAAATATTAGGAAAATAATAACAATTAAGAAAGAGTGGATGGAAAATGATATTTGGGGTGATGGAAAATTTGAAAAACAATACTTAAATGGTGAAGTTTTATTTTTATCTGAAACTTATTTTTTGTAATAAAGATGAAATTAATATAATAATAAATAATAAAATAGTTGAAATTAAAATTGCTTCCTCATACGAATTTCTTTCTCCTTTTTCAAACTCCCCTTCCTTTTCATCTCCTATTTCACTTATCCTAATACATGGCTTTGCCATAGTTGGATAAGTTTCGTTTTCTCACACACACCAAAATGGAGCCACTTATTTGTAATTGTCTGTTTGTTATTTTTATTTTTGTGTACGTTTTTAGTGTGTTAAATAAATTGAATTGAATTGTCAAGGCACATAGCCCCCCCCCCCCCCCCCCCTCGTAGATCCGCCACTGCGGTCCTTATCATCACTATCACTGTACTTCTAAAATGTGATTGATCATACAGTACAGGAAAGTTACATACTGATTCAATCAACTTCCCTATATCCATGTAGAAAGAGATTAGAAAAAGGGTAGATAACTGTCACCGACACCGCACCGTGCCCTTCAAAAAGTAGTTTGAACTAGTCGGGCTCGGTGCGGTGATGTAGTTGCGCTGACGGTGCGGAGTAGTGGGGACTAGCAGGTTCAATTGCTTTGTTCAAATCCCAGGCCGTGCGATGGCCCACACACGGCCGTGGCACTGTGCGGACGCGGTGCGGATATGTGTGTCTCTTGCTTCTAAATGCTTCCTAAGTTACTAATAGTTGGGGTAAATACCAATACCATATGTGGTATAAATCAAATATTTGTTATAACAGTTGTAAAGCTTTTTATTTAGCTCTACATCTTTAACTGCAAGTACATGCAGTTACATAATCAAAATTAAATTTGATTTTTTTAATAGGTTTGTATTTAATTTATTTTCTTTTAGTTATTTTGATCTTTGATATTGATTTATTTTATAGTCTCAGTCATTTTATCCACATTTAGGCAATCTATGGCTCCCTAAGTTGCTAATAGATGTTCACAATATGTGGAAAAGTAAAAAGCTTGTAATAACTGGTGTAGAGCGTTTTATTTAGCTCTGCATCTTTAACTGCAAGTACATTGCCTTCTATATAAATAGCTGTCTTAGCCAGAAGAATATTTTTTTATTTATCCTGATGCAATGGATACATTTTAAATTTGATTTTTAAATAAGTTCATATCTAAATTTATTTTCACTTAGTTATTTTGACCGTTGTTATTAATCTATTTTATTTGTAGTTTGAATCATTTTATCCACATTTAGGCAATCTATGGCTTCCTAAGTTGCTATTAGATGTTCACCATATGTGGTAAATTGAATAGCTTGTTATAACTGGTGTATAGTTTTTATTTGGCAATACATCTTTAAAAACAAGTACATTGCAATCTATAAAAAATTGCATTTTTGCTTGGAGAACCTTTTTTGAGATATTCAGATGAGAAGAAATTTATGAAAATTCAAATTTATTGTTATTTTTCGTCCGTTTTCTAGGCAAGCTTCCTACGCTGTTTATAGATGTTCACCATGCAATGTAAATCAGATAATTGTTGTAACTAACTGGTGTATAGTTATTTTATTTGGCAATATATATTTTTTGAAAACTGGATAACTATAAATACATCTTTGAAAACTTACATCTTTGGATGTATAACTGCTTGAAGAATCTTTTTAAGAATTGTTTAATGGTTGTTTGTTGGAAAAATTGACAATTCTCAGTGTTTTATTGATATTAAATTGTATCTTATTTAGTACATACATTTTTTATCCACATTTAGGCAATCTATGGCTTCCTGAGTTGCTAATAGATGTTCACCATATGTGGTAAAGTAAAAAGCTTGTTATAACTGGTGTATAGTTTTTATTTGGCAATACATCTTTAAAAACAAGTACAATGGAATCGATAATGGATGTATAATTGTTGAAGAATCTTTAACAAAAGTAATCAATATTTTAACCTGACAATGCATTTATTTAACAGCAAGTACATTAGAATCAAAAAAGTATAACCGTTTTATTATCACTTATACGGATTATTTCATTCAGGATCTTTCCAATAATATATTTATTTATTGATTACATACATGTTTACAAACAATAGAAGCTCACAGCTTGACGCCTAAACAATCCTTATTGACCTCTAAGACTGGTTTTAAAGAAAAATCTAATGATTGTAACATCATATGCCAAACGGAATGAAAAGTACTAGAAAGTTAGAGAATACAGTTATAAAAAAATAAAGGAATAAGAAAGAGTAAATACATGAAAATTTATTTATACATCAAAGTTTAATATATGACAAGAAATTAAAAAAAAAAAAAAAAAAATAGGAGATACAGTATAGTCTGCAAAACAACATGAATAGTTAAATATTCGAAGAGCTTGTTCACATTTCTCATAGAATCTGCGCAATGGATAAAGATATTGGATTCAACCCATTATATTAATGTAATGTTATTTGGAGGAAATAATTCGTATTTTATGCAGTAGATTAACCAAGGTAAAGTGGACAAAGTCGCTCTACGTGCATAAATAACTATTGACTGGTGACTTTATTCTGTTGATTTCAGTGCAAGAGCCTGCACAAGAGCGGCTGATATTGAATGGTTTTATTCTTTTATTTTTTTGTGGAATAATGCAATCTATTTTTCTGTTTATTCATTTTTAATAGACTGGTGACTATTTGCTTGTGTTCTTTCAGCGCAAAAGACACCGTCTGGCCCTGAAGAAGGCGCGTCGTGTGAAGAAGAAGGAGCAGGCGGCTGATTACGCCAAACTGCTCGCTCAGAGGCAGAAGGAGGCTAAAGTCCGGCGCCAGGAGGAACTCAAACGTAGGCGATCAGCCTCCATGCGCGATTCCAAGTCATCAGCTGGCAAATAAATGATTACTTTAAACGTTTCTATTGAAAATAAATAATAAACACAAAACAGTGCTGATTTTTATTTTTTTTAAACCATTAGCCCAGAATACAGTAATAATAATAAGCTTATGGCTTTTAATGGTGGGGAGACCCTTACGGGTAGTTCCACCTCGCCGTTTGTGCCATGTTACGGGGAACATGGTGGACCTACTGTTTTATTAATACAGTGTTTCTCATCGAGTTGCCAATACTTCTTGAGATTGTACTCACTAAAATTATACTATACTAGCAATTTACATGGTGTTGCCAAGGAATCTAGTTAGGGGTTTCTCTTTTCTGGTAGATAACTTATGGCAGCGGTCACAAAATTACGAAATTGGGAGGGGTGAGTGAAATTGCAGTGTTGCTAGCAATACAGTTCATCTGTTTGAAAAGGGAAGTTCACAAAAAAATTTTTTTTTGCTGCACTGAACATGCATGTGAACTTGTAGTGTTTTTTTTTTTTTTTTTTTATATAAGTAAACTACCTTTTTAGTAACTTTGCAGCTCTACCCACCACCTGCATAGTTTTGTGTTTAGTTCTTTGGATAAATATGTATTGAATGAAAAGCTCAAGACACAATAAGTAAGCTCGCATGACACTGGTTGATTATAGTCTGTTCAGCGAGCCTATGGAGTGACCCTAACAAACTTTGCATGTGTGAGAGGAAATCCCAGACTTGTACTGGAAAGGGCCTGGCATCAGCCTATTCAATTAACAATTCGTTATGTTTGTGTTTGTACAGTAGCTTGCAGTATAAGTATACTTTGATTTCTCAAGTAGGTTATTTTTTGAATAATTTCATTAGTAAGCTCTTTGTTCCATAACAGTAGTTCAGGCGTTTTCAATGGGTATGCCTGTTGCCTGTTTGATGCATTTAGAAAACTATACATATCCTCAGGATCTCCTCTGTGGGATTTGGACAATTTTTCCTTATCCCTAGGATGTCCCTGGGTTTTATTTGGGATATCCTTGGAAACTCAAAGTGGGATATTCTAGGAATACTCTAAAGATATCCACTAGAAAATCCTGGGGTGGGATATGACATCCCATACATATCCCCCAGATCTCCTTCATGGGATTTGGGCGGACATTCAGTAATCCCTGGGATTTATTTAGGATATAATGGGATGTCCAGAGGATATTCTCAATATTCTTGTGGGGTATCTCGAGGACATCCTTGTGCTGTGTGGGTATAGAATTGTTGAATGTGTTATAGAATGGCATTTTTTTAAGCAAAGAGATTCTGTCTGGGATATCCCTGGAAACTCAAAGTGGGATATTCTATGAATATTCTGAAGATATCTGCTAGAAAATCCCAGGGTGGAATGTTTCATCCCTAGGACATCCCATAGATCTCCATTGTGGAATTTGGGCATACATTCAGTTATCCCTATGTCATACCTGGGATTTATTTAGGATATAATGAGATGTCCAGAGGATATTCTTGTGGGATATCCCTGGAAACTAAAAGTGGGATATTCTAGGAATATTCTGAAGATATCCACTAGAAAATCCCGTGGTGGGATATTTCATACCCAGGATATCCCCTGGATCTCCTTTATGGCATTTGGGTGGACATTCAGTTATCGCTACAATAATATCCCTGGGATTTATTTAGGATATAATGGGATGTCCTGAGGATATTTTCAATATTCTTGTGGGATGTTCTTGGGATATCTTGAGGACATCCTTGTGCTGTGTGGGAACATTTATCAATAATTATAACACTTCTTATACAGGTAAAACCTATGGGGTGTCCTTCACAGAATGATGTTGAACGCCATTTACTATAATCAAATTAATCTTTGACTTACATTGAAATGTTCACTTGAGTTGAAAACTAAAGAACTTTACTAACCATAAGTTATAATATAATGAATAATGAAATTTATTTCCATCCAAGAAAAACAAGTAGGCCTAATACAAATTTTGAAAACAATATCCAAGAAATTAACTGGCCACTACCTCCAGTACATGTGGCCAGTGTGCAACTAAGCTTAGAACTTATACTAAAAAGTTTGCGTCTAGTCAACATTATAATTATTACGAGTAGTAGCCTACAAGGTTTCAATACTGCCTGCAGCGCAACAGAGTAAATTAATTTCCTGCTCTTGTCATATTCATTTTTCATCATTTATACCAGCGATCAATTATTTGTAACAGCTACAGTTAATTTACTCTAAACCTAAAAATTACAATTTAATATTTTTTTAAAACAGTGAATTGAACTACAGTATTGATTTTGATTCCAGACCTTTTTTAGCCTAATATTACATTATTTTATTGTAATATATTTCTCACAAGCCAAGTGTCGCTCAATTCGTATAACCATTTCTCAGTTCTCTTACAGAAAAGAGTAAGAGAAACACATCTTCTCAAGTCAATCGGCACACTATTGAAAATATAAGGCCCCAGAAACAAAAATGAGTGTCTAAAAAGCTCTCTGTTAACTTTTGGGGCTCTACACAGCAGTCTGCACTTCACATAGTATAATAGAGGTTTTCTGTTCCAATGTTCCCACTTTTCAGGTAAAGTAATTTTAGTACCAGATGCAATATTTCACTTTTATGAGGTCTACATCATTTTAGAAAAAATTTATTAGCCTTTCACAATATGTTTCTTACAGATTTATGGGATAGTTGCGTTTTCTCTTAACTATATCCACTTGATAATTGAACTTGCTTATTCGGATAATTTGGATTGTATTTTACTCCAGAACGAATTCTCACACTTTATTTTCCAAGATATTTTGTCGAATATTTACTATAATATTCATAAAAATATACATATTAATAAAAATTGCTCGTATATGAAAAGGGGTTTGTCCAAGCTTTTATAATTTAATGGTGAAGACATATCCATACAATATTGCAATCGAAATATGCAAGTTACATTATTGGGCCTAAGGAAAGTGTTACTCTTCCACGAATCTGTAAAATAGCTTTTTGTGGAAGGCCAGTGTTTTCTTCTAAAATGGTGTAGGCCTAATTGAAAATTAAATATAATATAGGCTAGGCTCATCAAAGTTCTCCAGTTTTCAACTCAAGTGAAAATTCCAATAGACAAAATTTAATTTCATTATATTGTGTTTAACATCATGTTGCCTTCTGTAAGGTAGGACACCACCTACGTTCTATAATTTTTTATGAATAAGGTGTGCTATAATTGATAAATATTGTATTTACAGAGAATAATATTCCTAGACTGCTTATAGTAGAAAATGCTATGTATACGTGTTCCACCAATCATGAGATATTCTCCATAAGAAACATTTGCCACGACAAAATCGTGATAAATCATAAATTAAAGTTGAAAATGGCTCCGAGGACCAGTAGATCAAAGATGAGAACAGAAACAAGAAAATCAATTGTGGAATATGAAATTAAAACAACGAAAGGCTTGTTATTACTCATATCAAGTGATAATAACTAAATTTTGTCAGTAGACTTCCTTCTTTGTGGCAGAATACTCAGTGCTATTATTGTGATTATCGATTACAGTGACAGACTATGCTTTGTAAGTGATCAGTTATTCATTGAATTACTGATCGGCCTATTGATAGTTAGTATTAGTTTTCTTTTGTAGCATAACTGAGTTGTAATTTGTGTAAATGAAGTTTGAGTGTTAGTTTTAAGTGTTGCCTGCATTATTTCAGTGATCTAACCCGTAACAATACATTCCCCAAATTTAATTAACCTTCGACTTGGACTTGGAGATTATGTATAGTTGTGGCTTTGAATCTCTGATAAATTCGGAAACTAGAGCAACTAATGGAAGTGCAACTTGCATCGATCATGTCTTTCTAAGGTCATCCAATAATAAACATAAAGTGAAAAGGGGTGTCATAGAGAGACACAAATGCGACTGACCACCTGGCTACATAACTGTCTTTTTCAAGAGTTACAGATAAAAGTTATATTTTGACAGGTTCTAAGGAAGTAATTATTTATAATCACAGAGAACTCTGTTATATGAACATGATTGGTGCAGTGTCTTTGCAAGTAATTATGCTGATTTCAAGTTTAAAATATTTTCAGACAAGTTACTTTATGTGCTTAAATTGATAGATATTTAATTGAGAAAAAGTCAAGTTGCTGGGTAATCAGAAGTAGAATAACAGGATAAAAAAATCATTTATCTAGAATTTCATGTTTTTTTAGTGGAGAGAAGGATTAAAGGCAAATAGGCCTAATGTATCTTTGTATCATGTAACTTCTGTCTGGCCGTGCTTAGACATTGCACAGATGTCAAGTCAAAGGTCAAGACAGTTTTGTCTTTTTTCCAGGGGATGGAGCCCACATAAATCTGAGACCTGTACGTGAGTAATGAATTGGATGATGGTGATTGATGAGTTGGACCTACAGTTTTAGGTGGGTTCCGATCCACTGGGAAGTGATTTTACAGCAGAGAACAGTTTTTTTTGCTAGCCAATCCAATCGGTCACCGTTACAAAGATGGCCCAGGAGTATTGTAGCTTATCTCTGTTTGAACTAATACCTGCTATGGCACTTGGCTATCACTTCCCGTCTTTGGTTCGCCATTGTGTCCGCTACTGTGTAGGTCGTTTTATAGGATAGGGTCGAAGTGCGCATGTGGTCAAGAAATTACTAATCGGATTATTTCTGAGCCCCTGGGGTTCCCACACAGCACAAGGATGTCCTCAAGATATCCCACAAGAATATTGAGAATATCCTCAGGACATCCCATCATATCCTAAATAAGCCCCAGGGACATCCTAGGGATAACTGAATGTCCGCCCAAATCCCGTGAAGTATATCCAGGGGATATGCATAGGATGTCCTGGGGATGAAATATCCCACCATGGGATTTTCTAGTGGATATCCTCAGAATATTCCTAGAATATCCCACTTTAAGTTTCCAGGGATATCCCAGACAGAATATCCTCTGGACATCCCATTATATCCTAAATAAATCCCAGGGATATCATAGGGATAAATGAATGTCCGCCCAAATCCCACAAAGGAGATCCAGGGGATATCCTGGGGATGAAATATCCCACCCCAAGATTTTCTAGTGTATATCTTCAGAATATTCCTAAAATATCCCACTTTGAGTTTACAAGGATATCCCAGAAAGAATATCCCAAATAAAACCCAGGGACATCCTAGGGATAAGGGAAAAGCTGTCCAAATCCCACAGAGGAGATCCTGAGGATATGTATGGGATATCCTTTCCCTATCCTATTATTATTAGAGTTGTGATATTAAGCTGGTAAAAACAGTTACTACACTGTGATCTTAATCAACAGCTGAGATTTGATACTTTATTAAGGTAAATGATTAAAGTAAATTGAATAGTTTGTGCATTAGTGACACCCCCATCTAACAGCTACAAAAATCCTAGTGAGAGGTACAAAATTTGGTAACTTTGGTCTGTTATTCTAGGCTGGAGGATTCTAGGATCATAGAAAAAGTGTCTTTAAATACTCCAAGAATAGGAAAATTATCAACTTTGTTAGTTAAAATATTTATACTTTAAATATTACAAGGGATATTTAATAAACATTGTGAATTTGCATATCAATTGATACAATGTGATGGTAGTTACCAGAACTTCCAACAGATTGCGGTAGGATAAGGTCATATCATCCCATTATATAAAATCCTGGGATATATCATCCCAGCATGTGATATTCTGGGATATCCCCAGGATTTATCATCCCAGTATGTGATATCCTGGGATCTCCCTGGGTTATACCATCCCAGTATGTGATATCCTGGGGTATCCCCAGGATATCATATCCCATATGTAATATCCTTCAGAGATCCCAGTGACATTCCAATATCCCGGGATCTTTATGGGACATATGGGAACTGGTCAGGATATCCTGAGGATATTTTGTGCTATGTGGGTTATGGTTGAACTGCGCATGTTGCCCCTACGGCTATGGTTGATAACACCTTTTACCTAACCTAGCCTCTGGAGTAAGATCATATACGGTATCAGCAATCATAGTGTAGATTTTTATCTTGAAGCCGTTTTTAACTTGGCGAAATTTCGAGCAAATCGTTTTATTTTAAAAAAAGCTGAGGCAAAAATCTTCATCTTACTTTAAATTTTTGCCAGGCTATACGATATTGTAAGCGATTCGCAGTTCAACACTACCCTGGATGCGACCTCATGATTGCGCAGTTCGACCACCTAATTAGGGTGGTTCTTGAATTCTGAGACCGACTGTGCGCAATTCGACCGCATCCGTTTTATAATCTAGTGCTTCTGCATTCAACTATGATAGCTCACTATTTGATGCTCAATCATTATATTAATGCTGTATTATTTACAATGTAACTCAGTTGATTATATTGTTTTATTACTCTCTTTATTGATTCAATTCAGTCATTATTCTTATCATATTATCAATACTTATTATTGAACTTTGGGTGGTGATTCACGTACTCATTGGGACATCTCGGCATAACCCTGGTTGTAAAAGTTTACACCAGACGGGACATCATCTATACAGAGTTTCGGAACTCTCTACCAATACTTCTAGGCAGTATTTCTGGACCACTAACAAGTAAATATTGTAATAACATTTTTCTAAAATCCCCAGTTACTCACACAGCCGCCATTTTGTTTTTTTCACTCATTATTTTTTTATTCGAACACCTCTGAATGTATAATTTTGAAATTTTGCATACAGCTTTATAACAATTGAAACAATCTAAAAAAAATGAATAAAAATTTTCCGACATCAAAAAACAAAATGGCGGCAATTTAAAATCTTTGAACAGGTATAAATTAATAATGGCTAATGATATCAAAATTTTACTAGAATAACGTTTTAAAGATATTTTTATTGCAAATCCAACGATATCTCATTTTCCAAGATTGGCCAACAATTAACACATATGCTACTTTTTAGGGTGTGCGGTGGTTGAGAACGGGTTGCAGATTTTCGCTTCTAACCACCGCACACCCTAAAAAGTAGCATATCTCTATTAATTGTTGGCCAATCTTTGAAAAAGAGATATCGTTGGATTCGCAATAAAAATATCTAAAAATCGTTATTCCAGTCAAATTTTGATATCATTAGCCATTATTAATTAATACCTGTTCAAAGATTTTAAATTGCCGCCATTTTGTTTTTTGATGTCGGAAATTTTTTATTAATTTTTTTTAGATTGTTTCAATTGTTATAAAGCTGTATGCAAAATTTAAAAATTATACATTCAGAGGTGTTTGAATAAAAAAATAATGAGTGAAAAAACAAAATGGCGGCTGTGTGAGTAACTGGGGATTTTAGAAAAATTTTATTATGATATTTACTTGTTAGTGGTCCAGAAAAACTGCCTAGAAGTATTGGTAGAGAGTTCCGAAACACCCTGTACAATAAGAGAGAGTGAGTAGGGGTGTGTGTGTGTGTGTGTGTGTGTGTCAGTCTTGCGGATTTCACAAAAACGGCAGCGATTTGGAACACTAAATTTGGCACCTCCAAACTCAGTGCACCTAGAAGCCCAATTTTTGATTTTCCTTTGTCTTTTCAAAATTAATGATAAAGTTTCACTTATGAACACTATTAGTGCTTCAAAATGTGTTTAGATGCAGGAAGCTATGTCACTATGGTGATACGCCGATATCTCTTAAGCCAAAGCAACAGATTAGCTCTGTAACAATATTATAGCTTCTGTTCACCCGTCATGCGAGCTTACTTATTATTGCGTGTATCGAGCTTTTCCTGTTCCACATTAATCTAAAAAACTAAACATAAAACTATGCAGGTGGGTATAGCTGCAAAGTCGCTAAAAAGGTTGTTTACTTAGAAAAAACACTAGAAATTCACATCATCAGTGCTAAAAACCGTTTATTTTTGAACTTACAAACAAACTTTCTCTTTTCAAACAAACGAACTGTATGTTATTTCATTTACCTTTCCCAAATTCGTAATTTTCTGTCCACTAACGTAAGTTATCTACTAGGAAATAAAAACTCCATACTGGATTCTCAGGCAAGCCCGGGTAAAATTCCAGTAATAAATAAGGGAGATGAGGTCAGTAACTTGTTTTGACAAACAGGATAAAGATTCACGTACAGTTTTTGAGTCCTACCTTCAATTGTTACCTGAAAATTCGTAATTAAACATGTGTGGTGTAGGCATGTTGGAGACTCCCTTATGAAGAAAGTCGTGGAAATCCAGTACCTCCATTCAATGATACGACCGATATTTAAATAAAATAAATAAAAATAAAATAATTTATTTTCCAATAAAAATTCAAAACAAACAAATAAAAAACAGTATCAGAATGGAATTCTAAATAACACTAAATTTAAACGCCTAAGCTTGTGATGACATTCAACGGACATAGTATCTGTTAATAATTTATTTTTCCCATTAATCCCACAACTTTTTCAGAGCAATAAATTTAGGAGGGAGCAAGTAAGAATTTAGAAGTTGAAGGTGAAACTTTAAAAGCTGGGCCATAAAAAGTGTCATTGGAATTTACTGGATGAATTACTATTATTTGCTGAAAAAGGATTCAATAACTTTCCTTGTGAGAAAGTGGTGGGAGGGGGGTATTATGGTTTATGAAGAGAAGGGGGGAGGTAATCGCTAATGCGTCTATTATTCCTTACCGCCAGAGACCATTTTAGGATCTAGTGTTTTATTTCTTGTCTTTTGTTGTTCTCATTCTCCTTTCTACTCTTTCACTATCACTCACTCGCTCTTTCTTCTCTTCCTCCTACTCCCCTTCCTCCACAATCTTTATTTTTCTTATTACCGCCAGATCATTTTAGAATCTAAGAATAATTTTGTTGCTCTTCCTCTTTCTCTTTGACTTCATCTTTTTCTCTCACTCTTTCTTTCTGTTTCTTAGTTGCCCTGAAAGAGAGTCTCTGTCTGAGAGAGTATCACAAAAAGGAGAAAACTTATTCTAGTGTGTATATAAAGGTGATCAAATGCTTTAAAACCTTTATCCAAATTATATTATTATTGCTATCCATGAAAAAAGTAACTTATTTTTATTTACAGCCTACAGCTCCTGTTTTATCACCCCCCCCCCCCTCTCCCACCAACCCCCAAAACATACTACAAAATCCGAATAGTAAATAATAAATTATGCTCAGAATGGTTTCCGGTTGAAAGGAACGGAAATGTGAATAAACATTTTTTTTGTAATTTACGTTGCGTAATGTAATATATAATATTTAATGCTCTCTGGTAGATTTTGTGTTCAAGGTCGATGCTTTGTTTTGAATATTAAAACTCATTTCATAGCCTGCATATGAAACTTACTTAATAGCCTGAACGCTGAGCAATGTGGAAAAAATCGTCTTATTGGCCGAGCAAAGAGAGGTCTCCGTTTCAGGTTGACCATTTTGCATATGTCTGTCTGCAACGCATTTTCGGCTAAATACGTAAGCAAATTCTATAAAAATTTTTGTATGGATCTTCCTTCAAAAAATGCCGAGAGATGTATATGTAAGGAATTTATAAACTTGCTTGCATTTAATAAAAATTTAGAAGATAACAAAAGAGAGACATTCAGGCCTTCTTCTATTATAGGAAACCTCTGTTTTTTTTTAAATAATCTTTTCCATCATATGCAATTGGTATCAGATTACAAGACAGCCCTTGGACCCTCCTATTCATCTGTTTGAGCCTTCTTATGAATAAAGTAAATTATAAGAATCAAAGCATGTCATATTTGTTCGAGAGAAAAGAATCATCTCTGATATTACAATTAAGTAGACCTATCATAACAGATGATTACTAAGTGGATGATAATTATACAAATTTAATAAATAAATAAATAAATAAATATATATATATATATATATATATATATATATATTATATAGCTAGTTTTTGCAACTTCGGTTTTGTCGCTTCTCGTATCCCAATCGCCATCTTTCCTTATTGATCCAGTCTCCTTCAAAAAGACCTTTACTTTCCATTTGGATGTGGACGTTGGAGATCCATTTCTTTCGCGGTCTTCCACGCCTATTTCTGTTCGCCTGAGAAATAGACTCAAGTTCATATTTTTCTTCAGCTAGAACCATTAGATTGGACAACCATGAGTCTCCCAAAGCTGATCTGAGTCTGTTTTTAATAATTTTAACTCGACTCATTGCTCTTTCCGCTAATCAACTAGTAACTGCTGAGGAGAGTGAAGTTGTATAAACCTCTTTCAGAGCACTCGCTTAGCGTCTCGCTAAGCTTGAATAATAACTTCCTGCACAATTCCTAAACAACTATTTTAACTAATTTTTATTCAATAGAAAAGAAAAATTATAAATCTATTGTCATTAACTGGTATTCTATCTGGTCACTTCGTAATATATTTTTGAATATCGTCACGTTAAACACGGTTTTAATCAACTCAACCCCCCCCCCCCCCAAAAACGTTTTTTGGAGCCCCCCCAAGAATTGGGGCAGTCTGCGTCATAGCCCCCCCGAAGCCCAATTCACAGACAGATTTCAATAATCATTTTCAAACAGCTACTTGGATAATACTTATTATTTATTGTAAATGGAAATAGAATCTATCTGATACATGAGATTAATGAATTATATGAATAAGATGGCTATTTTGTTACCTTCAATGCTTAGGTAATGTATCCAAACATTCAATGTATCAAACATCACTATTATAAGAATTGTTCATAAATTTGTCGATTAAATTATTTTTACATATACATTTGAAATGAAAATACTGACTTGATAACTGAATTTAAAATCTAATTATGTTCTTGAAATAATGCAATAATAATTATTTATTTCACAAACTGGAAGTGCGACAACAGCTATTAAAAATGAACTGTATGTGGCAATGAGTGTGAATAGGCCAACCGACTGATGCCAGTACAGTTCTCAGAATTCCTCACTCACACACATGCAAGTGTGACTTCACTCCGTAGGCTCGCTGAACAGACTATACGCAAATTGAATCAAATGTTAGGTCATTATAGTCTGTTCAGCGAGCCTATGGAGTGGAGTAAACAAGCATGTGCGTGCGTGCAAGCCGAGACCAGGCCCGCCCAGAGAAATTCCGGGCCCCTGGGCAAACTTGAGTACGGGCCCCCTTTACCACTTCCAATATGGGCCTATGCAATCCTGTATTTTGTTGACATTATGAATAAAGTATTGTTACATTGGTATGGAATCAAAATCAAACCACATTTGTTTATGAAGATAGAAAATTTTATCATTTCACAGCTGACATAATGATAACATTGTTAAATAAATAAGACTGGTCATCTTGATAAGCTCTTCTTGTTGGATAACAAACTATGTTCTGATTTTAAATTAAAGGCAGATAAATTTTGCCATTCATTGGAAGCCGTGGCGGATCCAGGCTTTGGGGCCCTGAGCAATTGACTTTGGAGGGGCCACACTTACTGGTGGTCTGGGGCTCCTCCCCCATGATTTTTTAAAAAATTAGCCCTAAAAATGCGTTTTTGAGTCGTTTTTTCAACTAGTTAGCTGTGCTATGATCAACTTATAAAACCGACCTTATTTGTGTATTACAGTGGCGGCCGGTGACTTTCCAAATTGGAGGGGCGAAAGATTGGTAGTAGATGATATGAAATTTTTTGCTAGTCTATAAGGAACGTAAAAGCCAAATGATAATTTTCTCATGATTTGAGTCAAGTCATGAGAAAAATTCATGTCAAATCGTAGAATTAAATACAGGCCTGTACTTGGAAAATAATAAAGGAGGTAAATGAAGTAAATCACTAGCCCACCATCAACAATAAGATTAAATAAAAAACTTACCAATTCAGTTTGAAAGCTCAATTGATGGTCTTGTAAATGAAATCCATCTGCCACTCTTTCTAAATTCAGTGTTTTCAACAATCAATTTTCAATAGATCCTTGGTGGGCCTAATTTTTTAAGTTCCAACCTAGATTCAAAGTCAATACTGTTTGTGGTAGTAGCTAATAATGTCAAAATATATTGTCTACAGTTTTTCATGATGCCGCCACTGCTAATTAAGAATACAGTATGAGGCCGCACCCGCAGTTACATTGGATAGGTTGAAACTTGTATGAGTAGAATTTCACTCATGCCTACTAATACGAGTAAAACAATATCGAAAAAAATAAAACCTATTAGGCTTATTACAAAGCATGCGTGTTGAACGAGCACAGACGTTCATGAACGAAAGGTTTTTCAGAATTTCAACTCATCCATTCACTTTCATTATTGAAATCAACCACTTGCACAAACTATGGTCGGAGCTTCATAACTGAATTCCAATTAAACTATATTATACAATAATCCACTATTACACTTCAACAATTGATAAATACCGTATTGTTTACGAACTATTTAACCTCAATTAGGACGGTACAATTTGACGCGACGGTACAATTCGAATGATAGAGGCAAGCTG
Source organism: Conomelus anceps (assembly GCA_948455865.1). Lineage (NCBI taxonomy): Eukaryota > Metazoa > Arthropoda > Insecta > Hemiptera > Delphacidae > Conomelus > Conomelus anceps. Next base: position 145,361,683 of record OX418216.1, read on the forward strand.
GTAATAGTTTCATAGCATTGTGGTAAATTTCAATACGTAATGTTTGCAAGCCTTGCAAGGACGGCGTCCTACTCGAAGCTATATGGCACTAATATGTATAGATATATCAGTGCTATCTGGTTCCACCCATCATCCTCACAAAACCCCTCTAAAGTCAGTTTTCCCTCTCCTAACGACCAGGACGGAATCCAATTCACCCGAGCCATGAGCTATCAACTTATTCAGTCTTGGCTGGCCGCTAAGCGCAGTTGGTTGGGGTGTCGCAGATTGTTGTCGTTTAAGCGGTCGTGGGTTCGAATCCCGCTCCTCCATCTGGCATCTATGTGTAATCATTCACCTCATTACCCACGCACAAGTCTTCATTCATTCACTTATGGATGACATAATATTTAAACTGCATAGAAAAGAGTATTCATCACAGAATATTATAATGTTCATTTTTATATTAAATTTTTTCTTTTATTATTTATCTGGGAGGGCGTCGTCCGAGCGCGCAAATGGAGAAGCCGCCACTGGTGTATTATAGTAGTTTCCAATGTACTTAATTTATAGCCTAAAAGATTTGATCAGTTGGTACTATAGGTAGTACACATTGGCTGAATTTTTTATACGAAATAATGCGTTTTCTGTGTATATTGTCATGTTTAACTTGCTGAAAATGGTTAGCTAAGCTCAAAAGCCAAAATTTGACATGGTTTGTCATAAAATATACCAAGTCAAAACTGTAAAGTATAGTCAATACTCAAAAGTCAATACATTACGTTGGGTTTATTAAAAAAAAAATACCACTTTCTAATTTTATTTAGTCTTGCAGTTTAAGCTATGCATAACAAACCTGGTTTATGGGGTTCACTCTTTGCTTGCTTAGGCTACGTGCATAGTGGAGCTGAGAGCAAAGCGTAAAAGAGCCTAGAGTAAAGAGCCTAGAGTCCGCGATAAAAGAGCAAAGAACTACTGTGTTCATAGTGGAGAGTTGAAGCAGCGAGCATCATGACCGTTCATTTCACCACTGTCCAGTTCGTTCACAACTACATGCTGAAATTTATCGTGAAATTTATTAATTAAAAGCCTATTTTATTGATTATTGGGAGTATCCCCTGCATTATCCTCTACAATAGTTAATAGTTAAATTTATTAATTAAAAGCCTATTTTATTGATTATTGGGAGTATCCTCTGCATTATCCTCTACAATAGTTATATTCATCTAATAAATGAATAAACAAAATATTTTGAATGACAAATTTATTAACGATAAACTTGTTAATAAACTAATGTATCAATAGCACAGATGGTTTGTGTTCCTGAATACATTTATGGGCATTGATAATATTTTGTTTTAAATTTATCTTGGATTTCTTGTTTCATAACGATCTGCGTTGTTAATATTAAGTTTTTATTGTAATTTTACGACTTGCAGTCAATTTTTTTGTGAATAAATAATAAATTGACTAATAATAATAATAAGATAAATCAACTAATAAATAATGAAAAAAATTTGTGAATAATAAAATCCATAAACTAATGGGTACAAATATTATTTATTCACAATTAAAACTGACTGAAAGCCATTAGATTTAGACAACAAAAATTTAATATTAATTTATCTCAACTTTTTGTTGTAAATTTAACGACTTGCACTCAGCTTCAAATTGTGAATTTTTTATCAAGGCCTTGAAAATGAGATTTAATAACTCAAAAACGTTCGGGAAAATGTGAGTACATTTATTATTTATTCACAATTAAAATTGACTGCAAGTCGTGTAATGAATTCCCAATAAAAAGTTATTTTTCAACGCAGATCGTTATGGAACAAGAAATACAAGAAATTAATTTATCATTTCTAGTAGGCTATACAGGTTCAATCATTTATAACGAACAGAAATATTTTATGAATGAAGCGATTGTGGTAATTCCTATTCTTTTGGTCCCACAAAGGTTGCCTATTGAACACTCCACTTATCAGCAAATCAACATTCATTTTGAAATTGATGAAACCCGATTCTAAAAAGTTTTTAAAAGCGAACGTATGCTGCTGAATGCGGTATGGAACACAGAAAAATGGCAGGACCGGCTGGCATCGATAAGCGAGCAAAGCAGAGAAATCAAACTTGTTTGAATTCGCAGCTCTGCTCTTTCAAGACCTCCTCGCGTGACCTTGACGCACTGCTCCACTATGCACAGCTACATTACTATAGCATGTGTTTGAATTCGAGGCTTTGCTCTATGCTCTAGGCTCTTTGCTCTCGGACGCTTCACTATGCACACGGCCTTATGGGGCTGGTTTAAGGAGCCGCGCTTCTAAACGACCTGCGTTTTTTAGTTAACCGGACCGCAGGGCCCCGCTGACTCGCACGGCCCGTTTTTGTGGGCTTCTTCAAGTATTTCACACTGACGCAATAATTTTGGAGTGAACAGTTTTAATAAAAATATATCTCTTTTACTCTTTGCTTGCTTAAAGGCTGGTTGAGCTTTTAAGGGCCTTGCGGTTCTAACCGACCAACCCAACCTGCGTTATGTTAGCCGGTCGCTCGGCTCGCCCAGTCCTGGATCCGCCCCTGATTGGAAGCTCAGAAAATGAAACATAGCAAAATTTAATGAGTTTCAACCAAATTTGATTGATCAAATGATTTTAAAGAAAAAAAAATTATCTCAAAATTATTAAGAACAACATTTTTATCAAAAATGAGAAGAAAGAAGTAATCTGGAAATCTATGAATTATGGATCCCATTCAAAAGTTGTTTAAACAGATTTTAAAAAACATGCTGTCAACATAAGTTTTTATTTAAAATCCACACTTATTCTTGGCAATCCTAAAAATAAAATAAAAATCGAAGAAAAATCTGGAATTTATGAAATAAAATGTGAATGGTGCAACAAATTATATGTAGGCCAAACCAAACATTAAATAATATCAGTTTAAAAGAACACTTTTTTACAGTTTCAAATTTTAAGTTCAACCAACCAGAAAATCAGGCTATAGCCAAACATGCTTTGGAATCTGGACACCCAAAATTAATTTGTTGACAGAAGTAAACAATGTTGAATATCTTTTTGCTCATGAAACAATAGAAATGAAGAAAAAAGAGATTATCCTATAAATGGGAATAATGGAAAATTCACCTTTAAAACAATTACTTTTCAAGCTTTTTTGTTTGGCAAGTATTCAATAATTTAAATAAGATCTTAATTTTTATTACATTTTTAACCTAATTGAACCTTTTATCTTTAGAACTAACTAGGCCTACCGAATCTGATCTGTGTATGTTTAGTGTTGTTGAAATGAACTGTTGTTCGTTTACAGAGCCCAGGCCCCTCCAGAGCCCAGACTCCTTCAGAGCCCGGGCCCCTGGGCAATTGCCCCTTGCCCCCCCTCTGGGCGGGCCTGGCCGAGACCCAACGAAGCTCGATTCACAGAATAGTTTTCTAAACGCATCAATAGGTTGTAGGGCTCTAGCGACCATGGAACTTAGTGACCAACTCAAAAAGGCGGACTTACTAACTCTTGGGGTTCTACCTGGTAGGTCATTAAAAAACAATAGTCCGACTTTTTACGAGGATACTCAGTCAGGTAGTTAGAAACTCGTGAGGGTGGACTCTTGCGATCATGGACTTTTGCGACTAAAAGAGTTCTGACAGAAGGGACTTATCTGAATAATAAACTATATTAACTATAAATATATATAAACGACAATTTCTAACTGATGAAGTATTTGTCAATTCAATTGTAAATGTGTCTTTACATAACTTTTTTAACCCTATGTAACAATCATATTTTACAATGTAAAATGGAACAATCAGTGATAAAATCACTGACCTCACCTAACCTAACCTGTCTAATGAATGTTGAGTCTGGGAATAGCTTCTAATGATTTTTTTATAAAGTAACACGAGTCCATGACCATGGTCGCAAGAGTCCGCCCACCGATTCTACCTGCCAAGGACCCTGACCCTTCTGTCCGAACTCTTTTAGTCGCAAAGGCCCGGTCACCGAACAGGCAACAGGCCTACTCATTCAAAACGCATAAACTACCGTAATGGACCGAAGAACTTGCTAATAAAATTATGGAAAAAAATCTAATTGAGAAATCAAATTATACTTATACCGCAAGCTACAGTACTGTACAAACACAAACATAATGAATTGTTAATCACAATGAAGAACTTTCGTATGCTCGATGTCAAACAGTGAAGCACAAACTGGAAGTGCGACACCAGCTGTACGAACTGTAAGTGGCAATGAGTGAATAGGCTAACCGACCGATGCCAGCTTGCCAGGCCCTTTTCAGTACAATTCTCGGAATTCCTCACTCACACACATGCAAAGTTTGTGTATGTCACTTCGTAGGTTCGCTGAGCAGACTATAGGTCTGATGATTGGGCTGCATTTTGCGATAGTGATCAATTCATTCATTTATCATTAAGTCAGTGGCGGCCGGCTAGGGGAAGGACATGAATGAGTTTTCACCTGTGAATTTCTTTATTTTCGTGACTAATTGTTTTGTTGTAATATTTCGTTTTAATTAAAATTTTTCTTTTTCACATGATTAATTTCAAAATGATTTTGAAAATTACATTAGAATAAATAGAAATTATCAGAATTTCTTTACTTTAATAATCATAACTACAATGAAGCGCTTTACAGTTAATTGCTGACTATTGGTAAGCCGGCTGAGGTCTGTCAACTAGCAAGTGAAGGAATTTTGTTCAGACAGAAGAGTCCTTCACTTGATTATTCCCAATCAGACATGGATATTCCCAATGACTTAATTTGTTCCTTGTTGGATAATCCGGCTTGTTCAAGGCTTCATATAGCTAACTTCAATGAGAATGCTTGTTTGAACCAAATAATGATGAAAATTGTAGTTCAAGCTGTCTTTTTCCTCAGCAAGCAAGAGCTGGCTTTCATGGACAGAATGAAGCAATTTCTTTTTTGAATTGTGGCAATTTCGTATAACTTTTCAATTCCTTCATAGAAATAAGCTCCAAAGAAATAAGGACCCATTAAGGAGAAGTCAGACCTATTTTCACGAATAGGCGAATCTAAAACTGTACAAAACGAAGTTATTGAATGTATTTCGAAATATATCAAAGAGATTTGAAATCTGAGACTATTCATTTTTTTATGATATGACTGATATCATTCAAAACACATAGTGCTCAATAATTGTTAGGAATGTTACAACAAAATGTAAATTATTTGAAAGATATTTACGTTTAATTATTGTTCTTTTAGACGTTTCTTTTTGAATATTATTGGACAGTTTATTGAACAGTTATTATTTAATATTGGATCGGCCTTTTAATATTATTTAGTGATTGATTTTTGGACAGTAATATTGAAATCTCTTTATTAGTTGAACAATATCGATTTATCTGTTTTAATTGCTTATTTTTCTGTAAGACATTACTGATCAGTGAGTGTTGTGATTTTTTATGTAAATAAAGTGCGAGTGCTAAATTTAAGTGTTGCCAGCGTTATTTTAGATATAAAACCCATAACAATTGGTGTCGGAAGTTGGGGATTTTTGTGTTTTTATTAAAAATGGCTGGCAAAATTACATTGTGCGATTTAAAAAGTGGCCGATCTCAAACGTGAATTAGAGGACTGTGATCTAGAAACATCTGGAAAGAAGTCTACTCTACAAGAACTTCTTCGTGATGCGTTATTGGCGGAAGGAGAAGACCCAGCTACCTACCTCTTCGAAACTTCAGAGATGAAACTGATTTCATCATTCACATCAATGAAGGACGAGCTACAAGAGAATATTTCATCCATGGAAGGTAAGCTGCAAGAGAATATTTCATCTATCGAACAAAATTTCACATCCATGGAGTGCAAACTACAGGATATTCAGCAAAATATGACATCCATGAAAAACGAGTTACAAGAAGCCATGGATGAGAAGGTTAAAAATCTTGCTGACTCTGTGAATCTAGAAGTCAACAAGGTGAAGGAAGACTTCAAAACCATGGAAGGTCGACTGCAGGAAGATATAAAAACCATAGAAAATCGTCTAAAGCAGCTGGTGTGTGGTACTGGAACTTCAAGAAGTAAGTAAATCTTCAAGTTTTCCTGAAATAGTTATTCCAGACAAGTCAATGATGGTAGCAAACGAGGAAGATCTACAAAAACAGCTAGTATATAGTTATACCTCAGCACACTGGACTGCCTACCTACGATGGAAAAACACCTCTAGAAGACTACCAAACACTGTTTGAGTCAGCAGCTGAGTTCCAGGGGTGGTCACCAGCAACAAAGGCCTACGTCCTGAGGATGAATCTCCGAGGTGAAGCATTGGCAATTGTTCACTCAATACCATCAGCTGAGAAGTGGAGTTTCAATGAGCTGTGGAGACGCCTGGAGATGCGATTTGGCAACAAACACCTGGAACAGTTGTACCGATCGCAGCTCAATAATAGGGTGCAGAGACCCAATGAATTCCTGCAAGAATTTGAGGCTGACATCGCTCGACTTGTTAGGACTGCATATCCATCTGCTGATGACAGTGCATACAAAAGTCTTGCAGTAGAAAATTTTTTGAATGGATTGATAATACCCAGTGGCGTACTGACATAGTTGGGAGCCTGGAGCGGCTATAGATGAGGGGGCCCAATATATATAGTAGCATAGCGAAAATATTTTCATGGGGTTATTGAGACGGGACAAGAGGGTTCTGAGGGGGCTCCCCCGGGGAAATGTTGATAAATAGTCCCTCTAAAATCGTATTCCAATAGATTCATCCATTCATTTTAGTCCACATTATGAAAAAATGTTTGATATTGAGAGCTTGATTTAAGGCTTAAAAACAATAATTTTATACAAGTGTTTATTAAAATGAAGTTCATAAATTGGGCAAAGTGAAAGCTTAAATTCAATAAATCATTGCTTTTATGAATCGTTTGCCTAAGAATTCAAATCCACTTTTCGTATATTGTTAATTCATTAATTAGCTCTGAACAAATTTCAATGTATAAAATTTAAAAGAAATACTACTTTTATAAAGCAAATTTAACAATAAATAGTGGTTTCAAATCATTATTATTATTATTACAGTCAGGGCCACCCAGAGACATTTTAGTGGCCCGAGGCAGAGTTGTGGCTGGAGGCTCCCTCTTACACCTTCACCCTAAACACCAAATGACTCGACTTCCCAACTAGCATTAAGTGTTCCAGCTATGCCTAGTTACCTACTGTACTCAAAAGAATCTGTATAACTAATTTGAATTGTTTTTTCTTTCAATTTAAAGATGAAATTCGAGTGTAGGCCAAATGAAAACAATTCCATGAAAAAGCTGTGGAAGCAAGGGAAAAGGGCGATAAGCGGCACTAGAGAGAGCAATAAACTTCTCTTCTATTTTTGTGTAATAACTTAAATTTGCATCAATCTATTCACTAATACTGGAATATGTGAAATGTGTAAATATATAAAAATTATTATGACTTTCAATGGAACTTGATTCAACTAATTAATAACAATTGATAATACATCCAATTCCAAACATATGGATCATGACAGAACCCCAAATCATTGGGGGTCTGAGGGTTCTCCACAGGAGAAAAAAATTGTTCCCAGGTCTTGAAAGTGCAAATCTAAGCTTTTTTTGTTGGTTATCAACCTCTTCCCTGTATTATTTTTTGTTAATTGATTCATGGCGTGAAACATTTCATGATCACAATAAACTCTACGGAGTAACAGATCTGAACAGTAACAGAGATTAGCATTTGAAGGCTGTCTGCAAAAATAACCTTTCTAACCTGTCTAAAAAAAGACCTTTTCTCCTTTCAAGCCTACTGTGTCAATTTCATACAAGTAATCTTGGGCACTTTTAAACCCATGTTTGGGGGCTCCGAAAATACTGGGACACACCAGCATCATGGGGCTTTTGATGGCCCAAATCCAAGGCAATTAGGGGTCACTTGTTTATAAACGTTGAAATTTGAAATATTCTAGTTGAATCTATACTTCATATGACTATACTGGCAATAAAAACAGGCCCAAAGGGCCCATGGCGCAAGGGGCCTCTATGGTCTGTTAGACTTCTAAGAGGCCTCTAGAGGCCTAAACTAGAGAAAAAAGGGGCACTGGAGGCCCCCAGTTGGACAATTTGTGGCCCCTTATTTTAATTTTATTTTGTCACTTGCTTACATTTGTAAAATGATTAAGCGTCTTGACGTTCAGGCCAAAGAAAACTTGCCTTGCTCACCCCCTCTGTATCCTTAATTAATTTATTTTAGTTAATCAAAGTATTAAAATTATAGTATTCTTCTGGCTGATAAGTTATTATTTTATTTTTTAAATACATTTGTATTTTTTGGGGGACTATGCTGGTGCAGGGCCTGGGCGGACCGCCCCTCCCCCGGGTACGCCACTGAGAATACCAGAGACCCAGCAATCCATCAAATGGGCCAGACCCAAGACATTGAATGATGCTTTGGCCCAGGCATTGGAGTTTGAAGCAGTTGGCAGTCAGCACCATGCCATTCTAAGGTATGGGCTATGGAGGCTGAAGTCATGGATGCAAGCACAATCCAGAAGATAGTTGAACAGGTCCTGGAAAAGTTGAGATCCAGGAAGAAGGAGGTTTGATGCTGGGCTTGTGGAAAAATTGGACATGTTAGAAACAAGTGTGCAGCCAAACCAGGTGAAAAGAAGGAGCAGGTAAACTAAAGAGGGTTGATAGGGATAAGCACCTGTCAACCCACAAGCAGAAGGCCCCACTAAGAAAAGTAGAGGTGGCATCTCTTGCTGGTAGCAGAAGTAGTTTGTATATAAATGGCATTGTAGATGAACAAGCCATACAACTACTTCTTGACACAGGAGCTACCATGACCATCCTGAATAAGAGTGTAGTCCTTGATAAGAAGCTTTACAACTACAGGGGATCCAACTACAGTTTTTAGGGAGACAGCTTATTGGTGACAGTAAATTCAAGCATCAAGTATTAGTGGCAGATACACAAGAAGATGTTATACTTTGGATGGATTTCTTCAACAAGTTTGGTCTCAAGTTGGACTTTGATAAGAAAACTGTTGTAATTGGAGAAATAGGTGCATACTTCACCCAGGGAAGCAAAGCAGTAGCAGAGTATTGTTACTCACTGACATCACCCTACCAGCAAGGAGCCAGGTTGTGGCCTATGGGACAATGCATGATGACATGGAGAAAGGGCAGAGTGCACTATTAGAACCAGCAGGACAAGAGGACAACTTGCATCAAGGAGTCTTAGTGGCAAGAATGTTATTTTGGACCAGCAACAAGTTCCCAGTATGCATCATGAATGTGAATGACTACAAAATCACTCTAAAAGGAGGAAGCATGCTTGGACACTGTTCAACAGCCTCATCAGTGGTGAGACAGATCCAGAAGTCTCAGCAAGTGAACCAAGGACTTCCAAAGGAACTTCAGGAATTCACTTCTACCACCTGCAAGGACCTTACAACTGAGTGGGCCACCAAAGTGAAAGACTTCATCACTAGATACCAGGATGTCTTTGAAATTGGGGCAGGTCCAAAAGGAAGAACAAATATCATACAGCATGCAATAGAAACTGGTGATGCTAGGCCCATACATCAAGATCCATAGAGATTGCCATTAGCAGAGAGGGAGGAAGCCAGGAAAGTCATCAAGGAAATGGAAAAAGATGACATCATAGAACCTGCAAACAATCCTTGGGTTTCTCCAGTGGTGCTGGTGAAGAAGAAAGATGGATCATTGAGATTCTGCATAGACTATCAATTGCTGAATAATGTCACCAAGAAGGACAGTTATTCTCTGCCAAGGATTGTTGACACATTAGACAGCCTTGAGGGATGTAAACTATTCTCAACACTAAATCTCAAGAGTGGGTATTGGCAAGTGGGCTTGAAGCCAGAGGATAAAGAAAAAACTGCTTTCTCAAGAGGTGAAGGACTTTGGCAGTTCAAGGTAATGCCATTTGGGCTGTGTAATGCTCCAGCTACATTTGAAAGGCTAATGGAGAGTGTGTTGAGAGAATTGTCTTGGGAGACATGTTTAGTGTACTTTGTAACGATACGAAATTTCTAAATTACGAATAAGCCACTGGACAGATTTAAATCACTATTATATACTTGGGATCGAAATGTTTATGTTGCTGCTATGGGGAACATAACCTCCTGATGTGCCGGCTTTTTCATGTCTACTCAGCCAGATACTAGTAGTAGCTAGGAATTTGTGAAATATAAAAAATATATTGCCTTAAATATTGTGAATAAGAAAAAACGCAATAAAATATTACCAAATAGCTAGTCATACTCATATTAATAGAACCTTGCAAAAAATGAAATGTTACTCACCATGATCATCCACTCAAAAGCAGTATTATCCAGCCAGCAGAATTTATTATTATATTTGTCATATTTTATTTATATTATTTATGTGATTGGTGTTAGTCAAATTAAATTATTTATATTTTATTAGGGGCATTAATTAGTCACGTAGGCCCATACCTCATTAGCATATTATGTTAATTAGTTCGAAAAAGAGCCAATCAGAGGAAGCCACAATAATAAATTACAGAGAATCTGAGGTGCTTCCATTAATCAGAATAAGAAGAAAAAACTCTCTCCTGGGCTTACGACCGAAGTAGTTCCATCACCGAATGTTAGTCTCTATCATTTTAAAATTTAAATTAAATTCAAGTCGAGACCCTTGTGAGGAACAAACGGAGCACAGATCGCTGAGCCAGACTACAGATCCCAAAGGATTCTGAACAGATTTTCCACCACGACACCAGGATTGAGGGGCCAAGGTCTCGATCCTTAGAGGGCATCACCACTCCGCCACTCCACGCCAGCAGAGGGATAAAAATTCGCGTGAGTGTTATAAATTTACTAATAGTGGATCCACTGGTGCGCGAAAGATCTGAAATAATCGCTACGACCAATACCAATAGAATATTTAGAGTGTAGAATCTGAGCTCATAGGGTTAAGGATGAAATATAGTATATGAGGCATGTTACATTTGGGCCAAGCCATGAACCCACGACCCGCTCTGATATATATTTAAATAAAAATAAATAATCAATGTAAACAAATATTGTATTATTTAAAGGCACCCAACGCAAATCCCTTCAAATAAAATAAGTAACATTCAAAGAAAGCAGGTGTTACATAATGGCACTCAGCGTAAGGGCTTTCTAAAAAAATAAAACAACCATATGTTACATAATGGCGACCAACGCAGCGGCTTGAGGAATGTGACATTCCTTTCATGTACTATATTGTATGAAATTCATACAACAGGAGAGAGTGTACTCTATTAAATACGCCAACGATTTAAAAAGAGATATATGCACTTAATGCTCTGAATCACATTCTGGTGATCGTTTAAATAATTATTTTGTGACCTAATAAAGAAAGCCAAACTGTTTTAGTTAAAAATTAGAGCTTTAGAGGTACTATAATTATTGAATTTTTTAAAAAAGAGCATTAAGGTCTGGGGGCTTGTTAAGATAAGTAATTTGTCAATTATTTTAAGCAACATCCCTATGAAGTGATCTCATAGGCAAGGCAATTAGAGTATTAATCGTTTATTCGTTTATTTGGCGATGGCCTAAGAATCAATTCATATTATTATTAAAGATTCTCAAAAATAGTGTTATTAGAAATTATTAAGTATATCATTATTAGTGATTATTGTATATTAATTGATTGGGCTATTTATATGTGTAATTTTGCATGTTACATTAACAAGTCCTGGGCGAGTTGTAACTTTAGAGCACTAAATCACTTCGCACATCACTTATTCCATTTAGCAAGGTCTTCACTTCACTTCCTCGACTGTTCACACCCGCGCCGCGACGTTTTCTTCACCGCGCACGCACACCCTACCGCTACACGCCTGTCCTTCACGCCGCGGAACTATACGCGAGACTCATACTAGCCCAGCTGACCTACTACTGGGAGACCATCATGGAAAACGCCTCCCTCAACTCATCGGTGTCTTATATGGATTTCGGAAATGATGATACGATCCAAAACGCAACCGCACTCAATCCAGAGGTCATAGACGCACCAGATGAGACTACACCCAGGGAGCGAGAATCAAGCAGTACCACCAGCGTCAACTTCAACCCTGAAAGCCTTTACCAACTCTCGTCTACAAGGAGAGAAGAAGAAGTCGACCTGATCGAGGTACCGCCATATACATCACCGCCAACAGCCTCCAACGCTGCTCCACTAACATCACCTGACGAGTTAAGTCCACTCACGTCCAGACTGATGAACGACAGTCCGACTGACGGATCTACCCTCATGATGCGGATGAGCGAGGATTTCAAGAAAATATTATTGGAAGGTATAAAAACAATGGATAAAAACACTCAATACCGTATGGAAAAGACGGAGAAGATGAATATTGAATTCCAGGAAAAGACGGAGAAGAGGAATATTGAATTCCAGGAAAGGACGGAGAAGATGAATAGTGAATCCCAGGAAAAGATGAGTAAAAGATTCGAAGTTAGCATGGAGAAAGTCGTTAGCAACTTTAAAGAAGAAATGAAGGAAGATGCAAGGATTACCAAGGAGGAACTTAAGCATGAGATAGCCACAGTGAGGAAGCAACTAGACGATAATGCTACGAACCTAAATCTAAGGATGGATGGTGTAGACAAGTGGATAGACAGCTTGCGGACAGATTTGAGGAAGGAGTTAGGCGAGGAATGGAGAAAACATGCGTCTGAATTGGAGAAAAACATTCAAAGAAAAACAGATGAAAAGGACAAAGAATTGAACAAAAAATTTGAAACATTAGAAAAACAAACCAACACTAATATACAACAGGCAATAGAAAAACAGAGAGTAGAATGCACCACCACCCACAATAAATTAGAACAGCAAATAAAAAGTTCCACCCAACCACTAGAAAAAACAATAGAAACAATAACTGTACAAATAGAGAAGAATACCACCACCCAGAACACTACACAGAGTCAAGTCAATGATCTAATAGTGGTACAATCTCAAATACAAAATAAAGTTACAGAAGTAGAACAAGAAGTCAGCCAACACCAGATAACCATTACAAACCTAGATACAGACCTACAATCTACGAAAAATGACTTAAATAATAAAATAGAACAAACACAAATAAAAATATCACAAATCGAAACGGATGCAAATAGAGTGAGGAGCGGAAATGATACAATCATTTTGCCTGAAGTACAGAATGTATCTCACTTGATGAACAGCTTGGGGAAATTCGACAATACTAGCAACTACATGGCACCAAAACCGTTTGCCGACCAGCTGAGAGTAATTCAGGAGTTAGTACACGCAAGTTGGCCTGTATGGAGATTTCGACTATCTACACTGTTGATGGGAGAACCGTTACTCTTTTTGCATGGTAGAATGCATGAATTCAATTCATTGGAAGAATTCCTGAAAGCCTTTCTCGACCAATACTGGAGTCTGGATCAGCAGCAGAGCCTACTTTCGAGAATAATATCCAGTACATACAACGAAAAGAGTGGACAAACCTGCACCGCATTCGTTTCTCGACTGCGATTTTTCAACTCTCAGTTAGATAATCCCATACCTGATCTCACATTAGCTCACATCGCTATGAAACAACTACCGTACCGAATTCAACTTGTGTTGTCGACCACAGCAATCAAAAGTTTCAAAGACCTTGAAAATCATTTACATTGCGTACAAGCCGTCACCACAAATCACAACCAAGAAAAACAGAGACATGAAAATAATTACAATAGAGATAACCCGCCACCAAATCAGCTAACGGACAATTCAAACACCACTAATAGTAATCAAAATGATAGCATGCAAACAATCGAAACAGAAACACCTCCACCAAACAACCACCACCGTAATAAAAATGGATTCAGAAGGAATCAAAACAATAATTATCACAGAAATAAAGACCGTAGATACCCTGATCAAGGCAGATACTATGATGGCCGTGATCAAATGAATTATAATAGAGATAATAACACAAGTAATTCTAGAAGTAATAATAATCAATCATCGCCACCGAATACATCATCTAATACAAACAGAAGTAATAGCCCGCCACCTTCTACTAGCACCCCAAACAAAACAAATGAAAACAGAAATAATCAGTCAGGAAGAAACTCAAATGATAGCAATCGAGCATGACTAGGAGAAAATGTAACTTATAAGACTCTGACAGTTCAAGTGCCACTCACTCAGAGCAAAATAAAGAAACAGTTGAATAGAATCAATAAGAAAGTATACCGTAATTCATACTTTCAACCCAAACATGTGAGGTACAAATCGCCTACAAACCTCCACCACCATGCTTGTGAGAATATTTCGAATATAAAGCCATATCTTCGAGAATAATTGATTTGGAAATCAATTCACGAACATGTGCTTCTGAGATTCGGAGTCAAAAAACTGAGTGAAAACAATTCATGGAGTGACCTATTTGCTGGACCAGTAGAGTCTACATGCGCCTATCACCCTACACACATGAATTACATTTCACACGCAGTTTAAACTTTGCTAAGTTAGCCTATTACCTAAATGATAGAAATGTATAACCCATTAAGATGGTTAATAAGTAGGAACTGATTAGTTGAAAATCAGCCTAGTCTAAAAATACATTCTAACGGTATTTTATTACCAACATGAAATTAAATATAGTTACCCATTACGAACCCACGACTTGTTAGTATTGCATGTTTAATCATCTTAGATGATATATTTGTTAATATTATATGTAAATATTAGATTTTGGTTATGAACACATAAATCACATATAACCTCATATGCATACGGTTAGAAAATACAAAAATAAAAAAACATCGATATACGATGAAACAGCTGTTATAAACAGAAAATTTGTAGATGCCAAGGCCTTGTGGATTACATGACCATGCAGCCGTCACAGATCATGATCGATCCATCTATCGACACAGTATTATTTATTGTAGGAGATATCCTTATTATTATTATATTATATACCATTATTTATTATAAATGTTATTTAGTCATCTTTGTAAAAATATTAAATGGCATCAGAGTGGATAGTAACATAAACCAAAGATTATTCAGTATGACCAACATTTCTCGGCAAATATTATTAAAAGCAAGCGGCCATTTTCAGTATTATTCTGTGATCAAATCTAGTCAAATCTCGTAACGTCTGTGATACCTATCTGTCAAATTATTATTGAGTGTGCTATAATATATCGTAAGTCTAATCGTAAGTTCCATATGTTTAAATGTCAGAAATTTTTTGTAAGAGCTGCTAAGATCAAATTGTTATGACTTCTGTGCATCGGCGTCAATTCTAGGGACTTTTTGTGCGTTACTGTTGGTAGACTACGCTCACCACCATTTCTGTAACAGCCGCCCATTTTTGAATTTCTATGCCACTTTATGATGTTACCTTTTCTTTGTAAATCCACTGCCATGTTTTGATATTTCCATTTCTGTAAATCTTAGGAGTAAGTATATGTAGATTATCCATTGCTGAAGGCTAAGTCTGAAGGTATATCCCATGAGTCAGTCTGTATTTACCTGACCTTAGAGTCACATTTGTGTCATATACTTGTAACTTAGAGAAATTTAGCTCGTCTTTTTTGTTAATTAAAGTCATCCAAATCTTCATATTCTAGGCTAATTGTATAAGCCTTAATACTCACATTTACCTGACTTTAATGGGGGCTTATGTAACGATACGAAATTTCTAAATTACGAATAAGCCACTGGACAGATTTAAATCACTATTATATACTTGGGATCGAAATGTTTATGTTGCTGCTATGGGGAACATAACCTCCTGATGTGCCGGCTTTTTCATGTCTACTCAGCCAGATACTAGTAGTAGCTAGGAATTTGTGAAATATAAAAAATATATTGCCTTAAATATTGTGAATAAGAAAAAACGCAATAAAATATTACCAAATAGCTAGTCATACTCATATTAATAGAACCTTGCAAAAAATGAAATGTTACTCACCATGATCATCCACTCAAAAGCAGTATTATCCAGCCAGCAGAATTTATTATTATATTTGTCATATTTTATTTATATTATTTATGTGATTGGTGTTAGTCAAATTAAATTATTTATATTTTATTAGGGGCATTAATTAGTCACGTAGGCCCATACCTCATTAGCATATTATGTTAATTAGTTCGAAAAAGAGCCAATCAGAGGAAGCCACAATAATAAATTACAGAGAATCTGAGGTGCTTCCATTAATCAGAATAAGAAGAAAAAACTCTCTCCTGGGCTTACGACCGAAGTAGTTCCATCACCGAATGTTAGTCTCTATCATTTTAAAATTTAAATTAAATTCAAGTCGAGACCCTTGTGAGGAACAAACGGAGCACAGATCGCTGAGCCAGACTACAGATCCCAAAGGATTCTGAACAGATTTTCCACCACGACACCAGGATTGAGGGGCCAAGGTCTCGATCCTTAGAGGGCATCACCACTCCGCCACTCCACGCCAGCAGAGGGATAAAAATTCGCGTGAGTGTTATAAATTTACTAATAGTGGATCCACTGGTGCGCGAAAGATCTGAAATAATCGCTACGACCAATACCAATAGAATATTTAGAGTGTAGAATCTGAGCTCATAGGGTTAAGGATGAAATATAGTATATGAGGCATGTTACATTTGGGCCAAGCCATGAACCCACGACCCGCTCTGATATATATTTAAATAAAAATAAATAATCAATGTAAACAAATATTGTATTATTTAAAGGCACCCAACGCAAATCCCTTCAAATAAAATAAGTAACATTCAAAGAAAGCAGGTGTTACATAATGGCACTCAGCGTAAGGGCTTTCTAAAAAAATAAAACAACCATATGTTACAACTTGGATGACATAATTGTTTTGGGAAAGTCCTTCAGTCATCATCTACACAACCTGGGGCAAGTATTCCAGAGGCTGAGGCAGGCAAATCTGAGACTGAATTCAAAGAAGTGCAACCTGTTCAGAAGACAAGTCAACTATCTAGGACATGTTGTGTCTGATGCTGGAGTTATCCCAGTTCCAGAGAAAATAGAGGCTGTAACCAAGTAGCCAGTTCCACATGACAAGCATGAGGTGAGAAGCTTTCTTGGTCTGTACACTTATTATCAGCAGCTTGTGAAGGTTTTCTGCAAAATTTCTAGACCTCTGACAAAGTTGATTGAGGACAAGAGCAGCTTTGTTTGGGATGAAAGCTGCCAACATGCATTTGATGAGCTGAGACAAGCACTGGTTGATGCTTCCATCCTTGGCTATCCTGAGGCAGAAGGAAAATTTATCCTGGATACAGATGCTAGTAATGTGGCCATTGGAGGAGTACTTTCTCAGGAGTAGGAAGGAGTGGAAAAGTTGTTCATGTCAAGGATGTAAAACTATTTCCCCCATGTATAGAGGACGAAGAGGAAGGCGCATTGGATGTTCAAGTAGTCTCTCTACTGGTGTGCCACGCGGGTTAGGCCCTACCCCCGGCGGACCGACCAGCATGTCGGTAAACTGCGGGCAAAGTTAGTGTAAGGACCAGCATGTCGATAAACTGCGGGTGAAGTAGGCGGGTTGCCGCGTGAGATGTTCGCGGGGTCGTGTAAGGGAAGCCACCCAAGCGAATGACGTCACCATCTGTCGGGGCGGATAGAGCGGGGACGAGTAGTAAGGGAAAATCCTGAGAGTTTTCCGAGGCCGGAAAACCCTGTTTTTATAACCATATATTTTATGGTTATATGGTGTGTTGTCCCACATAAATCGTGGACCAACAATTTCAAGTAAAATATTTTATTTTAGATGTAAGATCAAAACGATTCATACATTGTTTCTTTCTCGAATTATTATCATAGGTAGCTGGAGCTACGAATAATAATAATCTGAGGAATGTTGATTATTATTACAAGAGAGAGAATTTATTTCCTTGTTAATCGCTTAGTAGAAAAGTACAAGATAATAATGAACAAGACGTTCATTGTTATCGACGGAAGGAGGATTTATTCTGTCTCTAGTTTTATTATTACTTCCACCATACAATTGGATTGGAATGTAATTAATTAGCTTACGGTTTGATGTAAGCTGATGATTCGAATAAATTACTTTTATTTGAATGAAATTCCGGACTAATAAGCTGTATTATTTGGGGATATTATGAAAGGAAAATATTTCATAATGAGTAGCTGTAGCTATGGATTAATAACCAGGCAATGGTTTATTAATGAACTAGATATTTTCCGGGGGAAAATATCTGAGGAAAATTCTTTCCTAGATTTTGAAGCTTGAGGCTTTGAATAACAAGTAGCTTAAGAAAGTACTTGTTATTGAAACTCCGGTGTATCACTTCTTTGAAAAAAGTATCAAAGAGATATGTGAGTGGTTCCTTCCATTATCAGAGTGATAATCAGTGATAAATTTGGGATTAAATTTTATCAATCTCATCCGTTGTTCGCCTGAGTATGACCAATGGCTAGTGAGATAAAAGATAATCAACACCTTATTTTTCTCAAAAGTTATC
This sequence comes from Conomelus anceps, assembly GCA_948455865.1. Classification (NCBI taxonomy): domain Eukaryota; kingdom Metazoa; phylum Arthropoda; class Insecta; order Hemiptera; family Delphacidae; genus Conomelus; species Conomelus anceps. The sequence goes on from OX418216.1 coordinate 145,380,173, forward strand.
CTTTTCTTGTATAAACCCGTGATAAGTTTCTATCTATCAAAGATGGAACAAACGGTCAGTCTATTCTGAGTCGCCTCTGAGTAAACCATTTGAGGAAGTGAGAGCGGCATCACCGGCGGACCCCGCCGAAGCGGCGGCGGAGGCGTCAGAAGAGGTGATGGGCGCGGTGGCAGTCATCACGACCCCCGCGGAGCCCGCGGTCGACACCCCTTCCACAGCGGAGGAACCTGGGTGCTCCGACGCGGCGATGGAGGGAGTATATGAACCTCCGGAGGAAGTGGTGGACCTAGTCCCCTTCCTCGAAATCCCAGTACGGGATGAATGTGAGATGAGGTTGCCGACGACACGATCTGTCTCGATGATGATGGAGGCGGTCGAACTAGAGAGAGGTGCAGCGCCGATTGTTGCGGCCCCAACGACTGCATCGTACACGATGGGTCGGAGACACCAAGCTGGACGCCCCCAAGTCCGGGTAAAGCTCGCTGACGGACGAAGGATCTGGATGAGAGACTACCAGAGGTCCGAGTAGCTCTGACCCTCCCCATGACACCCGCCGAAGTGGAATACCCTACTAGATCCAATCCTAACCCCTATTCCTCTAGGGGGCAGTGGCTTTCCGCCCCAGCCCATTCTTTCTTTTCCCCATCAACCTAACCTTTCTCCTAGAAGCAGGGGCATAGTGTTTCGGCTTTTCCTTCCTTTCCCCCCCCCCCATCCCCTAGTAGGTTGGGTGTGTCATGTGGCAAAGCCGTGATGGGAGGAAAGTTTAATTAATTCATGTAATTAATTATTTTCGGGGTAGTTGACAAAGTGGAGAGGAGCAGCCACCGGTCAGGGCACAGAACGTAGATAACGATCTAGACCGGTGGAGTGCTCTCTACTGTGTCGAGGCCTCCCCCACCAGTTCCTCACTCGTTTTGGGGGAACAGCTCTCTGACGAGGAAGTCAGAGAGAAGTCTTCTTCAAGTCCTCGAACTGATCGGTAGTGGTGTAGCAGGAGTTTAACTGCAGTCAATTTTCACTTTGTGAAAATTGAACACACAGTGCCGGTTGTGTGAACTTGTGCGCGGAGTGAACGTGTGCTAGTTCAGTCAGGACAAAGCACGAGCTGGTGCTAATCCCTGACGTGGTGATCGCGGCACAAGTCACGGGATTAACACAATCCGTGAGCGCGGGTTTGGGAGTTCGTAATTCCCAAACGGTTTGAGGTTTTTGGATGCAATCCCATTCCTTTCCTCATTCCCAGTACTCCTAAAATCCCCTATCCTATTCCTTACCAGTTAGCAGAGGCCACTGTACCCCCGCCGATAGCAGCAGTAGGTAAAATAACCTCCGCCAACCTCCGCCAACCTCCGCCAACCTCCGCCAACACCTGCCATTCCTTCCCTTACCTTACCTCTTGAAAAGGCAGGGGAACCAGGAACGGCTGATATCAGCAGGGTCTGGAACTCCGGCCATATCCTAGCAGGGGGTAATAACCTCTGCCCCCTTTGGAAAGTGGCAGAGGTGTACTCTTCCAGCTGGATATCCTCCCCTCTCCCTCCCTGAAATTCCTCTTTCCCCACCCACAGCAGCAGGGGCTACCGCCTCCGCTGATAAGGGGCAGGAGTAATTGTATTTCGGCCCTTCCCTTCCTATCCCCAAAAACCAACTCCTTTCACCTACACCCCTTAGTGAAGGAGCGAGCACCGCTCCTCGCTAGGCCGCGGCCGGTCCGCGCAGCCGCGAGTCCCCGAATCCACGACACGGAGGTCGGGAAAGTTAAACGGCGCCCAACAATGGTATTTCCAACCGGTGAGGCAACCCCAAGCGTGGCGGAAGCCTCAGAAGGAAACGTCGACCTCGTCGCCTAACCCCGGCCACCCACCGACTAGAGCTAGTTGGTCCAGAGCTACACCGAGGCAGTCACGCCAAAATCAAGGTAAAGATTTTGCACGTGATAGTGGACATCAGAGATTGGTGTAGGAAATGTAAAACTTGTGCAGCAGCCAATGGATCACAAAGGAAGAAAAGGGCACCAATGAAGACCTATATTATTAGGGTGCCATTTGAGCATGTGGCTATTGATATCACTGGACCATTTCCCACAACCAATGATGGAAACAAATACATCCTAGTAGCCATGGATTATTTCAGTAAATGGGTTGAAGCATATGCCTTACCGAACCAGGAAGCAATCACAGTTGCTGATGTGTTGATAAAGCAGTTCTTTGATCATTTTGGTGTGTCATTGGAGCTGCACTCAAGGGAGAAACTTCAAGTCAGAAGTGTTCAGTAGAGTGTGTGAGTTGATGGGCATCAGGAAGACGTGGACCACTCCATTGCACCCACAGTCAGATGGCATGGTAGAGAGAATGAACAGGACCATGCAGCGATATCCAAGGAAAGTGGTTTCAGACAATCAGCATGATTGGGATCAACATCTCCATTCCTTTTTGATGGCGTACTGTAGCTCTATTAATGAATCCACAAGGGAAACACCTGCTCGCATCATCTTTGGTAGAGAGCTACCCTGTGATCTTCAATTTGGAAGCAAGCCTGGTGAGACATTTGAGGAGGAAGACTACGTCACCCAACTGAGGAAACACATGAATGAAACTCATGAGAAAGACTGCACCAATCTTGATGATGCAAGCCTGAAGATCAAGGAGTGGTATGACATCAAAGCTGACCAAGGTGGATACCAAGCAGGAGAGGAGACCTAGTCTGGTTATACAACCAAGGAGGATTCGTGGCTATTCTCCAAATCTCCAAAATCTGTGGGAAGGACCTTTTGAGGTTGTGACTAGGATCTACAATTTGGTATACTGGATAAGAAAACCTCCAAGAGGGGAGCCAAGAATAGTGTATTTCAATCATTTGACTCCATTCCATGGTAGCAATGGTAGCAATTGACGAATTGCTGAAAAAGATTACAGACAATATAAGGGGAATAGATACATCAATACCAAACACAACCTGACCAACATAAACTGTGACTGTGACTAAAGAACTGACAATGCATGATAACAGTGGTCGCAGAAATCTCTAGGTTGCTGCGACCAAAGGAAAAATTTCAGGACGCCATGACCAGCTTGCTCGGTTGTGTTCGTGGAAGCCAAGTGCGCTATGGTCAATGCTTGGCTGTGCTAAAACTGGTCGCTCCTACTGGTCGCGATCGCGGTCAAAATTTTGAATTTTTCTGTTTATAGAAAATTTAAACTCATGGTTAGATGCTAAAATAAAAAAAACAGGCTCTAAAACAAAATTGGAAAGGATTTAAAATCAGAAAAATGTTCAAGGGTAATGCTGATATGTACACCAATAAAAATTTTGATTATAGAGTCTTTGAATAAACAGGAAGGTTAGGCTCGGTGCACACTTGCGTTTTTCAAGCTGCGTGCACGCAGTTCGCGAACGCCGGCGGTTCAGCGGTAGATGAGTTCCAGTGAAGAAGTACACACTTGAGCGGAGCAAGTGACTTGCAAGCGGCGTGCAAGCGACTTGCAAATTGAGCACGCAGCTTTCTGCCCAACCGCCGCGTGCACGCAGCTTTACAACACTCCGGGCGGTCTGGCAGGTTGAAACCGCTGAAAACACGCTCTAGTGTGTATTGAAGAGAAAAAACAAGCGGCGTGCACGCAGCATGAAAAAACGCAAGTGTGCACCAAGCCTTATTATTAGCATCCATTACTTTCTCAATCAACTTCAGAGCAAAACCTGGATTTTTCTAGTATAAATTATTTGAATGGTAGCATGTACAAATGCAGTAGATTGATATACTGTAAACATTTTAGCGTCTACTTCCGCCCCTCTTACCCAGCTCCCACCCCAGAACAGTTTGGGTGAGCGTGGAGAACTATAAAACAGAATTTGGTGGAAGGGAAAATTCTCGCAGAGGAGGGAATTTCTGTCTGGGGAAGCAAACCAGCTTCTTCATCGTCAGCATCCTCTCCTTTCTTGTTCTTGATCTACTCCTTCTTCACTTCTTGCTCTTCTTCTTCTTTTTCTCTTTCTTCTGTTTCAGAAGAATCCTACCGGACAGCATCCAGTAGAATTTAAAAAAATGTAATTATCAATATTATTAGATCCATTGATTCATCTGAAGAAGAATGAAACGTTGCTAATTTTCAATTTTTTTAATATTACGTCTTGGAGACTCTAGTGAAGGAGTATAAGACAAGTGATATCAACAATTATAGAATCTTATACACTAGTAGTCATAATTTATTACTATATAAATTAGTTGAGGTGAGGCTCAATTTTGATGTGAAAGGAACTAAATATTTTTAAAATTGTTTTTTACATATTTCTACATTTTCAAATCTTTAAAAACTGCGGTGGCTTGTTGTAGAGTTTCATACCAATATAACTAGGTTTTTGTTAATAAGCTACTATTGTGACTCACCAAGTGATAATCTCCTTGGCTTCTTGTTTTATAATACTGTGTACTTCAAAATTTTGGTTAATATCACTCTTTTTTACATATTAAGCAGCTTCATACACATATAAGCAGGGTTCAGTTAAGAGACCAAATCTCTTGAACAACGATCTAAATGAATCTGATCTATTTACTCTTTCCATAGACCTAACAGCTTTCTTTTGGATCTTAAACACCCTATCAAAGTTCTGTTTTGATGAATTACCCCATACTAAGATAGCATACCTAATATGTGACAGTAAGAGCCCATGGTAAGCTGTGAAAAGTGAATTTTTGTCATTTAATCTAGCAAGCTGTCGCAGGACAAATACTTCAGATGGCGATAGAGAAAGAGTGGAAAAGTATAGCCCATTAGTATTCTAATTATAATTAGTAGAATTTTTGAAAGAGTAGTTCTAAATAGGTTAATTTTGCACCTTCAAGAAACTGACTCCATCTCTGATAAATAGCATGGCTTCTAGAAATAGAAATCGACAAAGACACTCATAGTTTATAGATTCTCTCATATTTTTCTCATGTACAAGAATAGATTTGGGTGATAAAGCTGCTAAGACTTATCATCGATGACCATCGATTAACCAAGCCTTTCTTTGCCAAGAAACATTCATGAAACGTTCAGCAGTAACTATACCGTATTTGTATGTGTATGAGTCACATTACATCTAAAAAACAAATCAAAATCTCAACGTACCGGTACATGATTATAATACACGAAGGCGAACAGATTATCACTTTGTGAGTTACAATAGTTGCTTATTCAAACAAAAACAGCTATTCAGGAAATTCTATAACAAGCTACCGCAATATCTACAAATTATTGGAAATTTCTAAATATTTTTTTTTTTTGCTGATGATGCCCACATGAGTACGAGACTTGTGCGTGGGTAATGAGGTGAATGATTACACATAAATGCCTGACGGTGGAGCGGGATTCGAACCCACGACCACTTAAACGACAGCAAGCTGAAGTTGCGACGCCCCAACCAACTGCGTTGAGCGGCCCGCCAATTATTTAAAAATTAATTGAGAAAATATTCAGTTGATAAAGCTTTCTAAAGTGTACTAGAATTACTTTCAGTTAAAAATTGAGCCTCACATCAACTAATTGAAATTGTAATTTTTGTAAGTGGTGGATAAGAATATTATATATAATTGTTGATCTGACTTGACTTGTCATTTTCTCCACATCCGGAGTCTTGAAGAAGTAATCCAAAAAAGAAGAATTTTGTTTTGTGGAAGTTAATTATCATAGAAGTTAGACTGCATATTCATTATTTGGAGCCTGCGACTAGTACAAGAACGTTCAACTCTTAATATACAGTAAAGAATGTTAAAGTTTCAAATATAAAAATGCAAACCCCTTTGAAGATAAGTAATACAAACATCTGTGATGTTCTCCATGATGAAATAGCCTACTTGTTGAACAATCTAATAGAAAATCAGTGTCTGTTTTGATATTGGATATAATATAAAGATTTTGCTCAAAACAGATTATTGGAAATTTCGTAATATTAAAAAAACAATTACAAAAATATTCAGTTGATAACAGTTTTTATAGTGTACAGGAGTTCCTTTCAGATCAAAATTGAGCCACTTTGCAGCTAATTGAAATTGTAATTGAATAAGAATTGAATAAGATGAGAGATTGAAATTGTAATAAATAATATATATATATTTTTTTCATTGCTGATGATGTAATTGTAATTGTAATTGATGTATGTAATCGAATAGTGAATAAGAATATAATATATAATTAATGATCTGACATCACTTGTATATCACTCCATAACCGGAGTCTTCAAGACGTTATCTTCACAAAAAAAGAGGAAATGGTGACATTCCCAGTATCAAAACTTGGTAGAAGGGAAATTTCTCGAAGAGAAGGGAATTTTCGGCTGGGAAAGCAGGGAAATTCTGGGACTGGCGGCACACCTGCTGACGGGCAAGGAGTTTAGGGACACTGACGGTTGAGCGTGGAACTCGGTGCTTCGATATTTTCCAAACGGGAAAACTAGATCGGTGAAAATTCTGTGAAAAAGCGTTTAGTTCTGACAGTAAGTCAGCCGGAAAACCTATCCAATTATCTCGTGGTGTGCGTGTTCAATTCTACGCTAAAATTAACGTTCAAGAGTAATTTGCGTTAATGAACTGAAGGTAGAATTTGAGTGCTGTGATTTCCTGAGATTCTATTCACTGTTGCGACAGCCTTCCACTAAAACACTTGTGACTAAAGTTGAATATACAGCTTAACTAGAAAGGTGAGTGTCCTAATTCAAAATTCCCCACACGAGTTGAATAATTAAAATATCAATATTATAAAAACATAATACACAAACGATCTGTGCACATGGAGCTCTGGCAATCGCATCTTATTAGCGTGCGTATTTTCTGCGTTATTGCAAATCAAAATTTCTAAAATTTTGAAAAAAATTTATCTATTTAAATAAGTCTATACATGCTAGAAAGATGAGATTTATCTAGTTAATTGGATTGTTTATAAAAAATCTGATGGAACCAATAATTTTTCCCCCCAACTTATACAGATTGGCTGTAATATCGGAAAACCTGGAAAACGATTAAAACAGTGGTGTGAGGATCAAGAGCGAATTCGAATTTAAGGGGGGGGGGGAGTGTAATAAAGTGAACAATTTTCTTAACCGACAAAACTGAAAAAAGCTTCATTTAAGTATTTTATGGAGATGAGTCTTTTATTCATCAGGTGATATCCTCAAAAAATCCTAGTTCATATGCTTCTAGCCCCCACCACCAAAAAAAAAAAAAAACAATTCCTAGATTCGATCCTAAAGGGGCTCACAATCAATAAAAACCATATACTTTTTTCGTATCACCCACTTTGGGGTACGTTGAACCAATAATTCTTCTTTTGTGGTAGTTCTTTAATAATTCTTTCTCTCCGATGCTGCATTTCTCCTCTCCACGGACACTAAAGTTCCCCCTCTAGCTTTAGGTTTTCCTTGAAATCTACTATTTTCATTCTTCAACAACTTACTCAGATGTGAAATATTCTTTATTGAACGAGCGAAGCGAGTTCTTCCTTTTGACTTGAGGCTCGAGGCGTTGTGTCTTTGTGTGTATGTTCCACGATAACTTTCGAAAGCCTTTATCAATCAACTTCAAATTTGAAACACAGATTCTTGGTATCTTTAGGCAGGTCAAGTTCGTTGGCCAATAAAGTTAACCGACTCCATTATCCTTTTTGAGGCGAATCAAATCGGCCCTTCATTGATATATATATCTATATATCACTATTTATAGAAAATAGTTGTTTCTACGATTCTACCATATGATAGCATTCGCAATAGATTTAAAAAATAATATATTTTGAGTTATTATCAGCTGTAGGTGAATATAAATGTGATCAGGTTTTTTATAGATCTCTATCTGATATACTAATTTCATTGCCCTGATATTTGGATATAATTATGAACAGCTGTTTTTATGTGGTAAATATATCTACTAAACATATTCCATTGCCCTGATATATAGGTATATGATGACTGTAGGTCTTTTTTGTGGAAAATAAATCTGTGTATCAGAGCAACGATGAACTTGAACTTAAAGTGATATGTCTTGTGAATTTTTAAATAAGTATCTTCAAAGCAACCGTTTTTCGTTACTACCTTACCCCTACGATAAGCTTTCCAAATGAGTTTCCCTTTCAAAAATTAATTGTTTGCAAGCGAGTTCTGCAGTCCGTTGGGCTCACTAGTATATTTTCAGTAATATCTAATTCATCTAAGTCAATTTCTACTTATTTAAACCAGTTAAATTTTTTTTCTAATTCTGGAGTTGTTTAGAAAGATGATTTTTATTAATTCTGAAGAAGTGGCCAAAAAGTCTTATTCGTTTTTTCCAACAGTATCTGAAAGCTGTTCTATTTTCTGTTGAAAAATTTGATTTGAAATCAAATGCACTACATTATTTTTAAATGTCGGTCCCAATTTTTTCTCAAAACTTTTCTTTTATCTCAAAGCTATCCAGTAATCTTTATTATTTCTTTTTTAGTATTAATCTTTAGTAATTATTGTCATTATTATTATTATTATTATTATAATTGTTATTGTTATTATTATTATTATTATTATGCTTTTTAATATTATTGATATATCTCCGCATTGTATAATTCACTCAAATACTACACTAATATCGTAACCGCAATTTACACAAATACAGCACTACAACTATACCCTCATAATCATTCTTATCATTGATTTTTAGTACTCTTAGTTTCAATGGGAAATCTATTCACGATAAATAATGTTTAACACGTATGTTACGGTGTCAGCTCTATAATCACTTACCAGTTGGTTCGGAACCCACAACCCACTTATAACTGTTGGTTGACTGTATATAACATCATTCACCTCATTATCCACGTACAAGTCTCAGACTAATGTGACTACCATCATCAACAAGAGAGAAAAATATCAACATGCAATACAGTTTTAAGCAGAACGTTTTTACTATTTAGTTCAAAGGGGTTTGCATTTTTATTTTTGGAAACTACAATATTCTTTACTGTATATTAAGAGTTTAGCCTTGTGGTAATCGTAAGCGATAATGAAGCCACAATATAAAGTCAAGTATAACTAAAAATTATGTATAATATTATTATTCACAGTTACAACAATTAAAATTGCAATAATTTGATGTGAGGCTCAATTTTGATCTGAAAGCAACTTAGTCCACTATAAGAAGCTTTATCAACTAAATATTTTCTCAATTGGTTTTCAAATATTTCGATGTTTCCAAGAATCTTTAGAAATTGCGTTAGGTTTGTTTTAGAATTTCCTACCAATATAACTGTATTTTTGTTCGAATAAGTTACTATTGTGACTCACCATGGATAATATCTTCGGCGTCGTGTATTAAAGTCATGTACGTTGAGATTTTGAATTATTTTTTAGATGTAATGTGAATTCATACACATCCTTCATTCAATGAATTATTATGGTGTCCCTTTATATTGCAATCTTGGCAAGACTCCAACGGAAGTTTTGCCTGGATGATCGATTTCATTTTGGAGGAGTTCGACTGTATTCAGTGACATATCTATCAGGGGATCAGTTGGATATATCCACAGAAACAAGTGAAATTCAAGATTTTTGACAAGCTTTGAGAGTCAATCATTTTTGACAAAGGAGTCAAAAAAGACGTCTTGAATGTGGTCTAGAAAAGTGGTTATACAGCGATGATTCTCAAAAATTTCCGGGGGAGCACCCTGGATCTCCTTTTTGAATAAACTATACATTAAAGTCTTGAATTACTGTTAAAAAAACCCTCCTTTTTTTGAATACTTTTTCAAGTACGGCTTGTGATGTAGGCCTACCCTAAGATGGGGGATCAAAAATGACAGAGTAAAAATAGTAGTCCTGTAGTCCTAAAAAGTAGTCCTGTTTTTAAGATTACTTGAACCATACATTTTTAGATCGTGAGCTCGGGTCTCCCACTGACAATTATGAAAATCTAGACTAGATGAAAATCACAATCTTTGACTCACTATTTGGGTTGGAATAATGTTAAAATGGATGAATTTGTGTCTAGAATCTCTTGAAATGTGGTTTAAAAGGGATTATTTTTCAAAAATTTACCGGGGGAGTTCCTCCTAACCACCTTTTTGAATAAATTATACATTATAGTATTAAATTATTTTACACTTTAGAGAACCCCTCCTACTCCTATTATGATGTACTATATAGTGCCTGGAGTCTACCCCCTGCCGCCATTACATTATTGGTCACCCCCCCCCCCCCCCAAAGAGTGATTCTTTAGTTACGCCAGTGATGTATAAATCAATTAATTATCTCAAAATATTTTGCAAAATCAATCAATCATCAACCCAATGAGAACTGTTAACCAGGGTTTTAATGTTTTTAATAACTTTTTATGTTAACGAATTTCCTTGCGATCGCGATGCTAAGCAACAAATTTTAGGGTCTGGGCATCGATGGGTGTCCATGGCAGCTATGATTATCGGTTAGCAGCTTTGATTTTATCAATTATACAGCAAAGGAATTTGCATGTCAAATAGCCCATAAAAATCAGAAATCTTTATTGAAAAAGTACAACATGGATGGAAATTATGTCGCAGTATGGTTTTCTCATAATATTTTACTCACAAGTTTTTTTAAAAATATTATGCGTTAGGCGCCCTGTGCCTGACACTGATTCTTATCAGCCTACAATATATTCAATGATGAGAAATTAAGTCTGTCAACCCACTCTAGGCAGTGCTCAAAAACACATTTTTTGTTGTTGACCGGACGAAGAGAGATAAATATTTTAGAATTTTTAAAAATGCAAATATTAAATAAACTTGATAAATTTGAACAAAATTCATGTTTTCAACCGACTTTAAAAAAGGTAAAAATAAAAATATGTTGAGTGAGAGAGAGATTCCGATTCAGATTCAGATAGCTTTATTCGAGAAAATTTATATGACTACTGACTATTACCTTACAATGAATGACATAACCTAAATTCATGGAAGATAGATCAAAAATAGATACAAGACGATATGTTACAACTGTTTGTAACACTAACTTACACTGTTTTGTAAATTAGATTACTGACATTGATAAGAATATTTGCATAATAAATGAATTGTAATATCAAGGTAATGCATTTACACAAAGGGCGGAGTTAGGGCAAAATAGCCCAATCTTACACCAGTGAACTCTACTAGAATTAGTTTATATAGAATAACGAATACATTTTAGTAAGATATTTCACAGAATACAATGAAAGTGAATGAGTTAATAGTTAAAGTTGATTATTAAACTTGATATGATTTAGAGAAAAAACTAAGTAATTGGACGGAAAATAGAGAAGAAAAATTCAATTCAATGCTAAAACTAAACAATCAACTGAAACAAGAATAATTAAGAAGTAATAATGTATAGATTCAACTAGAGCTTATAAAAGAAAGCAATTATTGAAACTTGTAACCCACTCCGTGTGCAAAACTGTCTAAAAGATTACTTTGGGGTCGTAACTCACAGACACAAGATATTTCTAATTTATAGTTTTTTTATTAAAACCTTCTTTTTTTAAGTCTTTATAATACTTCAATATTACAACATATTAAAGAACATATTATATTTACTCGCTTGGCTTGCTTTTAAGACGTGTGTTGAATTATGAAGTTTGAACTTAATTTTAAATCTTACCTGGTATTCCTGGCTCTCCTTTCCTTGCAATCTCCAGGAGTTTATGGACACTTCAAGCAACTCTCAAACCCAAACTGAATGCCCTTGTCGCCCAGTAGAAATTGCCGGCTAACACTCCAAAATTTCGATCACCCAATAAGTTTTCAACTGCCCGGACTGTGACAGACTTATTAAGTTTTCGAAGATCTTGGTTTCGCAAGCCTAACACTCCACTGGTCGAAAGAAGCGTTCTCCTGGCTTTCGAGTTGAACTCCTCTCATGAATTTTGATGCTCTATTTAAATGGTCCATACACTCCTTTCAATGCCAGAAAAGAGGCCTAACATTCACAAGATTGAATAATGACACGTTCTTACATACCTTTAATATTTACTAACACATCCAAACAATTCGCCTGAACGTGCCACTATCAGACTTGTCGATCTCATGAACGTCATCACTGTTTAATAACATTATTTGACTTAAAAGCCTGAAGTGAAACACCTCAGCTCTCGTTTCTATAATGAATCTTATTTTTACTAAAAATGACATTCATGACAAACTTGATTAAGAATTAGAATTAAACAGAATTATGGGTGTACTGAATTAACTAACGAATTATAATTATAATTATGTTAAGAAAAAAATAATTGTGCTTGTAAAAAGAAGATAATATAAATTAAAGAAAAAATAAAATAAAAAGCTAGTTGTATAGGGTAACACTATGGAACATTGATCGTGTGATCGCTCAAGGGCTAGGAAGATACAGCCATTCTCTCCATAAGACGTCTCTTCAATGATGATGTAAAGCCCGCTCTGCTCTCTTGTTTCCTGATTGAAATAGGTAGCTTATTCCATTCACGACATGCACTGACAACAAAGGATTTATTGTAGATAGTTGTCCGGTGGATTAAATTCTTAGGGTGTCATCACTGTTCCTAGTGCGTGAGACAGTAGTACTTCTACCTTCAGATACAAACTTGAAATCTTTCTTGAAGCATTTAGGGGAGCTATTTTTGACTAGCTTCATTATTCTGACAAGTCTTTGTTCAGGTAGTTTTAATGTATCACTTTTGATGGTAAAAAGTAAATTCGTATGGCTTTTCGTGGTGGGGAGACACTTACGGGTAGTTCCACCTCGCCGCTTTTTTAACGACTGCTTTTTTTTTATATGCAACCGGGACCGACGGCTTAACGTGTCCTCCGAAACACGGGAGTGGCTCGAGAAAAATATCTTGTACTCAACTGGGATCGAACCCAGGACCTTTGGCTTATCAGACCAGCGATAAGCCAACTCGGCTACGCCGACTCCACTTTTGATGGTGTTATATGCTGATGACGTAGTAGGAAATAGACAGAACGTTAACAATATTTTGATTTCGCTGTAATCTGTTATTCAAAATCACACTCATGTCATTGATGACCGAATTGCAGTACATAAGTAGGGGAAGATCAGGGTTTTAACTAGCAACAATCGGATATTTTCTGGGAGGATATCCCGACTTTTCTTTAATGAATGCACAGCAGAGAAGACTATTACATGTACTAACAACCTGTTCTGTCCTGTCAAGAGAAGTATTCATGATAATGCCTAAGTTTTCTTTTCAACTGAATTGCAATATGGTATTCTTCATTGAGACTATATGTCTTCATTGAGACTTCTCTCACAGAGAAATAGTGAGAGATAGATAGAGAGAGAGAATGAGAATAACTTTTGAGAATGAGCACTGAGCTTCACCACTTATTGCCAGTACAGAAACTTGGGCTAGACTGAATGAGTGAGAGAGTTAGTGGGTGAGAGAGAAATACCTTGCTGGCAAGAGGGGTGGCGAGATCTTGGCTGTCTCCAAGAACGGCCGTAACCTAGTTATATTTAATAATGTGAACTATGATTTAAAATGGGTATTCATTCATTATGATTATTTATCACATTTAATAGTAACCTGCTAAAAAGATAATGTTTTACTTTTCTACTTAGTATCAAAATGGCATGTCTATACCCCGGTTGCACAAAAATGTCCTATCATGATGGTTCATTATCCGCTCCACTTTTATACAAAGCATACCATGCTACTTTTATTCCATCACACCATTCAGCATAAAAGGGCTCAGTTAATCGAGCAATGCTAGCCAACAGAGCCAACTAAACATTTCAAATTCCAAGATCAGCTGAGTCTGAAATATAGTAAATACATTAAAAAATTCGTTATAAATAGAATAATGTGAATAAATCATTTTATTATATTTATGGTTTGGAGAGTGAATTAGTTTTAGAATTATAAAATACATGCATTAGTGACTAGTAGCCTATTAGGTATTGATATCAGGCTTGTTTTAAGTTATGTTGAGTGATAACAGGATAGCACATGTGCGTGAATGATGGTACCATTTTTATACATTTCATACCAGGTTCACCATCCAAGATATATAAATCATACAAATGCTAGCATGAATACAAGTATAATCATATGCTTTCACGTAGCAGCTTGATATAAAAGTGGAGCGGATAACGAACCATCTTTATGATAGGACGTTTGTGCAACCCAGGGTATTTCTATTTGTTCTATTTCACCATTCATCGGGTTTTTCTTGACAAATTTATTTATCAGAAGGTTCGTTACACCAGTTAAGGAAAGATAAAACAGATGTGAGTATAATGTGAGGGTCAGTACAGGGTTAGAAAGAGAGATAAATAGAAAGAGAGAGAGAATAAGAGGGAGTGGTTCTGCTAGGACATGATAAAGTGTAAGCTGGACTTGCGACGACCTGCAAGTTGGGATATTCTGGTTGAAAAGTCTTAGTGCTGCTTTCAACAGTAATCCACCTCACATGCTTTTGCTCTGGCTCGGTTATAAAACCACTTCTGCACCTTCATCACATCGTCTGCTTCTTGTTCTTTTTCATCTACATCTTCTGCTTCCCCTTTATCTTCTTCATCATCCTGCTTCTTCCTCTTCTTTCTCTCCATTTTTCTTTCTTTTCTTCTTTTTACTTTTCTTCTTCTTGTTTTTCTTCATCATCCATCTTTTTTTTAAATTTTCTCCTCCTTCTCCTTTTTTTCTACTTCTACTTCTACTTTCTAATTCCTGTTTCTCCTCCTCACCACTACCACCACCACCACCATCTCCTTCTTCTTCTCCTCCGCCACCACGACCACCATCACCACTACTATATCCTCCTCCTCATCCTCCCCATCCTTCTCCTTTTCCTACACCTCCTTCTCCTTCACCTTCTCCTCCTTTTCTTCTCCTACTCAACCTCATCCTCCTCCTACTTCTCCTCTTCCTCCTCCGCTTCCACCTCCTTCTTTTCCTACTTCTTCTACTCCTCCTCCATTCTTCCTCATCCTCATCACCTCTTCCTTCTTCACCTCCTCCTCCTACTTCTCCTCTTATACCTCCTTCTCCTCCTCCTATTGCTTCTACTGCTCATCCTCTTCCTCCTCCTCCTCCTCCTCCTCCTCCTTCTTCTACTTATCCTCCTTCTCCTTTCTCTTCTTCATCGTAATCTTTTTTCTCCTTCCTCTTCCTTTTCCTACTGCTCCTCCTCCTCTCTCTCCTCCTTTTCATCCTCCTCCTCCTCCACCCCATCATCCTTCTCCTTTTTCTACTTCTTCTTTTCCTTTTCTACTTCTTCTCTTCCTTTTCTACTTCTTCTCTTCCTTCCCCTTCTCCTATTTCTTCTTTTTTACCTTCTCCTCTTTCTCCTTCTATGCTTTTGTACCTCTTCCTTCTCCACCTCCTTTATCACCTCCTTCCCATCTCATGCTATTTCTTCTTTTATTCTCATTCTCCCTCTTTCACGTCGTCCTCCTTTTCTCCTTGTTCCTCATCTTCGCAGGTTAGGTTACTTTCTCCCTTCATTCACACACACGCGCGCTCTTTAAACCCTTGCGCTATCTTTAGGGTGGTGGTTGTTGAGACTTACCCCACCAACCCTGGCTTAGGACGTGCGTGCGGGGGAGGGTGAATGGGGAAACAAAGAAATTTATGTGGGAATTTATGTTTTGGCGACAGGAGCTGCAGCTAGCCTTTGACACAAGGGGAGCTTTGGCCACCCCGAGGGAGAGCGCTAGAGAAATATTTATGTTGTCACTCCTGTCTTTACTCTCTCAAAACCCTTTTTGGGGCCAGTTTCTGTTTCTTTCTTGAATTGTCTTTGTGTTTGAGAGAATTCTGCTAGTAGTTGCTCATATACTCCCAATATTATTGCATAATTTTGTTCGAAGAAATATTGAACATATTTATTAATCTCGAATTCCTCAAACTGCTATCAATCATTCTGAAAATTTCTGCAATGGCTGATATTGACAACAACATTGAATAGCTGATGGAAATCGACGAAATTTGTTTAAATCCATCTTGAGGAGTAATAGAGGTTACTAATTCCAATTCATTGTAGTTTGAACAAATTCAAAGACTTCATGAGGCTTGAATCATTGATCTTTGATTTTTTCAGTTATATAAGAAAAATTGAATAAATTATAAGGAAAAAATTATAATAATAATAATAAGTTATAAATTATAAGAAAAATAAATTTTTACTATACCTTTTCACAACTTTGTTCCATTTTTATTATATTTTAATTTTTCTCTTTTATTCCAAAAGTCAGTGGAATACCTGTGAAAAAAAACAAAAGGCAGGAATACGTATTAAAAACATTTACTTTTTACGAAATAAAAATCTATCATAGACTTTTACACTTTTAGTCTGCTTTTTTATTTTAAAAAATCGAAATGCCTGTGAAAAGGAGCCAGACCTTATATAATTATTATTCAAACGATAAGTGTTATCGAAATGAATTTAAAAAATTATGAGTTTTCGGAAAGGTTATAAAAACTGTAGTTTTGATTTTATTTGAAAATATAATCATGTTTTATTTCCTGATGTGTCTTTTAGATATAAGAAAATGATTAATTGAAAATAGCTCATAAGAGAAAATAATTTCCAATTTTCAGAGCCCATGTTGAACGAAAATTTGAAAAATATTGTTATTAAATATTTTTTTGGGGCTAAAGTTCACATCACATGCGTCCCTGACTTGTGCATGGGTTATGAGTGAATAATGAGGATTCTATGTACCTACATTTTTGGTGGGCTCCGAACTACCAGGTATGTGATAATTAAGCATAAACGTCGTGTCGTTTTCCCTGGTTACCCTTCCATATGACTGATTGATTACCTTTACAATAATCAAATTATTTATCAATAGAATAAAGAAATCGATTACTTGTTTCTCACAAACATTGCTGCAAATAACGGCAAGTATTCTGCTTGTGCCAGTTTCAGTCAAATCAGTCATTCATTAAATTGGGAAATACCTGACAGGGCCTTATTGAAATCGTTCCATTGCCCTTCTTTCCGTCTGTGCCCTAGCGCTTAAAAGAAAGATTCTAGATTCCTGAAACTTGGTATAATATAGTTTCCTCATAGTCCAAGTGAGATCGCTATTGATATTGGGGTTTGGGGGTCGAATATAATAGCTATTTGTGTAACTAGAGTGCAAAGTAGCGTTTTCTAGTAGCGTGTAACTAGAGTGCAAAGTAGCGTTTTTCTCGAGTGCAGAACAATACTTTGCACTCGAGTTACACATTGGATTTTGGCAAGATCGCAGCGTGCGCGCCGGGCGTATTACTCAACTATTTGAAAAGCTATCGTCTCAAAACTATATTTAAATGAAAATACAGAAAAAATTGAGACGCGGAAGCACAATTTCAAACGTCAAACACTTCTATAAATATTAAATAAAAACGTTTAAAAATGATATGAAGAACCTAACCTCTAATTGCGAATCCGTCAATAAAGTGTCAGTAAACAATATTCTAACGCTCTATCAATGTATTATATTCTTGATTAATGGGTAATAGAACTAGTATTCATTTAGTTGACATTCAATGTATTTTTCATTTTAAAATATGTAAGATTACGTAGTTTTTTGGACATGTAAAAGTCGGAACACAAATGTCACTCTCGACTATTGGAATTGGACTATGCACGATACGATATTGCAGATCGATTATTTCGACTTCTCGATAGTTTGTCAGATCGAGTATCGATCACGATCTTATAGACTATTTCTTGTCATTATTTGACTCTCAGCTTTTGCAATTTAAGAAAATAATTGATATTATCATTAAAAATAAGCTTAATAATTTTTAAAATTAGATGATAGATATAAATAAATATATTAGTTGATTAAAATCCATTATTAAAGAAAAATAATAGTCTTTTTCTTATCTATGCTACTACCAACCAACATTTTTGATAGATTGGTCATTCTACATCACTGTCATTCCGAAGTGGAATGGAAACTGGAATGAAACTGCATAACCAAACCTTTCCTAACCTGGCTAGATCTGACTGAACCACCTCTGTAAATTTGTTGGTGGTTTTAAATTTGTCGATGGTGTAAATTTGAGGTGGTTCAGTCACATCTAGCCAGGTTAGGAAAGGTTTGGTTATGCAGTTCCATTCCACTTCGGTCCATTCACGCAGACTACGCTTCTGTGCATGCACGAAATGTTTCCACATGTGTAGATTTAAAAGGTCGTGAAAAAATGTAGTAGTTTCGTTAAGGGTTGATTACATTGGGATAGTTACTCGCTAAGCGAGTAGCGAGTAGGACGTTACTGACCGACCGTGCTACAGCAGCTCAGCATACCAAGCCAAATTATATTAAAAAATTATTTCTAGAATCACCCCCATACTATGGAATTTCTAAGACAATAAATAATATCGCAACACAAAATTAAAAGATGAAGTTTACCAACAATTATTCAATAGAATTTCATCAAAACAATATACAATATATCTCATCTGAAGTGTTATGCTGGCAGCCTGCGTGATTAAGTATCGGCTTTGGCCACAATGATATTGTATTTTGGTGTTGGCTACTCTGCCAGAGAGTACAAATGTGACCAAATTCAAAGTAGACAGGCTCTCAACTTTGAATTTGGTCACATTTGTACTCGCTGGCAGAGTAGCCAACACCAAAATACAATATTATTGTGGCCAAAGCCGATACTTAATCACGCAGGCTGCCAGCATAACACTTCAGATGAGATATATTGTATATTGTTTTGATGAAATTCTATTGAATAATTGTTGGTAAACTTCATCTTTTAATTTTGTGTTGAGATATTATTTATTGTCTTAGAAATTCCATAGTATGGGGGTGATTCTAGAAATAATTTTTTTAATATAATTTGGCTTGGTATGCTGAGCTGCTGTAGCACGGTCGGTCAGTAACGTCCTACTCGCTACTCGCTTAGCGAGTAACTATCCCAATGTAATCAACCCATTATTGGTACATATCGACCTTGTACAATAGTGTCGACAGAGCCGTATCGATAGTTGAGACCCTGTCGATATCGATTAGTCAATCCGATCGATCTAATGATTGCAAATATTATGTACTGTATGCGAACTGCGAAGTGTATGTCATCTTTACATTGTTTTAAAAAAACGTCTTTTTTTAATTACGTACATGATTAAATATGAAAAAAAAGCATAATTTATGTGATGGTTGTGTCATGCTGCAGATAATTCATTATTGATTTTCTAAATACTGTTTTCTGATACTTTTTGACGAATCTGCTATTAGAGGTTAGTTTCTCCATGTCATTTTTAATCGTTTTTATTTAATATTACGAAAAGAGTTTCATATTTGAAATTGTGCTTCCGCGGCTCAATTTTTTCTGTATTTTCATTTAAATATAGTTTTGAGACGATAGCTTTTCAAATAGTTGAGTAATACGCCCGGCGCGCACGCTGCGATTTTTCTGTCAGTAACGTCGCTTGGTATGCTGAGCTGCTGTAGTACGGTCGGTCAGTAACGTCCTACTCGCTACTCGCTTAGCGAGTAACTATCCCAATGTAATCAACCCATTATTGGTACATATCGACCTTGTACAATAGTGTCGACAGAGCCGTATCGATAGTTGAGACCCTGTCGATATCGATTAGTCAATCCGATCGATCTAATGATTGCAAATATGTACTGTATGCGAACTGCGAAGTGTATGTCATCTTTACATTATATAATATAATATAAATAATTATATTTGGGGGTCGAATATAATAGCTATTTGTGTAACTAGAGTGCAAAGTAGCGTTTTCTAGTAGCGTGTAACTAGAGTGCAAAGTAGCGTTTTTCTCGAGTGCAGAACAATACTTTGCACTCGAGTTACACATTGGATTTTTCTTACAGTAATCTATAACATAATTTAAACAGAACAAAACAGGACATACATAACCTGACAATTCCTCACATAACCTATCTTCGAATCAAATCGATTTCAAAAACAACTACAACGACTATTTAGCAGCTGCAGCTGAGTAGCCAACCTATTTTTGAATGCTGAATAGGGAACCTGCGTATTACATGCTCACTATTTTGTGTTGTTAGGTTGCAAATTTGGAGGGCGAAAATAGTATATTACGTTACTAGGCTGGAAAATAACGTTTTGCCGGTCGAGCATATGATAGTTAATGCATGAGGCGCAGCCGAGTGCAGAAACGTGAATATATGCGAGAACCGGTAAAAGTTTACAGCCGTGTAATGTACGATATTTTTTGTTACACTTGATAGAAAGGCAAGATACAATCAGCTGGATAATATGCGAGACATTCAAAAGTATTCAAGACAAGTGAATCAGCTGCTTTATTTAGATTCGGAATTTGATGGGCGAATTCCCAGATATAAACCAAAATAATGATAGCCTAGTGCAATCAGCTGGATAATATTCAAGGCAGGTATTGAGTCATAGGTAATGAGTAATGTAATGAGTTGACTATATATACATATAATATATATATGTGAGTCAACGGAAAAAAAATTTCCGCACGCCATATGTTTTTTCCTATCTTGTACGGCTATAAGGCCCTATTTGTCAGCTGATTTTTCCGATCTAGTACGGAAAAGAGGCACTTTCCATACGTGACAAATCTATGGAAAGTAGCTACTTTCTATCAAGTATAACAAAAAGTACTTTCCCGCACTGTAATTTACTTTATCTACGACCATGTCATAATGTATACATTACAGTTTCACAATTGATGCCAAAACAGCTGTCTTTTCGAAATGTTTTTTGAAACCCGTTGTATAAAGAGCTCATTATAGTACAGGTTCTACATTATAACACGGGTTCTGGACCAATCAGAAGCATTTTTGATGGAATCAATATCGTAATTCAATATTGTGAAACTATCAGCTGATTTGATCAAACTGCTAACTAAGCTGCTAAAAAAAGCTTTTAACTGCTAACTAAGCTCCTAACCTAACAATCTACTGTAACTTCTCCTATTTCAGATGAGAGGTTAGGTATCTCTGACAGTCACAGGTAAAATGAAATTGTTTTAATTAAATGTATACTAGTGGTCGTGATAAAATAGTGTATGCAACGATTTTATTTGGCCATTAAAGCACTCGTGAGGTATTTATAACACTCGCATTCGCTCGTGTTATAACTTACATCTAACTCGTGCTTTAATAAGGGTTAAAATAAATTCGTTGCATAAACTACTATTCCCGCACTGGTGCAGGAATAGACTATTTTGCGTGATACAGTTGTGCAAAAATAGGCACTTTTTCGGGTCACTGTAGGAAAAAATAATTATGATATAAAACAGATTTCCACTCTAGGCTCTCGTACAGTTTGGTTTGTGAGAATCAAAACATTGGCAGCTGTTGTTAAAATTTAAAAATCAAAACATTCGAAAATTTTCATTTTTGATTGTGTTGTAAACTTTACCCAAAATTACTTCAATCGTCAAATTGGAGAAAATAGAGAATGTATTCATGCAAAAACTTTATGAGATCTGTTGAACAAGAAGAAAAAGAAACAAAACTCTTTTCAATAACTGCCAATGTGCATATTTTTGTGAATTGAGAAGCATAAAAATAATGTTAATAGAAACCGAAGCAGTTGGCTATTTTAGTAGAGAGGTTAGTATGCACCTTGGTTGAATATTGCATACAGTTTGCCTATAAGTACAATTGATAATAATTATTATTCAATTTGTCGGGCCATTGGATACACCATTCAACTACCATACCGATTTATACAAATACTTTCTATGATCAGAATCCACGTTTTCAGATGCTTCGTCTGGCCAGGCATTAAAGTTAGTTCATAGTTTCAAATCTTATTCCTAAACTTACTTCCTCTTCTTTTTCTCTTCTCCTGTCCTCTTCTTCTCCTTTTTCATCATGATCATCGTCATCAACTCCTGCTGCTGTGAAGTTGCGCTCCAGTCCAATTATTTAAGCATTTTGCAATTTCGGAACTAGTCGGCAAAGTTCTTGTAGCAAACCTTTCTCCGCTTTTATCTTGGTCCTTTCCTTGGGTAGGGACAATTTTCCGAGACAGTTTCTACGCCCATAGTTATCCTTTATCCATGCTGCCATTCGCAGGAACTCCTTTTCAATCCTTCTTCTCTCTTTATCTTCTTCTCCACCTCTTCCTCCTCCTCCTCCTCCTTCTTCTTCTTCTTCTTCTTCTTCTTCTCCTTCTTCGTCTTCTTTTTCTGCAGAGAGATGATAAGTCGTACATGCCTGTGTCATCACTACATCATTTTCAAAAGCAGAGATGGCTCACTCGTCTTCTTGGTCCATTCAGGACC